>CAUYUJ010000718.1:2500-55000 GCA_963575745.1 Prorocentrum cordatum | reverse complement strand
AGCAATGCCAAGCAACGGCAAGCAACGCGACGCAATGCCAAGCAACGCCGAGCAATGCCAATCAAGTAATGCCAAGCAACGCCAAGCAATGCCAAGCCGTGCAAAGCAACGCCAAGCTTCCCGGAGTTTCCCTGGGGTTCTCGGGTTCCCCGCCCAAGTGCCTTCTATTGCTACGTTGCCCGTTCCTCGGAGGTTTCTCGGGTTCCCCGTGTTCCTCGGGTTCCCCGCCCTGGTTCTTGGTCCTGTTTCCCAGCAATGCCAGGCAACGCCAGGCAACGTCAAGCAACACCAAGCAACGCCAAGGAGGTCAAAGCAGTGCAAAGCAACGCCAAGCAATACCAAGTAACGGCAAGCAATGCCAAGCAATGCCAAGCAACGCAAAACAATGCCCCGCAATGCCAGGCCACGCCAAGGAATGTCAAGCAATGCCAAGCAACACATAGCAATGCAAAGCAATGCCAAGCAATGCAATACAATGCAAAGCAAACAAAGCAATGCCAAGCAATTCTAAACAACGCCGCTTAGGACGCGTTCCCCTGATTGAGGACAGGAGTTATATTTAGTATGTGTCCTACAGGCCTCGGAAAAAGATAGCGAACACTCATGCCACATTCATCTGTGAACGCCTCCCCCTCCCCCCAATGTTCAAAGTTGGCGGTGGGTCTGATGAGTTGCACCTCGACCGCAGCCTCCCCCCCGCGTGCCAACTTTGAGTTTGGGGTGCAGGGGGGGTGTTCACTAATTGTTTCCCTCTACCGTACGTGTCTTCGACGGTCACACCGGTCTCACCCCCTTTCTCGAAAAGCGGGAGGCCCTTCGGATAGATGTTTTCTCATACGTGCAGTAGCCGCGTGGACTCACTTCTCTCGCTCCTTGACCCGTGTTTGCCACCTTCCAGGATCCATTTCGATCCGATCGATCCGAGTCGAGATTCGATGTCTATGTCGGCCAGCCCGATTCGAATCGATTGCTGGTTTCCTAGCAATCCCGTGCGGTCCCATGCTTGAATTTGATTTCTTGTGCCATGGAGCAGCCGATCCGATTCGACTCCGACTCCGTGCCGATGCGGCCCGATCCGACGCATGTTCCGAACCGAATCGATTCCCCGCTTCTATGCTGACCGGTTCTGCCGTCTCAAACCCGTAGAGCAACCAGAACCCTTAATAACACGTGGAAGCCCTCTAGCACATCGTCCCCCGTTGCCTGTCATTCTCCAACAAGTCATCATCATGCTCCTCGTCTTTTCTCCTCCCTCCTCACCCTCCCTCATCCTCTCTCTGCTGCTCCTTCTTCCTCTTCCGCAGTATCCATCGTCATCATTCGCACCCCCTCCCTCCTCAACCATCATCATCACTCTGTCTCCTCTTCCGCTTCCCTCAGCCATCCTTCTTCGTCACAGCGCCTCCTCCTATAGCGTTATCCCACATCTGTCCTGCCGCATGCTACCTCCTCCTCCGACCCCTCCTTCCTCCTACTCCACGTAGCTCCTCCTGCACTCATGCCTCGTATCTTTCCTGATCCTTCCGATTTCCTTTTACCTCATCCTGCCTGCTCGTGTGCACCCTCTATTGCCTCCCCGTACCTCATGCCCGCTCCTCCCTCCCACCTTCCCCTCCTGCCTCATGGTCTCCCCCTCACCCGACGACGATGGCACCTCCTATCTCCTCCCATATTCGGACCGAGGCATAAGGTCGAGGTCGGTTCGGGGAGGGCACCCCCCTCATCTCCTCCTCCTCCTCCTTCTCCTCCTCCTCCTCCTTTTCCTCCTCCTCCTCCTGCCCTAGGTCCGACCGTACCTCCGACCTTCCCCTTCCTCCTGCCTCCTGCCTCCGACGGCGACGACGGATCCGGCGGCCACCACGACGACAGCACCAGCGGCGCTCGGCGACGGCGGCGACCCCCTCCGGCAGCAGCGCCCGCCCCCCCCTCCGGCCGAGGCCCCGGAGGGCTGGTCGTACGACGGCCCGCACCTGGCTCGAAGGGGAGGGGGGGTCGGAGGCCACCTCCTCGGGGGAGGGAGAGGAGGGAGAGGAGGGAGGCTCGAGAGGGAGGGGGGAGGACGAGGAGGAGAAGCGGAGGGGGAAGGGGGGACGGGGAGGGGGAGGAGGAGGGGGGGGGGGGGAGGGGGAGAAGGAGGCAGGCGCAGGGGGGAAGGAGGAGGGGGGGGAGGGGGCGGAGGCAGGGGCAGGAAGAGGAGGCAGGGGCAGGAGGGGCAGGGGGAGGAGGAAGCAGGAGGAGGAGGAGGAGGAGGAGGAGGAGGAGGAGGAGGAGCCGCAGGCCCGGTGAAGACATGAATTGTCGGGCACTGAGAGAACACTCTTCCAGACAGGTCGACTGAGAAATTCTGCACTGGTTCACCCGTACTGGTGCAGTACCCAATCGGCTTCGCTAATCCAGATTCGATGTCCCGCCCGGGTCCATTCGGAAGGTGCAGCTTTCACGAAACGTGGCGTTTTGCTCAAGGGCGTTCTGTCAACCTTCGACATTGGAGCGCGTACACCCAGCTGTGGCACGCCAACTCGGCTGCCAGACAGCCGGCTGCGATCACGGAGAGCAGATGTTTGAACGTGTGGTTTTTCATTGGCAGAGCAGGAGAGCGATGAGAAGAAGCGGCGCGGCAGCGAGGGCGTGCACATTCGCCTGCTGGGCCATCATAGCACGTTGCTGATGTATCGTCGCGGATCTGGGGCGTGGCGTGGCAGTGCAAGCCGCACGAATGCGCAAGCGCCCAGGATTGGAACACAGCAGCGTTCTTGTCGTCGTTGTCGTGTTCATTGTTTTGCCGATCGGCGCGGGCCCTCGCATCCCCTCCTCCCCCCCCGCCCTCGTGGAGTAGATCTTGGCTGTGATTGGCGGCCGTTTCGAGCAGGTGGAGCCTCCCCTCATTGGACGCACCGTCTCAAACAGTCTCGCTAAACAGAGGTCCGGAGCCAGACCCCCCCCCTTTCCCGCCCAATGCCGAAACGCCGAACAGGAAAATGCTCACATTGGTATATTTTTGGCCCGCGGGTGAATCATTTCCTTGCCTGTTGCAGCCTCCCCCACACTGCGTGAGTGTCGAGCCGATCCTGAAGGGTACGGTAAGAGGAGGAGGGGGAGGACGACGAGGGGAGCAGAAGGGGGATGGGGCAGGTGGACTGGAACAACAAGCCCTACTGGAACCCGAAGTGGGAGAAGAAGCGAACGACCCGCAGCGCTGCCTGCTGCTGCGCTTCCCTCGTGCCAGGGGAGAACGTCAGGGTGGAACAGGCTTAAGTCGGGCCCGTCCCTCTACAGGGGGGATATTCCAAAGTAGTCAAAAAATAGTCGTCAAGAAACGGTCTGAGGACTATTATTTGATTATTTTTTGACCATTTGGGATTTTTTTTTGTATTTTGCATTTTTCGCTCAAAATTTCACTGTAGGAGGAGAGGCCCGGCCCAAGGATAGGCGCAGGGGGGGCACACCCGCCTGGAGTTGGCAGCGCGTCGCCGGCAGCTCAGCGCCGGGCCCCCGATGGCGAATCCGCACCCTCACCCTGGGCGGCGTAGGCCTCCCAGGCCCCCCTCGGCGATCCATGGGGAATTTGGGAGGAGGAGGAGGAGGAGGAGGAGGAGGAGGAGGAGGAGGAGCCCGTTCGGAAAACCTCCCGGCGATCACGGGCGTGACCGGGAGTTGCCTCCTATCCGAGGCGGGAATGTATACATGACCGCCGCCAGGAGGATCAATTTTCGGGGGCCTCGGCAGGCGGTGGATATTGACATACTTACGCAGGCCGACAGATTTTCCTGTTGAGCCCCAAATGTCAGAAGCGACGTGCCGTTCAGGTGAGCGGATACATGTAGCGCTCTCTTCGGTTTCGTGCCTCCTCCCTCCTCATTCCCCTTTCCGTCCTAGGAAGACCCCCCCGTCCCGCAGAGAGTCATAGCTTTGGTCCGAAGACCACAGTTCCGTGGATAGCATGATGTTTCACGTGCGGTGCCCCGCGGATCCCAGTTCCGCTTGGTACAGGATGTTGTTCCTTACAATGATTTTTACCTAACAGCGAAGACTGATAGGTTTCTAGTTGACTCAAAAGAGCTCACAGATCACTCCACAGGGGGGTCCGGGCAGGTGTTGGGGAGTTGCCGGGCGGCAGGGTGCCGGGCTCGTTTTTCACCAACAGTCACACACTTCGTGCTCTTCGACTTCCCAGAACTCCATTCCCAGGCCACATTCTGAATACCCGGATGCAACAGTCACACACAAAGTGCTCTTCGACATCCCAGAACGCCATTCCCGGGCCACATTCTGAATAACCGGATGCAACAGTCACACACTTCGTGCTCATCGACATCCCAGAACGCCATTCCCGGGCCACATTTAGAATAACCGGATGCAACAGTCACACACTTCGTGCTCTTCGAGTTCCCAGAACTCCATTCCCGGGCCACATTCTGGAGGCCGGAGCAACAGTACCACTTCGTGCTCTTCGAGTTCCCAGAATCCATTCCCGGGCCACATTTTGGATGCCCGGAGCCAACTGTAGGCCACTTCGTGCTCTTCGAGTTCCCAGAACTCCATTCCCGGGCCACATTTTGAATGCCCGTAGCCAACTGGGCCACATTTTGGCAGCCAACTTTCGTGCTCTTCGACTTCCCAGAACTCCCATTCCTGGGCCACATTTTCAGCAGGGGCAAGAGCACGACGAGGAGGAGGACGAGCAAGACCAGGAGGACGAGGACGAGCAGGAGCAGGACGAGGAGCAGGAGGAGCAGGAGAAGAAGGACGAGCAGGAGGAGGAGGAGGACGAGCAGGAGGAGGAGGACGACCAGGAGGAGGAGGACGACCAGGAAGAGGAGGAGGAGGAGGAGGAGGGGAGGGGGAGGAGTACCAGGAGGAGGAGGAGGAGGAGGAGGAGGAGAGGAGGAGGAAAAGAGGAGGAGGAGTAGGAGGAGGACGAGGCGAGAAGGAGGAGGAGGAGGAGGTGGGGGGAGTACCAGGAGGAGGAAGAACGATGACCACCAGGAGGGAGGAGGAGGAGGAGGAGGAGGAGGAGGAGGAGAGAACACCAGGAGGAGGAGGACGAGCAAGACGAGGAGGACGAGAACGAGGACGACCAGGAAGAGGAGGAGGAGGAGGAGGAGGGGAGGGGGAGGACTACCAGGAGGAGGAGGAGGAGGAGGAGGAGGAGGAGGAGGAGGAGGAGGAGGAGGAGGAGGAGGAGGAGGAGGAGGAGGAGGAGGAGGAGGAGGAAGGGGGGGGGGAGGAGAAGAAAGAAGAGGGGGACGAGAAGGAAGAGGAGGAGGAGGAGGAGGAGGAGAAGGAGGAGGAGGAGGAGGAGAGAGCACCAGAAAGGGAGGACGAGCAAGACGAGGAGGACGAGAACGAGGACGAGCAGGAGGAAGAGGAGGAGGAGGAGGAGGAGGAGGAGGAGGAGGAGCAGGAGAAAGAGGAGGAGGAGGAGGCAGGCTGAGGCTGAGGCTGTGACTGCGACTGCCGTTGCCGCTGCGACTGTCATCGCGAATGCGACTACGACTGCGAGAACAGCAGAATTCGACAACTGGATTTTTATCTGAATCTTAAGGGGAATGCTTTCAGATATGCTTCTACACATCGCTGTTAGGTTGCTTTGCCGGGATAATTACCTAACAGCGAAGACTGATAGGTTTCTAGTGGTCTCAAAAGAGCTCACAGATCACTCCACAGGGGGGTCCGGGCAGGTGTTGGGGAGTTGCCGGGCGGCAGGGTGCCGGGCTCGTTTTTCACCAACAGTCACACACTTCGTGCTCTTCGACTTCCCAGAACTCCATTCCCAGGCAACATTCTGAATACCCGGATGCAACAGTCACACACTTCGTGCTCTTCGACATCCCAGAACGCCATTCCCGGGCCACATTTAGAATAACCAGATGCAACAGTCAGACACTTCGTGCTCTTCGACATCCCAGAACGCCATTCCCGGGCCACATTCTGGAGGACCGGATGCAACAGTCACACACTTCGTGCTCTTCGAGTTCTCAGAACTCCATTCCCGGGCCACATTTTGGATGCCCGGAGCCAACTGTAGGCCACTTCGTGCTCTTCGAGTTCCCAGAACTACATTCCCGGGCCACATTTTGAATGCCCGGAGCCAACTGTAGGCCACTTCGTGCTCTTCGAGTTCCCAGAACTACATTCCCGGGCCACATTTTGAATGCCCGTAGCCAACTGTAGGCAACTTCGTGCTCTTCGACTTCCCAGAACTCCCATTCCTGGGCCACATTTTCAGCAGGGGCAAGAGCACGACGAGGAGGAGGACGAGCAAGACCAGGAGGACGAGGACGAGCAGGTGCAGGACGAGGAGCAGGAGGAGCAGGAGAAGAAGGACGAGCAGGAGGAGGAGGAGGACGAGCAGGAGGAGGAGGACGACCAGGAGGAGGAGGACGACCAGGAAGAGGAGGAGGAGGAGGAGGAGGAGGGGAGGGGGAGGAGTACCAGGAGGAGGAGGAGGAGGAGGAGGAGGAGGAGGAGGAGGAGGAGGAGGAAGAGGAGGAGGAGGAGGAGGAGGACGAGGACGAGGAGGAGGAGGAGGAGGGGGGGGGAGAGTACCAGGAGGAGGAGAACGAGGACCACCAGGAGGAGGAGGAGGAGGAGGAGGAGGAGGAGGAGGAGGAGGAGGAGAGAACACCAGGAGGAGGAGGACGAGCAAGACGAGGAGGACGAGAACGAGGACGACCAGGAAGAGGAGGAGGAAGAGGAGGAGGGGAGGGGGAGGACTACCAGGAGGAGGAGGAGGAGGAGGAGGAGGAGGAGGAGGAGGAGGAAGAGGAGGAGGAGGACGAGGAGGAGGAGGAGGAGGACGAGGTGCAGGAGGAGGGGGGGGGAGAGCACCAGGAGGAGGAGGAGAACGAGGACCACCAGGAGGAGGAGGAGGAGGAGGAGGAGGAGGAGGAGGAGGAGGAGGAGAGAGCACCAGGAGGAGGAGGACGAGCAAGATGAGGAGGACGAGAACGAGGACGAGCAGGAGGAAGAGGAGGAGGAGGAGGAGGAGGAGGAGGAGGAGGAGCAGGAGAAAGAGGAGGAGGAGGAGGAGGCAGGCTGAGGCTGAGGCTGTGACTGCGACGGCCGTTGCCGCTGCGACTGTCATCGCGAATGCGACTACGACTGCGAGAACAGCAGAATTCGACAACTGGATTTTCATCTGAATCTTAAGGGGAATGCTTTCAGATATGCTTCTACACATCGCTGTTAGGTTGCTTTGCCGGGATAATTAATATTAGATATCGTTATAATATATATATATATGTATTCCCAGGAGATCCATGGATCCATTTGTTGTCGCACACGAGACAATTGGACCCGCGCAAGACACGAATAGGATCCACGACGCTGTCGCACACCCGAAAAAAGGTCAAATTGGTTCCATCGGTGTTCTCATACTGTTTGGTCAAAAGGAAAAAACGGTCGGCGTGAGGATGAAGGATCGGGCACCCCGCGCCGAACATTCGCCAAAGTGTTAGTGGGATAGTCGCAGTTCGAGATCCCGCTGGAGGATCCGGCGCCCCGCGCCGCACATTTGCGAAAGTGCTATTGGGAGAAACGCCGTTCGAAATTTCTTTGAGGGATCCCGCACCCCGCGCCAGACATTTGCGAACATGTGAATGGAAGAGACGCAGTTCGAAATCTTGTTGAAGGAGCCGGAACCCCGCGCCAGACAGTTTCGACAATGTTAGTGGGACAGACGCAGTTCGAAATCCCAAGGATCCAGCACCCCGCGACGAACATTTATGAAAGTGTCAGTGGGAGAGACGCAGCTCGAAGTCCCGCCAAGGATCTGGCAGCCCCAAATGTCGGAATCGACGCGCCGTTTAGGTGAGCGGATACATGTAGCGCTCTGTTCGGTTTCGTGCCTCCTCCCTCCTCCTTGGTTTCTCCGTCCTGGGAAGACCCCCCTTCCCCCTTTGAATCATAGCTTTGGTCCGCAGATCCACAGTTCCATGGATAGCATGATGCTTCACGTGCGGTGCCCAGCGGATCCCATATCCCCTTTGGTCAAGGATGATAATTCTGCACGCTTCGCGTATCCCCACCAGCCCATCTCAAAACAGCAACTCTTGCGAAACATGAGGCCTCGTGGTGCCTCCTGGGGACCTCTTGTGGGCCGTCTGGGGAACTCTAGGGGCCATCTGGTGGACCTCTGGGGGCCATCGTGGGGGGTTTGTATGAGCGCTGCCCGTCCTCCTGGTGTGACTCGTTCGGGCTCCTCGTGGTGTGAGTCGTTCGAGGCCCGCGTCGTGGTGTGAGTCGTTCGGGCTCCTCATGGTGTGAGTCGTTCGGGCGCTCGTCCTGGTGTGAGTCGTTCGGGCCCTTCCTTGTGGTGTGAGTCGTTCGGGCTCTCGTGGTGTGAGTCGTTCGGGCCCCTCGTCCTGGTGTTCGTTCGGGCTCCTCGTGGGGCCTCTTGGGGGCCTCTTGGAGGGTGGGGCCTCTTGGGGCCTCTTGGGGGCCTCTTGGGGGCCTCTTGGGGGCCTCTTGGGGCCTCTTGGGGGCCTCTTGGGGGCCTCTTGGGGCCTCTTGGGGGCTTGGGGGCCTCTTGGGGGCCTCTTGGGGGCCTCTTGGAGGCCTCTTGGGAGCCTCCTGGGGGCCTCTTGGGGCCATCTTGGGGCCTCTGGCGATCTCGTCAGAAGCGCAAATGAGCGCTGCCCCTTGAGAAGGACAAAATCAGCCCAAAACCTTCGTAAAATCAATGATTTTGCTAAGAAGGAAGAGGAACGCGGCCCCCTCAGAAGGCCACAGTGGGGCCAAAACCGTAGTAAAATCAATGTGTTTTACTTCAACGACGAATTCAGGCGCCAAACTCCCTCCCCCCCTTCGGGGCCAGAATCCTCGTGAGGGTCGTCGTTTTTTGGCCCTCCCAGGCGTCGGAAAAAACCCCTCCAACGACCCGCGGCGCACCCTCTCCAGGTCCAGGGGGAGGGGGTAGGGGGAGGGGTAAACCCCTCCCCGAAGGGGAAGAAGGGGGGTTGAGGACAGAGCGGGCTCTCTAAACCACTCACGCCCAAAGGGCTGGTGGGACTACATTTGTATTATTTATTGTCATCCATATTATTTTACTTATTATTATTATTCATTCTTCCCTACAGAATCCATGCATTCATTATTGTTCACACACGGGAAATAGGTCCGCGCAAGACAGAAATATGATCAACGACGCTGTCGCACACCCCAAGAAGTATCCAATGTGATGCATCGGTGTTCTCATATTTCAGTCCAGGAGGAGCAAACTGTCGACTTGGGGATGAAGGATCCGGTACCCCGCGCCTGACATTCGCGAAAATGATACCGGGAGAGACGAAGTTCGAAATCCCGCTGAAAGGATCCGGCATCCCGCGCCAGACATTCGCGAATGCGTGAATGGGACAGACGCAGTGCGAAATCTCGCTTACGCCGGCCGACAGACTTTTCCTCGTGAGCCCCACATGTCGGAAACGACGCTCCGTTCAGGTCTGCTCCGCGGCCGCCCTCCGCCCTGTCTCTCTCTCTCTCTCTCTCTCTGTAGCTGCCGGACAACTAGTATGCTTGGCCCCAGCTGCAAGAGAGCGCGCGAGCGAGGTGTTCGCTCGGTTTCGGGCCACGAGGCCCAGATCGATCCGGCTCGGGAAAAGAATGCAGCATAGAGATGGGGTTCGGGATGTTGTAATTTTGTCGCGTCGACGGACCTCAGGGAAGGAGCATCGAAGAAGAAAATTTCGCAAATGCGTTGACTGTCGAAGGGCTGGACGGATGTCTTGATTTTGCAGTGGGCGCCCCTGGCGGCGCTTCTGGCGCCGCCCCTGGCGCGTTCTGCGCGCCAGGGAGGGGGGTTCTGGCGCCGGTCCTGATTTCATGATGTTTTTTCCTGCACCTCTTGCATTTTCTGCTGTCTTCCTGCGTGTCCTGCATTTGCCTGACGTGCTCCTACACTATTCAGGAGGGAAAGAAACACACAGACAAAATTCATCCTCGATCCCCAGGAAATATGGGAAAATATGGGAAGTGGGGGGGAAGACGAAAACCCAGAAGATATGGGAAAATATAGGGGAATTTGGTTATTTGTGTGTATTTATTTGCGTGTCCCAATTTCCCTTCGATTATGTGTTCGGTCTCCGGAGGCCGCCGTTTGTGGAGCGCTGCGGCTCGGGACGGAGTGCGGGCCACCCAGGGGAGGGGGTCGGAGCCCCGAAGCTCTGGGAGATCGAATCGTCGAAGGTCTGGGGACATGGACTCCTGGACTCCAAGGAGGAGGAGGAGGAGGAGGAGGAGGAGGAGGAGGAGGAGGAGGAGGAGATAGAGAAAGAGGAGGAGGAGGGAACCCTTACAGGGGGATTTTGGGCGAAAAGTACAAGATAGTCAAAAAATACCCCCCAAAATGTTCAAAAAGAGTCAACAAATCGTCCCCTGACTATTTTTTGACTATTTGGGAATATTCCCCCTGTAGAGGGACAGGCCCGTGAATTCCTGGACTCTGGGGATCCACGTCCCCACACCTCCGATGGATCCAGAAGTCCACGTTCCCGAAGAGCTTTTTTTTAGTAGACACTCTGCGGCACGACGCGCGTTATGCCCGACTCCTCCCCCCCATAACTTCACGCTCCCCCCCTTCCCCCCCGTTGTGCGCCTCCGGCACTGCCATTGTGATGCTCGCAGGTTACTGTAGTGCTTGTCGTCGATATCGTCGTCGTCGTTGTTGTTGCCGTCATCGTCGTCGCCGTCGTCGTTTTAGTCGTCGTCTTCGTCGTCCTCGCCCCCGTCCCCGTCCGCGTCCTCGTCCCTGTCGTCGTCGTCCTCGTCCTCGTCCTCGTCCCCTCGTCCTCGTGGCGGTCGTCGTCCTCGTCGTCGTCGTCGACGCTGAGGGCCTCGAAGGGCCTCCAGACACCTCCAGAGGTGTCCGGAGACCTCCTTAGGCCTCCGAAGACCTCCAGAGGTTTTCAGAGGCGGCTGTCATTCTCGTCGTCGTCATCGTCCTCGTCGTCGTCGTCGTCGTCGTCGTCGTCCTCGTCGTCGCCGTCGACGTCGTCGTCGTCGTCGCCATTGTCGTCGTCCCCGTCCTCGTCCCCGCCCTCCTCATTCTCGTCCTCGTCGTCGTCGTCGAGGGCGTCGAAGGGCTTCCAGACTCCAGACGCTTCCAGCAGAGGTCTCTGGAGACCTCCTTAGGCCTCCTGAGAGTTCTGAAGACCTTCAGAGGCGGCCGTCGTCCTCGTCGTCGCCCTCTTCCTCGTCCTCGTCCTCGTCCTTGTCCTTGTCCTCGTCGTCATCGTCTTCCTCTCGTCTCGTCCCTGTCCTCGTCCTCGTCCTCGTCGTCGTCGCCGAGGGCCTCGAAGAGCCTCAAGATGTCTCTAGAGGTTTCCAGAAACCTCCTTAGGTCTCGGGAGACCTCCAGAGACCTTCAGAGGCGGCCGTCGTCGTCGTCGTCGTCGGCGTCATCCTTGTCCTCGTCGTCGTCGTCGTCGTCGTCGTCGTCCTCGTCGTTGTCGTCGACGTCGTCGTCCTCGTCCTCGTCCTCGTCTTCGTCCTCGTCGTCCTCGTCGTCTTCGCCCTCGTTCACGTCCTCGTCTTCGTAGTCGCTGTCGTCGTCGTCGTTCCCGTCCCCGTCGTCGTCGTCGTCGTTATCGATATCCTTATCGTTATCGTCGGCGTCGTCGTCCCCGTCGTTCGGCGCTCGGGCGTCCTCGCCGGCCAGCAAACACCAGCGCAGAATAATGCTCGAAGGAGGGTGTGGGGAAAAAAAACTGATGCTGCACGTAGGCACTGCGCAGTACACAGGCGATATGGTGCACGCGGCTGCGGCGGTGCATGCTGTGCTGCGCACTGTGGTGCTTCCTGTGATGCGTACAGGCGCTGTGGTGCCGGAACCACGCTGTGGGCGTCGACGGGACGGTGACGGGCCGGTGACGGCGGCTACATAGCCGCCAGACCGGCAGACAGACCCAGTGTGCGTCAGAGCAGAAGCAAGGTCCTCTAAGCGCAAGCACTGTTTGGGGAATTATCTAACGAAGCCGTTTGGGCATGTTCAACACTTCTTTGAATGCACATTCGCTCCTTGTTGGAAGAAATCAGTCTTCAGCTAGACACCGCCGTGGGATCCGTGGACCTCGTCGCCGCGGTAGGGCGCACGGCCACAATGGCAGTGAGCCCAAGGGGGGCGAGGGACAAAAACGTAATCGGTGAGTGAACGGCGCGGATATGATCGCAAGCGTCACGCGCGCTCGCAGCCAGGCGTGACTGCGCGGCCTGCGCGGCGCCGCTGCAGACTTGCTCCACGCGAGGGGGCGGATCGAGACATACTTTTCCACGTGGGTTCCAAGCTGCTTTCATTCAGGAGGGGAAAAAACACACAGACACAATTAATCCTCGATTCCCCAAAAAATATTGGAAAATATGGGAAGTGGGGGGGGACGACAAAAATTCCGATGATGTGGGAAAATATGGGGAATCTTTTTATATGTGTGTGTATTTATTTGTGTGTCCCAGGGTCCCTTCATTCATGGGGGGGGGGCCCTCGGCCTCCAGTGGTCACCTTGTCGAGTCGCCTCCCGGGCCACCGCTCTGCTCCGCAGGAGGCCACGCTGGGGTTATCCCAGCGTGGCCCGTGCGAAGCGTCAAGCAGGAGGGGAAAACACACAGACACAATGAATCGTCGATTCCCAGGAAAATTTGGGAAAATATGGGAAGTGGGGGGGAAGACAAAAGCCCAGAAAATATTGGGATATATGGGGAATCTGTTTATTTGTGTGTAGTTATTTGTGTGTCCTGGGGCCCCTTCAAATATCCCAGTGTGGCCCGTGCGAAACGTCAAGCGCAGAGTGCGAAACGTCGAGCACAATGTCAAGCACAGAGTCGACGCTGGCCGTGCGAAAAACGTCATGCACAACGGCAATGCTGCGTGCGCGTCGATGGCCCATCGAGGGCCCACCGGTTCTCGGGATTCCAGAAGTTCCCCTGCGTTCCGTGCCGTGCCCGGCAGTATCTGACATTAGCGACGACAGATCTCGGCTCCGCGTCCCGACGCTCCTGTCGAGGTCCAGCTGCTGGCGTGCGTATACGTATGCCGCCCCCCCGGGCGAGGCGGACCAGGAAGGGACGAGGCATGCGGGGAGAGGATGAGGCCCCCCTCCCCCCGTCGTTCCCGCCCGCTGGCCGCCAGGATCGAGGCGGAGCGGCCGCTTGTCGAGCGCCACGGCTTCATCGGCTACCAGAAGATCCCCTTGGACGAGGACGAGGGCGCATGCTGTGAGGGGAGGGGAGAGAGCGAGACAAACTGTGAAGGAAAGCGCCGGATCAGGTGCACTGCGGAAGTCAGAGCGTGAATTACCTCCCCCGCTTTCGCTTCCAGGCAAAACCAAGTCATACCACGCGCCTCCCCGTCAAGCGGCCTGACCAGTACAGGCTGCAATTTGGCATCGTTTGGTATCTCTTGGAAGCGAGGGTGGTCAAAAGCGAGGGAGGTTTGTTTTCCCCCTAGGAAGGGGCATCCCGTCGATCCCCCGAGCTTGTTCCGTCGTGTCTGGCTCTTCCGCTGTGTGCTGATGTCCCGTTCTGCAGCCCGTGGTCGCTTGGAACGTCCTAGGCTGGGCCCTGCCCGTCGGGAAGCACGAGCAGCATGCCATGTTGTCGCTCGCTGCCGTTTGCCGTGCGTGGCGCGAAACAGCAGGGCACATTTTCGATTCCTGCAAGTCGACTCGATGTCGATGGATTCCGCTTCCGATCCGATTCGGTTTCGGATTCCGATTTGGGATCAGATTGTTCAGTGGAGGCCTACTAGCCTGCCGGCGTCCGCCGATTCGACTTCTCCCGACTCGGTTGTCGATTTCCGCCGATCCGATTCAGTTCGATCGCCGATCCGACTTATCGATTCGACTCTGGGCTCTCCAGCATGCGTGGCGCGAAACAGGAACCCACGATAGTGTAAACTGCCTGGCCCGCAACTTACGAGCACCAGGAGCAGCAGGATGAGAAATCAGAGGAGGGAGAGCAGAAGCTGATGGGCCTGTTTTACACCACCACCACCAGAAGTTGGATGGGGAGGGGGTCCCTCCTCCCCCTCCTCCTCCTCCTCCTCCTCCTCCTCCTCCTCCTCCTCCTCCTCCTCCTCCTCCTCCTCCTCCTCCTCTTGGTCCTCCTCCTCCTCCTCGTCCTCCACCACCTTCCCCCCTCCAGCTTCTGGTGGTGGTGGTGGAAAACATGCCCATCAGAAGCAGCACAGGGCGCACGGGCGAGAAGCGGGGGCCAGAGAATGCACGGCACCGCGAGAGTGGCGAAGCGTCGCCCGCCCGTGGCCGATGCGTGTCCTCGAGGGGCCTCGCCCATCTTGGGGGTCCACAGCTTCTGCCCGTCAAGCGTTACCCAGCTGGCTGCGGTGAGTTCCCTTGGCATCCCTCGGGCGCGTGCATTTTTTCTCGGCCGGGGCCATCGAGGAGCATTTGGGGTCACCTTGCGAAAACAAGTGCACGCACGACACCGACAGATGCACGGGGAATGGACGTCCGAGCGATGGCGAGCTCTTTGGGGTCCACAGTTCTGACCCGTCAAGCCCTATCCAGCCGCCTGCGGTAAGTCCCGCCACCCTACTGGCGCAGCCCTCCGTGCGGCGAGTCTCTGGGCACCGCCCCGGAGGCCTGTAGCGTGTGGCGCATCTCGGGGCTCTCAATGGGCTCTTATGAGGGGCCCACCTCGGCCGTCTTGGGCCCTCTCGGGGCTCCCGTGGGGCAGTCTTAGGGTCGTCTTTGGGCCCGCGGGGGTCGACTCGGGGCATCTTAGGGGCACAGTGGAGACCCATGCCAAGAGACACCCGGCTTGACTCCAGGGTGCCCTGGGTGCCTTGGGCTTCGACTGCTTTGCTATGGAGAGCGTGCCGCTCCCAACCCCAAAAGTCACTGGGCGCGCTGGAGTCTCAGGGTTGGGTTTCTTGTGGAAGGTGTCTCGTGGTCGAGCTCCCACTGCAAGCTTGGTGCTGTCTTGGACCATCTCGGCCCCCTCTCGGCAGTCTTGGGGCGTCTCTCGGGGCGGTCTCGGGGGCACCCCGGGCCGTCCTGCTGCCGTTGTGGGCCCCTCTTGGGGCCGTCTTGTGGCCTCCTGGGACGGTCCTGGCACCGCCTGCGGCAGTCTCGGGCCCCCTCGCGGCCGCCTCTGGGGGTCCCTGGGCGCTCTTGGGACCGTCTTGGGGCATCTGGCTTGGGATGGGAGGGTGTGATGCAGCATCGTGGATGCAGATTGGGTTTCCTCTGGTCCTCCTCCTCTTCCCTTTCCTACACTCTGCATTCCTCCCTCCCCCTCCCCTGGGTGCGGCGATTGCTCTGCTTCTCCGTGACCCCCGACAGCATCTGGAGGCCGAAAGCCCAGAAAAAAACACATGTAGATCCTGGACCGCTGCACTGTGCCCCTCGCAGGCCGCCGTGGGGCCCTCCTGGGGCGGTCATGGGCCGTCTGGGGGCAGCGCCGTTGGCCCTCCTCGAGCCCTTTTGGCCTTCCTCTGGCGGTCCTTCTTCGCTCTTGGGAAACATCTCGATCCGAGAGCATTTTGGGACATCGGCGATGCTCGACAACCGGATGATGTTCTTACGTGTTCGGCTGATTTCGGCCTTCCTGGAGGGCATCGTTGCCTTCCCTCCAGTGCCTGGACGCCTATCGGAACGCCTGTGGCGCCTTTTGGAATAAATCAGGGGGGCTACCAGGTACCCCTCGAAGCAATTCTGGGCCAACTTGGCTGGCCGTCCCGAGCCGCACTGGAAGCCTGGGGGGAGGAGGACGAGGACGAGGACGAGGAGGAGTAGGAGGAGGAGGAGGAGGGGGAGGAGGAGGAAGAGGAGAAGGAGGAGGAGGAGGAAGAGAAGGAGGAGGAGAAATAGGAGTAGGATGACGATAGGAGGAGGAGGAGGAGAGGAGGAGGAGGAGGAAGAGGAGGAGGAGGAGGAGGAGGAGGAATAGGAGGGAGGAGAGGAGGAGGAGGAGGAGGAGGAATAGGAGGAGGAGGAGGAGGAGGAGGAGGAGGAGGAGAGATGAGGAGGAGGGGGAGGAGTAGAGGGAGGAGGAGTAGGATGAGGATGAGGAGGAGGAATAGGTGGAGGAGGAGGAGGAGGAGGAGGGGAGGAGGAGGAGGAGAAGGGAGGAAAGGAGGAGGAGGAGGAGGGGAGGTGAGAGGAGGATGAGGAGGAGGAGTAGAGAGGAAGAGGAGGTGGAGGAGAGGAAGAGGAGGAGGAGGAGGAGGAGGAGGAGGAGGAGGAGGAAACCTGGGGGAGGTGTCGCGCCACCGAGGGAGCCTCGGGAAGGGGGGCGCGATGCACGCAGGGTGGGCGTGGCGAGAGTGGGCGGGGGGGGGTACGTAGGTCGTCAGATCTGACGCTTGCGCACCCAGCGTGCCCCCCTCACGGCTCCCCGTTTCCTACTCCCCCCTACCCCTACCCCTCCCCCTCCCCTTCCCCCTCCCCCTCCCCCCCCTCTGCCCCCTCCCCGCCCCCCCCTCTCCCTCCCTCTCCCTCCCCGCCACTCTACAACTACACTATATGAATACTGCTCTCCCCTCTCCCCTGGTGGCGTCTGGGGAATGTCGGGCCCCCCTCCGCGTGTTGTTGTTTTTGCACATCCGGGAGTTGGGTTTTCGCATGTTGTTTTATCCGTAAGGGCTTCGCCCCCTGCCGCCGGCCCCCTCTCTCCATGGAGAATGGGCCAAATCCCGTGTGTTTTTGGACCCTGACCCCGCGGATCTGCGTGAGGGGTGGCACCGAATTTCAGAAATGTGGCAAATCCCCTGTGTTTTTGGACCCTGACCCCGCGGATCTGCGTGAGGGGTGGCACCGAATTTCAGAAATGTGGCAAATCCCGTGTGTTTTTGGACCCTAACCCCGCGGATCTGCGTGAGGGGTGGCACCGAATTTCAGAAATGTGGCAAATCCCGTGTGTTTTTGGACCCTGACCCCGCGGATCTGCGTGAGGGGTGGCACCGAATTTCAGGAATGTGGCAAATCCCGTGTGTTTTTGGACCCTGACATTGCGGATCTGTGTGAGGGGTGGCACCGAATTTCAGAAATATGGCAAATCCCGTGTGTTTTTGGACCCTGACCCCGCGGATCTGCGTGAGGGGTGTCGATTTTGAGCCCCCCCAGCAATTCAGACAACGCGCCCAGGTGGTGCTAAAAATCGGGTTTGGGCCTCCCTCCCCTCGCGCGGTCAATCAACTAGTTACAGTAACCAGCAAGAAGCAGAACTGTAACACTGGAAACTACAAACTACAACTGGTACAGGAAACTGCGAATCACGGGCCTACAGCCTGGTGGCCCCACAAGGGGGCCGGCGGATCTTCTGTTTTTCAAAATGCTGCTCTCGCTGAAGCGCTGGACTCTTTTTCGGGCTACCGCTCGTTCCGAATCGTGCTCCCGCTGCAGCGCTGGCCTCATTTCCGCGCTTCCGCTCGTTCCGAATCGTGCTCCCGCTGCAGCGCTGGCGTCAGTATTTCCAGCGCCATGCCCCAGCATGGTTTTCGGTCCTTCCAAGTAGGCCCCCAAATCTAGAAAATGGACCCCCGACAAAAAACATCGGAAGTGATTGCACATTCGGTTTTGGGGCCGCGGAAGCCCCCCCCCCCCCCACAGTTTGGGGCGTCGCCACGCCATGCTATGTCAGGCAGCGCGCCCTCATTTCCGCGCTTTCGCGCTGAGTGTGTGTTGTTAAATGCTGCTCTCGTCGAAGCGATGGCCTCATTTTCGGGCTGCCCCTCGTTCCGAATCGTGCTCCCGCTGCAGCGCTGGCCTCATTCCCGCGCTTCCGCTCGTTCCGAATCGTGTTCCCGCTGCAGCGGTGGCCTCATTTCCTCGCTTCCGCTTGTTCCGAATCGTGCTCCCGCTGCAGCGTTGGCGTCATTATTTCGAGTGCCATGCCCCGTCATGGTGTCCGGTCCCCCCAAATAGACCACAACATCTAAAAACATGCTTCCCGTTGAGCCCATCGGAAATGATTACACATTCGGTGTCGATTCGTTGATTGTTTGGGCTGAAGAAGCCCTCTGGGGCGTCGCAACGCCATGCTATGTCATGTTACGCGTTGATGTTCGATACCATGCTATGCCATGTAATGCTACGAGATGCTATGACATCCGGTCGTGCGACTAGAGAGATCTACGCCATGGTGAGGGATGCGAGGGAGGGGTAGGACGTCAGACATGAGGCGAGCTCACCTGGCTTGTCTTGTCCCCTCCCCCCCTCCCCGAAGCCCTTTCTCTCCCCCCCCTCCTCCTCCTGCGGGGCGCGGGGGGGGAGCCTCTTTGAGGCCGCGGCCTCCACGCCACGCCCTAGTCTAGTGTGCACGGGCGGGCTCCCTCGCGGAGCGCGCAGGACCCCGGCGTTCGCTTCGCTGCGCTCCGCTGCCAGGCAGCCCTTGGAACGACGCCGCGCCTCGAGCGCGTGCCAGGGGCCACGGCGGCGGGTGCCGCCCAGGCGCAGGAGCAAGGAACATTTCTGCGCTCGGGAGGGGCGCGCCGTTCCCCTGGCGCGCCTCGTCGACCACGGCGCGCTCTCCGGAGGCCAAAGGGGGGCCTCGCTCCTGATCCAGCGTTCGGTCGGGCACGCCCCTCTACGGGAGGAAAATCCAGAAATAGCGAAAAACATCAGTCTGGGGACGATTCGTGGTTCGTGCTTTGATTCTATGGGCGTCTGATTTTCCATCGTCCTTCCAAAATCCGCCTCTGGGAGAACACGCCCGACCCAAATCTGGCGCTCCTCGTCCTGGAGGCCTCGCGCGGCGTGCACGCCCGCCCCGTCACGCGCAGGGGACGACGTTCGCGCGGCGGTGCTCCGGCGTACACCCGACGTGGGTCCGACAAAAAAATCCGACGCCCGCCGACGTGCGCCCGATGTAAAAATCCGACGCGGAGCCGACGCGAGCTCGGTCTTGAGGTGCTGCGCGAGGCCTCTCTCACCGAGCGCGTTCTGCTACTCGCAATGTGCCTACTCGCAAGCGTCAGGGAAAACGCGCGCCTTCCTCGATGTAATGGTTCGTAAATCCCCCGCCGCGGATTCAGGCCGTTTGTGAGTAGCTACTCTGAGAGTAGTCGAACGCGCTCGTCGACTCCCGGAGTTACCTCCAGCGCAGCAGCCTGACCGTATTGGATGACTGTGTGTGAAGTCCGCTCATATCACTTTTCTATCCGTCTATCCTGATGCCGTCTCGGCTCAGGTGTTGGAAACTGGCACCGCGCCGCTTGCCCGCGGCGCATGGGGAAAGGGATCGCTACCCTCTCCCTGACCTTCCTCTTCCTGCGGGTAGCTCAGTAGTCTGGACGCCCGAAATGGGTATGGAACGAATGGGTACAATGCCCAACAGCAGTTCCTGTTCGTTTTGAACAGGACTCGCTGTCCGCGCCGCCGCGGCCTGTGTCCATTTGAAACAGAAGGCCGCCTGCCCAACAGCGGCCGCTGTTGGTTGGGGACAACATTTGTTGTTGGGCATTGTACCCTTTTTTTCCGTACCCATTTCGGGCGTCCAAAAGTAGGTTCGATTCTTCGGCCGTCAACTTGCATGCGCAAGGATAGCCAGAGTCGCACGCACACGGGCAGCGGAGCGGGGGACGGGTCGCGAGAGCGGCTGCACGAATGCTATGCCTTTTTTTTCACAGCCCCGCTGGCATGGCAGCAGCCGCTCACCAGCTCCCATCTCCTTCCCCCCCCTCCTCCTCCCCATCCCTCCTTCTTCCTCCTTCCCCTCCATCCCCTTCCTCTTCCTCCTCCTCCTCGTCCTCCTGCTGCTCCTCCGCCTCCTTCTCTTCCTCCTCCTGATCGTCATCATCATCATCATCATCATCATCATCACCATCACCATCACCATCACCATCACCATCACCATGAGCATCATCATGATCACCATCATCACCATCACCATCATCACCATCATCATCATCATCATCATCATCATCATCATCATCATCATCATCATCATCATCTTACCTCCCCCTGCTGGCGCTCCTCCAAAGCAGCGTGACCTTGCACCCCTCGCGCCCCCACTGGTTCGGGGCGGCCGCGCTGGCGGCGTGAGGGCGGGCCTCGGGGTTGTGCTCCCCCAGGCCCGAGCACGCAGACTCACACACAGGCTGGCCGTCGCTCCTGAAGGCCGCCTCGACCCAGCCGATCCGACCCCATGCCGATTACTTTTGTGGCCGGCCCGCTTCGCTCCGATGCCGTGCCACTGCGGCCCCCTCCAGTGCGGGTTCCGGTGCGATCCGATGTTCGGAGCCGATGCCGATTGGTGTTGCCCATGTGCGCGAGTTTGTGGGAAACAACACACAGTCTGTTGGAAAAAAAAACACGTGTGGGAAAACACACACGCACAAAACACACACACACACACACACACACACACACACACACACACACACACACACGTGTGTGTGTGTGTTTTCCCACGTGTGTGTGTGTTGTTTTCCCACAGACCAGCTTAAGCTCCAAATCGATCCGTTTCACGGCGTCGAGATGCGCATCGACGGCGGATCTCGGGGTCCTCGTGCTCTCTCTGCGCGCCTGGCCCGCGCCTGGCGCGCCCGTGTCACATGCCCGACCTAGCGTGGTCAACTTCTGTCACCCTGTCGGCCCATGTGGCTGCTCCGCTGAGGCCCACCTGAACACCGTCTTGCAGAGACTTGGAGCTGTCTTCCAGCGCCCTGGAGCCATCAGTGTTGCGGTCTCGGGCCGTCTTGAAGCTGGTCGTTGTCGGTCTTGGGCCGTTTGGAGGCGGACTGGAGGACAGATTTTGGGCTGGTCTTCCTGCAGGCCCCGCGGACCCATTGGGAACCCTTCCACTGCGGCGTAGAGGTGTTTTGTGAATGATCTCCGAAACACACATCGTCTCAGCGATTATTTCTTTGCGCGCGGGTTGTCTGTAAAACAGCTGCGTTGGTAGCGCGAGTTGTTTGTCCGCCGCAGCTCCTACAACCTTCCGCGAAACCTAACGCAAATTTTCCCGCCCCCCCCGCGCCCACAATTTCAATGTTCAGTTGCGCGCGCGGCGCGGTCCGCGGACGCCGACGGAAAGAATCGATTCGCGTGTCTCGGCATCAACATTTCAATCTTGGGGTCTGGGGGTGCCGACGCGGCGCGGGAAAACTTGGGTTGAGCTTCGCGGAGGGATGCAGTACTGATTGTGGCGCCTGCTGGGGAAGCACGTGGTCCGCCCCCCATCACCTCCTCCTCCTCCTCCTCCTCCTCCTCCTCCTCCTCCTCCTCCTCCTCCTCCTCCTCCTCCCTCTCCTCCTCCTCCTCCTCCTCCTCCTCCTCCTCCTCCTCCTCCTCCTCCTCCTCGGGCCCGGGCCCGAACCTTGTGGGGGGAAACGGCTTCCCGAAAGGAGGCATGATCCTATTTTTTCGTCGGACTTCAAGCAGGGGGCTCGCAGCGTTCTGAAATGATGCAGGATGCAGGCTTCACGCAGTGGTGTGAGCAAGTTAGGCGGCAGGGCCGTGCGGATCAGGAACGAGAGCGAGTGGAGGACCGTGATCCTCCCCGCCCCCCTTCCCTTGCCTGCCTGCCCAGCTCACATCCCTGCCTGCCCTGCTGCACCCCCTTCTGGTTCGACGCCCTTCCCAACCGGAACCGCGTCTTGCAAGCCCGGCCAGGAGAAAGTTGCCCCCCTCGGATTGCCCCCCCCCCCCCCCCCCCCACACACACACACACACACACACTCACCATAGCAGGGATGCCTTTTCCAAATCGAGCGATCTGATAGGAAGAGTTTCGGCTGGAAGGTCACATGGGGGAAACCAACATTCAGCGAGCAGAGGCGTGTCTTTCCAAGACCTCTTGGAGCCGGGGTAGCAGCTTGGATGCCTTTCAGAACCCTTTCAGCACCCAGGTTGCTCCAGGGTCCCCACCTTGAATCCGAGCAGATGAGGTCGTAGGGTCACGCCGCATCGCCGATGCATCGGCGATGCGGCTCGGCGATGCGGCTCGATGTGGAGCCCGAGTTGTGCACGCCGACGGCGCCGACGCATCGCGACGCATCGGCGATACGGCGCGACCCTCGGACCACCTCGGCTCGGGCCCTCCTCTGGGGGGGGCCCCTGGCTGCCCCGCGCTGGCTTCCGCCCGAGGCTGCACGCGCCGCGCAGGGTCTCGCGCGAGGCTCGGAGAGCGGGGGGGGGGGCAGCGGCAGCAGCCAGGCGAGGAGCAGAGGCCGATGCCGCTGTCCTTCCCTCGCCGCCGCGTGGAGAGGCGCTTCGAAGACAGTTTTCGTCGGCACACGACACGCCTCGGCGGCGAGCGAGGGGGGCAAGCGAGAAGGGGCGGGCCTTCTCAGAAGGCCCGGCAGTCCCCCTGCCTTCTGAGAATTTTGTTTCTCAGCCTCCCCCGACGATTCAGAAAAAAACCTCTCAGAAGGCCGGATGGCTCCTGAGAAGTCCCGCCGCCTTCTGAGAAGGCCTTCTGCTTCTCATTTCCCCTCCTCGCTCGCCGCCGAACCCTTCGAGGTCCGGGGGGCAGCGGCATGGGTGCCGAGGGAGGACGAGGAGGAGGAGCCTCGGCCGGTGGCTTGCCTGCCGCCAGAGGTCCGGGCCCCTGAAGTCCTGGGAGGTCCCCGCGGAGGCCCCCCTGGAGGCCCGGCAGGGGCCGAGCAGGTCCGAGGACCTCCCCCCCCTCGGGGGCGGAAAAGAGGGGAGTGATGACTAGGGGGGGGGTGGATATCATGGCGGGGGCCATGATATCTCCCCATATTTCATGGCGCCTCTTCTTA
The DNA here is from genome assembly GCA_963575745.1 of Prorocentrum cordatum. Lineage (NCBI taxonomy): Eukaryota > Dinophyceae > Prorocentrales > Prorocentraceae > Prorocentrum > Prorocentrum cordatum. Next base: position 32,322 of record CAUYUJ010000718.1, on the reverse strand, counting down.
TTTCATTATGTCCCTGGCCCCCCCGCTGGGCCGCGCACATGCCGCCGGTCATGATTTGCACACCCCCCTCTTGGACACCCCCCTCTTGGCCGCTCCCGACCCCCCTGGACCCTCGAGGGTTGCGGGCCGAGCTCGGCAGCATCGGCGCGGGCTCGTCCGCGAAAGCGGCGGGCGGGCTGGGCCGGAGAGCGGATGCTGCGCCCCACAGGAGGTCGTGTCCGAGCCGCTCACCGACTCCGGGTTCGGGAGGGGCGAGATGGAGGGGGAGGAGGGGGAGGGGGAGGAGCAGGGGGGAGGGCGTCAGGAGAGCAGGGGCGAGGGGAGAGGGGAGGGATAAGGGAGGGCGAGCACGACGGAGGGAGAGCGAGGGAGGAGGAAGACGAGGAGGAGCAGGAGGATATGTCCGATCCGCTCGCTAGGTCCGAGCTCTCCAATACTTGCCTTCGTCACGGCTGAATGGCGCATGATTGACATCCGTTTCTTCGCATCCGTAATCGAGGTCGAAACATTTCCCATACTTGCGTCGACGATGCGACCAGTGTACTTCTAGCAAGAGGAGAGGAGGAGGACGTGGGCAGGAAGTTAAGCGACAAGCCCATGGCATACGACACAGATCCCGCACGCGTATGCACTAGCACAACTGCAAGACATATTCTTTCAACAACGAAGCAGTGGTTGCTGTATCCGGCACAGACAGCAGCACATGCACAAGCAGTTTCGCACAGGTCTACCACCCACGGTGGGAGTTGTGAGTGTTCGTGTACTTCTAGTGAGAAGCAGGCTTCAAACAGGCTATGCGTTTCATCGTGAATTCACATGTCGCCTGGCAGTTGTGGACACAGGCTGCGCGGCCATAGTTCGCGATTGGTACTAGCCCAGGCTGCCGTACATGTAAACATGAGCAGCCTTCCTCAGTCGAGTCTTGGGCCCCGCGCTGGCCGGCATCGAGACCTTCTTTCCCACCTCCGTGCAGCTAGGCAAGTTTCAGCCCCGTGTGATTTGGCACGCTCGCAGGGCAACGCGAGGAGCAGCGATCTTGGATCGAGGTGATCTTCTTGTTTCTCCCGCCAACGGTGGAGTTCTGCGTTTCTGGCGCGTGGAAAACTACTGCTACGACGACTACATTACTAGTCATACGAGCATGGGTGGCACGAGTAAGCGAACTACGCACGATTTTGGTATTCATACAGGGCCATTTATTGATGCAGGGACGAACCCAAACAGTAATGCTAATACGGGCGCTTAGAAGTAATAGCACGCATACTCCTCGTATTCCAGGAACTTGTGAAGGTCAGTATTGTTAAGTTGGTATCACTCGTTGTACTACCACCACTGGTATTATCAAGAATACGGGTGACAAACCACTTCGTTCCATCTTGTTATTGTTGTCCACATCCAACATGGGGTTCTTGTTTTCTCTGGACACCCCGCGCAGGAACAGGAACACCCCCTCCATTCTCACCCACACACTCACACACTCACATCATCATCATCATCATTATCATCAGCATCAGCACCAGCACCAGCATCACCGCACCATCATTACTTACACAATCGCACACACTCATTCTGCAATTCACTCACTCACAACTACTGTTCATCACTCATCATCACCATGATTCTTACATTTCACATCGTCAACAAAGCCTCGTTTGGGAGCGAATTGAGAGGAAGGCTCAGGCGGGACCCCCCTCCCTATGGGGCTCGCCGCTGATTAATTTTTAAATGAAAAATATCCGAGCGGGCCATCGGAATCCTGTACATGGTGTCATTTGGGGGCCCTTGTGGCTTAGGTTTGGAAGAAGTATCCGGCGGGAGCTTCGTCTATGAATGAATTGCAAGGAAGTCTCAGGCGGGAGCCCCCTCCCTATGGGGCCCGCCGCTCATGTTTTCCATTTGAGCAGGTCATCGGAATCCTGTAGCTGTCGTCACTTTTGGGCCCGTGAGGCTTGAACACGGAGGAAGTAACAGGCGGGAACCTCGTCTGTGAGTGAATTCTCGAGGAGTCTCAGGCGGGAGCAATCTCCCTATGGGGCCCGCCGCTCATGTTTTTCCAAGCGGGTCATCGGGATCCTGTAACCGTCGTTATTTCGGGGCTCTTTGGGCCTGGATATGGAGGAAGTATCAGGCGGGTGGCGGCCGCGCTGGACATCGTGTTGGACCTTCGCGCATGCCACGGAGGCAGTGACTCGCAGAACTGGCAGGAGTCCACGTACAAGCGGCCGCGCCACCACTTCGGGCGCGTTCCCATTGTGTTGCACTGCAATTCCCTGCAGCTGAAGCCCACGGGCAGCGTCGGCCTCCTGACGGACGTGAACGAGCTCCTGGACGACGGGTCCTACAAGTACGCGGAGCCGCCGCCGATGGAGATTCAGCACGCCATCAAGGGCTTCTCTCAGATCATTTTGCGTTTTCGGGCCGAAAGGCAAAAAGCGCTTCGCGCCCGGGGACCCTCTGATCACGTTCTTGGGGTGCACGCGCGAGGGCAAGCCCTTCCCGCCAGATGTCTGGTCCGCCTGGGAAGCGACGTTGGCCTCGGACAACCGCGGCGTCCTGGACCCTCGGCACCAGCGCGAGAACTTCCGGCTCGGCTACGTCATGGGCATATACTGGGAGACGCTGGCGAGGTTGATCGACGCGCTCGTCGCGACGCGCGGCGTCCGGGCGCGCCCCCTGTTTCTTTGCAGGCCGTGGGCGAGCGCAACGCGATTCAAGGCGATCCCGACGCGGGCCGGCGCTTCTTGAACGTCCCGAACGCGCCCGAGACGGGGAACATCCACGGCGTTTTACCGGCCCACGTCGGCATGGAGTTGCGTTTCACGGCAGCGCAGAAAGAGTTGAAGAAGAAGTTGAGGCTCGCGCAGGAGCAACGGGCCACCATCGCACCCTTCGGGTTTCATCCCGAAGACAGGCGGCGGTGCGAGGAGCGCTCGCCGGGCCAGCTTTTCCGCCCCCGCCAGCTTCTTCGCCATGGCTGCAGGTGCGCGGCTTCGAGTCTCCAACGTACCAGGAGGTCGCCGAGGTGCTACTACAGGGCGCCGAAGGCGCCGACGACGACGGCGAGGCCGAGGCGCGGGCGAGGGGCTTGCTCATGTTCAGGCCCATCGAGCAGGAGCTCACGCGGCAGAGGTCGGGGCCGCGCGCCGCGCGCCGCTCGGGGTGCACCCCGACGCACGCGTCGCGCCTCGCCTCCACGCCGTCGCTGGGCCAGACGCCGTGCAAGGGCGTCACCGCCCACTGCGCGAGGGACGAGGACGCTGGTTTCACCGGCAGGTCGGACGAGCAGCGGCGGCCGCGCCTTTCCGCCATGTTCCCCCGCGCCACGCGCGCGCGGAACACGCTGATCCTGCGTTCGCCGCCGCGGGAGTTCTTGGAGCGAGGGCCGCCGGCGCCCATGCGGAAAAGCGCTCCTGGATCTCGACGTCAGAGCGGAGAGCTCCAGGACGCTGGCGGAGCAGCTCGCGGCTGGGCTGGGTCTCGCGCTGCCCCCCGCCCGGGCGCGGCGGCGCCCCGCTCGGGGCCCGCGGGGTTGCCCCGGCGGCTTGGTCTCTCGCGCCGGCGGCTCGCGGGGTTGCCCCGACGGCCTGGCCCGCGGGGCTGCCCCCGACGGCCGCGCGATTCCTCCGTCGGAGAACGCGCCCCTGCCAGGCGCGGCGGCTGGGGCGCCGAGGAAAATCTACGCGCGCGCCCCTGCCGGGGCGAAGGAGAGGCGCAGGGGGGGGAGCGAGCGGGGCGGCGATGAGGGGGGAGGGGGAGGTGGAGGAGGGCAAGGCGAGGAGGAGAGGGGGGAAGTGGAGGAGGTGGAGGAGGTGGGGGAGGCGGAAAAGGAAACGGATGAGAAATGCAACGAGTAGGACGAGAAGGAACAGGAGGAGGAGAAGGAGGAGGGAGAGGACGAAAGGAACCCTCCGCCAGGTGAAGAAGAAAAGGCGAGGCGCGAGCTAAATCGATTTTCGCGCGGGGTCCTGCCGTCGGAGCAATCATTTCCAAGGCGGGTGCGGCCAGTTGAACGAATGACGATGCTACAGCAATTTCCCATTCAATTTTTTATTTTTCAATGGAATCGTTCGACGAGGGCTGTCTTTCCCCGAACGACGCCGCGCGGCATTCCCGCCGCTTTCCTCCTTGCGCGCGCGAGACAGCAGCGCGCGGCCAGAGTCGGCGCTTACATAGAAGCTGGCGGGCACCTTAAATGATTTCAGAATTATAAGTCCGTTATTAATTGGTTCGATTTTTTCTTAATGTATTCAATGGGCTTCGGTGTAAATCAAATCGGTTTGTAGACCGTTTGTTCGACGGGCTTCCATCGGTTTCTACAAGGTTTCCAGGGCAGTGTTGCGACAGCGGCGCCACGCGTCGGTCCCGCGCTGGCAGCGGCGGCTGGCGGGGCGCTGCATTCCGCCCGCTGTCGCGACGTAGCGGGCGCGCCCCCGAGCCGCGTCGCGCGCGCGCCAACGTAAAGTGGCAACGCCAAATGGACCCATGACCGCTACGGTGCATTATGTAACTGGACTAGTTGTCCCTGCTTTGGTCAACATCGCCTTATTTTGCAGTTTCATGTTTTTGGATCAGCTCTTTCCAGTCTGACTCAGACTGAAGGAAGTTACGGCCTTGACCTGCGGGCTTCCACGCGCGCATTGAAATTTAAAACTGGAGTTGGACACCGGCTGGAATGCGACTGGCGGTATTGCCTGTTAGAAATGCGACTACGACTACTACCAATATTCACACCAATGCGACTGCGAAAACCAGCGTTGACACAAGTAGCAGAAGGCCAACTTTCCCAATCAGAGCTTGCCTCTGCAGGGGTCCTAGCGGACTCATCGGATTAGGTGTCGCGGCCGGTTTCGGTGGCCGGGCCGGGTGCCCCGGAGTGCCCGGATGCGCCCGGGTGCCCGGGGGTGCCCGAATGTGCCCGGGGTTGTTTGGAGGTGCCCAGGGGTGCCCGAGTGCTCTATCGCCTCATAGCCCTACAGTTTTACATCCCTATAGCTTTACAGCCCTATATCCTTATAGCCCCGTAGCCGTATTGCCCTACAACCCTATAGCCTTAAGCTTTATAGCCCATAACCCTACAACCCTATAGCCCCTACAACCCTATAGCCCTACAGCCCTATAGCCCATAGCCCTGGAACTTTGTAGCCCCATAGCCCTATAGCCTATATCCCTACAGCCCTGTGGCCCTATAGCCCTGTAGCCCGTAGCCCTAGAACCCTATAGCCCCATAGCCCCATAACCCCAAACAAAGATGTTTGGGTTTTTTTGGTGTTGTTATATTAAAGATATCTATAATACGGCAGGCCACGGGAGACCACGGACAAACAAAGCCTTTGACCGATCCCGTATTTGGCAACCCTTGCGTCTGGCTTCTGAGAAGATTTCTGTTGGGACTTTACCGACAAGCAGCTTAGGCACAACATCAAATTCCGTCCCCTTTTCACTTGCCGTTTCGCCGCCATTCCGTCGAGCGTCGATGGTAGGCTGAACGGGTGGCAGCTGCAAGCGGGAATGTCAGGCGCGGCTGGTCAGGAGTGGGGACCAAAAAGCAGTAGGCGAGAGGTGATCGCGCAGGGTGGCAACATTGTAGGATCTGGCTGCGTGCGTGGGTTATTGCCTCCACTGTTGGAGGCCTCCAGCATTCACTTTCGGTATCCTTCCCGCACCTCCCCCCACCTCCCTCACAGACCGGTGCCTGCACTCCTCATCATTTGTGTGGTGTGAGCGCAAAGGGTATTCAAACTGCTTGGGCATGGCGACATAATGTCAAGAGACTGGGTAATCTCAGCTTGGGCATTGTGGCGCGAGGAGGAATGATGTATACATACATACACATTTATATACATATATATATATACATACATACAAAGAGATGAGATGGTCAGCGGGGTGTGGTACGCTCGTCCCTGAAAAGAGCACCACTGGATGCCCCAAGTGGGGCTCGGGGTGGGAAGTAGACAGGCTTCTGTCATGGTCGTGTGGGTTCGTGTGGCCAGCATTTGTAGCATGTGTAGTTCGTTTACGTGTTAGCAGCCCGGAAGAGACACGGGCGTCTCTGAGCACAGCCCGGCATGGAACTGGACGAGTCTCGCCTCGTCTCTTTCCCTCCACCTCCAGTGCCCAATTCAATGTGATCGATCTGCTTCGATACCGACCTCGGCCGATCCGATCCGATTCGATTTCGGTTTCCTGGCGACCTCTTCGCCTCCTGCGTGACGTCGTCGTCGTCGTCGAAATCGTCGTCGTCGACGAAATCGTCGTCGTCGAAATCGTCGTCGTCGTCGTCGTCGCCGCGCTAGGGGCGTCAAGGGATGCTTCTGGCGCGGCGGGCACGCGCTCGCGCGGCGCGGGCAGCGCGCGCTCGCGCGGCGCGGGCCGCGAGCCAGGCTCTACAACGCCTTCCCCAACGTCCGCATCCCCGGCTTCACGCAGCCCAAGGGCTGAGCGCGTGCGCGGGGGGCCGGTCGTGCACACGCGCTTCCGGGCGGGGTCTCGTGGCGAAGGAGGGTTCGGGACGACGAGGCGGAGGAAGAGGAGGAGGAGGAGGAGGAGGAGGAGGAGGAGGAGGAGGAGGAGGAGGAGGAGGAGGAGGAGGAGGAGGGGGGGGAAGACCACGACGACCACGACGACCACGATGACGATTTCGACGGCGACTTCGACGGCGACGACGAGGACGGGGAGCGAGAACGGGGAGCGATGTCGGCTCAGGGCACGGCCGGGCACGCCCGCGGGCCCGCGGGCACGCGGGCCGAGGCGTGCCCGCGGGCCGACGGAGAGAGGGGGCGCCGCAGTGCCGACACATCGGCGGTGCGTCCAGGGCTCATCTCGATTCTTCCGATTCGATTCGATCGCGATCGATTATGATTCTTAGGCTTACGCCACACCGCCGACCCCTTGTTTATGCCAATCTGGGGGTAGTAGAAGCTGCGAAGGGGTGAAAAGGCGAGTTATATTTGTTTGGTGTCTGTTCGCCGCCACCGCCAGAGGGTCTCGGGCAGTTCCGCGGGGGGGTCCGAGCGTTCGATCGCGATCGATTATGATTCCGATTCGCTTCGATTTGGGATTCAGAGTTGGCTTCCGATGTCTCAATGGAGGCCTACTAGTTAGCCTGCCGATTGCCGCCGACTCGACCTCTCCCGGCTCGGCTGCCGATCTCCGCCGCTCCGATCCATTTTGATCGCCGATCCGATTTGTCGATTTGATCATGGGCTCTCCTGTGTGGCTCGATGTGGAGCACGTTTTTTTTGTCCACACCGACGTCACCGATGCATCGGTGCTGCGGCGCGATCGAAGACCGATAACAGTCATTGCCCAACTTGAACAAAGCAGGGGTCGCTGTTGGCATCGCCGTGGACGGTGTCCGCTTGGGTCAAAAGTCGCTTGTCCAAGAGCAGACGCTGTCCGATTTGGACAGCATTTGCTGTTGGGCATTGTACCCGGCGTTTTTCGTATACCCGTTTCGGGTATGCCAAGAGAGGGAGGGAAAAGCGGGGCGGGGAGAAGACAGGCGGGGGGGGAGGATTTCTTGGGTCGTCGAGGCACGGAAGCGGGTCTACAATCATTGAGGGTTTCGATCGTGATCGTCGTTGCACGGCGGCATTGCGGGGGGAGGCGGGTGTAGGACGAACAGGGAAGACGGAGGACGAAAAGGATAATGCCAGCGCTTCGTCCGTAGCCATGTTAACTCGCGCCATGCTGGCTCAAGGTTTCCGCCGCCGTGCGACAACCATCAGGGCGGCGCCCGACGCATCCGCCTCCCGCTCCCGCTCCATTCTGCCCAGGCGCTGCGTGTTCCATTCTAGCCACAGCGTGCAGTTGAAGTTGGTTGCTACAATTTTTCGGTCGCGTCCGCAAGCGAAGGCGCAAGCGGAGTCAGAAGCGCTACGGGTCACGACAGCGGCCTAATTTGCAGCTAGACGCGCCGCAAGCCGGCCGGCCCGCTCATGCAGCAGCGGCTGACTGCGCGGGAGAAGCTGCAAGCAGGGTTGGTTGTTGCAAGCGTCCTGGATCATTTGGCAGAAAAAACCACGCGCGAAGCCGAACAGAACACAGGGAAGGGACGTCCGAGCGATGGCCGGGCTCCCACTCCATTCCACCCAGGCGTGGCATGTTCCATTCCAGCCACGGCGTGCAGCTGCAGCTGGTTGCCACAGGCGTGGCAAGCGACGCGCACGCCGAGGGCGAGGCGAGTGCGGCCTCGCCGCACGAGGCATCTGCGGCAGCTCGAGGCGCTCATGCCCCCGCGCAGGGGGCCACTGGCGGCGCGGGCGGCGCCGGTTCTCGTGACGCTGGCCGTCGTGGCGGCAGCCGTGGCCGTCGGCGCGAAAAGTGGGCGTGCCACCGAGAGGACCTTCGCCTTGTCAATCTCGTTCTCCTCCTCCCTCCTCCTCCTCCTCCTCCTCCTCCTCCTCCTCCTCCTCCTCCTCCTCCTGGGCTGCGTCCCGAGACCGCGCGTGCACTTCGGTGCTGAGTACTCCAGATTTCGTCATAAAAGGGAGGGGGTCTCATTTCGGGGGGGGGTCTCTTCCAGGCCATCTTGGAGGGCCTGGGGGGGTCTGGGGACGGTGTTCTGGAGGGTTCTCTCCCACGGGGGGGGTCTGAAGTGGCTCGTCTTGGAGGGTCCAGACCCCCTTTTTTTTATTGCGAGATCTGAAGTGGGCCTCGCGGTGCTGACGTCCAAGGCCCGACCAGCAGTGACACACCACGCAGCACGCGGACGGCACCGAGACAACACTTGCCCCTACAGTGGGGGCGCCTGCCAAGAAGCCAGCTGGATTCTGCCAGGGTGCCCTGGGTTTCCTGGATTTCGATGGGCTCCCAATCAGATCTTGACGAGTCTCGATCGACACATGTGGATTCTCACTGAACAAATCGCGGATTTCAGGGTTGTGTTTCTTGCGGAGGTTTCTTGTGGCCGAGCCCCCACTGTAGTCCATCCTTCCAGTCAGCAGTGGGTCAGCCCGCGACTACAGTAAGCGACGTGCGGATATGTTCCCCTGGCAGGCGGGATCGATGTTGCCAGCGGTCGAGCGTGAACAGAGCAAGACGAACCATGGAGTACCAGTGTTCACAGAGAAGGTCAAGCGATTGGAATGAACATGTCGGGTTGATGCAGACTGGGCCCACCGAAACGCTGGCAGAGACAGTGCCAGCCTCTTTCGACCACCCACCAGACCCCATGATCCTGACCATCATATCCAAGAGCTAAGCAACGAAGGAAACGGTAGCTCTGTCAGTGGTCAAGCCCGTCATTGAAAAGAGGGCAATTTCAAATGGTGGATGTTTCTCTTGCACAGCTGTGCTCTAGAGCTCGGACATATTTATGTTCGTCGTGGTTCGTGGTTCGTAGTGGTTCTTCCCCCTCGGCCCCTCCCCTGAGCCTGAGCCTGAGCCCCAGCTCCCCTGAGCCACCCACCCCTGGGGGGGCTTGCGATCTGCGCAACCGTCGCCACTTTCGTGGGCTCCTGGGAGGCCCAGCGGAGGTACGTCATACGCGGACCACCTCGGTACCTCGCCGCCCCCTGGGGGGCTTGCGATCTGCGCAACCGTCGCCACTTTCGTGGGCTCCTGGGAGGCCCAGCGGAGGTACGTCATACGCGGACCACCTCGGGACCTCGCCGCCCCCTGGGGGGCTTGCGATCTGCGCAACCGTCGCCACTTTCGTGGGCTCCTGGGAGGCCCAGCGGAGGTACGTCATACGCGGACCACCTCGGCACCTCGCCGCCCCCATGGGGGGTTTGCGATCTGGGCTGGCGGGCAGTTTTACGGTTTTTGTATTTTTTGTTTGCTCGTTTGTAATAGTTCCCAGTCTTCCTGTGGTGTTGGATACTCGTTTTGAATAGAGCAGTGTGGTCTCCACCTCCTCCTCCTCCTCCTCCTCCTCCTCCTCCTCTTCCTCCTCTCCCTCTCTCCTCCTCTCCTGTCTCCTGAGTTCCCTTCTCCTCTTCTCTCGTGCCGTCTGCGATCTGCGCAACTCAACTGTCGCCACTTTCGTGGGCTCCTGGGAAGCCCAGCGGAGGTACGTCCCACGCGAATCACCTCGGCACCTCGCCGCCCCTTGGGGGGCTTGCGATCTGCGCAACCGTCGCCATTTTCGTTGGCTCCTGGGAGGCCCAGCGGAGGTAACTCCCACGCAGTGATTGGGTGCTCCTGCTTATCCTCGAGGCCGCGACCTTTTGCTTCTCCTTACGGGTTCCTTGATTTGGGTTCGCTGCCGCGCCCTTTTGTCTCCACTTTTGGGTGAGCCCCCCCTCCGTTATGCACCTCATGCATTTGCCTCTTTCAGCGCAGCGCGTTGCTGAGTTAAACCGATGTTCTGGTTTAGCCCTCGCCGCCCCCCGCTTTTGTGTTTCTTTCAACGCCCTTGTGCTTCCATTTTGTATGTTTGTTGCCCCTCTTCTTGATACTCTCGTGTGGTTTTACTCCTGAGTGCTCTTCTTGCGCACTGCGGGTCTTTCAGAATGCTAGTCAGCATTGCGTGGTCCTGAATATCAACGCCACGTGTATAACAAGAAGGGTTGGGTACGCCGCAAGGCAATTTTGACAATCTCTGATGTTTCGCCCAAAGTCTCGGGGGTGGACAGAACCCCCAACAGTGACACGTCGATTAGTGAATTGTCCGTTTTCGGTTCTCGAGAGGTCGCCGCGGCCGTTATTTTCCAGGCTTGCGCCCGCCAGGTTTGGGCCTCAGGTCGTTTTCACTAAACCACGTTCTACTAAAGGGAGGTCTGTCCATCCCCGAAAGTCCCCCCTGTATGGGGGGGACAGGCCCGACCTAACCTTGTCCCGCTCGCGCACGCGCCCCGCTTCTGGGCCGTGGCGGGGGCCGTCTCGAGAATCTCAGCGCTGCGCTCGAGGGGAGACGGCCCGCAGGCGGCGCGCCGGAGGGGGCACAAGAGGAGCGGGGGAGGAGCAGGAGGAGGAGGAGGAGGAGGAGGACCAGATGGGCGGGAGAAGGAGAGGAGGAGGAGGGCAAGGCGAGGAAGGGGGCATGCGTAAGAACAGCGGGGGAGGAGTGATGAGGGAGGAGGAGGAGGAGGAGGAGGAGGAGGAGGAGGAAAAGGAGGAGGAGCAGGGAGCTTGGAGGACTGAGGAGGATGGGGGGGGCGCAGGAAGAGGAGAGGACGGAGGAGGAGGAGGAGGAGGAGGAGGAGGAGGAGGATACTTTACGGAGGGCCAGGAGGAGGACGGGAAGGCGGGAGGACGAACAGGAGTGGAATCGGGAGGGGACTCAGGAGGGCATGGAGGAGGAAGAGGAGGAGGAGGAGGAGGAGCTGACGATAACGACGACGATATTTCATGGTAGGGCAGGGGCAGTGACATGAACCGATGAGTTTGGAGAGGCACCCATCTGGAAGCCACGAACGCAACTTGCCTCTAGAAGGCAGAGCGCGGCGACGCCATCGCATCTGAATGGTGATGCGAAGCGCTTGTCTTTAGAGCCATAGAAAAATCCACCTCGCGCCTTGGGGGCACGCATCCTTCCTCGCGGCAGGGAAAATGCACCTCGCGCGCGGGACACCGCAATCTGTTGATAGTGCAGTACGGACGTTGTCGGACATGCTCCTCGGGGTGACTAGGCTACGATGGTTTCTCGGCCTTCGACTCATCATGCGGGGCAAGTGGCGTGCATGGTAGTGGCTCGCTCTCTGGCACGCTCTGCCGCCCCGATGAGCACCGCGCGTGCGCAGCATGCCGCACACACCGGGCGCGCAGCACGTGGGCACCGCGCAGGGGCGCGGACCGACGGGAACCGAGACGCTGGAGCTCCCGAGGGCATGCAGGACAGCGGCGGGCACGGCGCTTCGGGCGCCGCCCGCGCCGCGTCCTCCCGAGGTCGCCCCGGCGGCCGCGCGCCTCCGCCGCGCGGGCAGCCCGAGCGTGCCGCGTGGGGCCGTGGGCGCGGGGACTCCGGGCACGCGCGGGTGCCCAGACGTCGGGCCCAGCCTCAGCATCGTTCAACCGATCCCTACCCTTAGGTCGGGCCTGTCCTTCTACGGGGATTTTCGACGAAAAATGAAAAATACCCCAACAATAGCCAAACAATAGTCCAAAAATAGCCTGGGGACTATTGTCGTATTTTGATGTATTTTTTATTTTTCGTCGAACATCCCCCTTGTAGGGGTCACGCCCGACATAATCCTACCCCCGTTCCTATTCCCCATCCCGATCCCCACCATCCCACCACCCCCGTTGGGGACATGCCCCTCGAAGCCCGAAGGGAGCCGCCCGCATCCCCATCTCGGGGGTGCGTCGGCCAGTGGGACCCATGCCACGCCGGTGGGGACAGGGATCGGTGCAGCGGTGCGCACAGCCCTGGAGTTACCTTTGTTGCGGCACCGAAGGGTGTCTTCCCTCAATCGGCACGGCTGCAGGAGGTCTTGTCCTACGCGGCGGCTTCACCGGGCCCCCCATCTCGCCCTCACTCCCTCCTCTTGGCGTCGCTGGGACGTGTGCATTTGTCCCTCGGCGAGGACCATCGAGGAGCATCCTTGATGATTTGGCGAAAAATTCCACGCACGAGACCGAAACAAAAGCACAGGGAATGGACGTCCGAGCGATGGCCAGTCCTCCCTCTCGGAGACTGCAAGAAGTCTTCGTTGCACATGGTCGGTTTCGCGCGTGCAGCCCCGCTGGACTGTCTCTTCGAGAGCAGGAGGAAGAGGAGGTAGAGGAAGAGGAGGAGGAGGAGGATGAGGAGGAGGAGGAGGAGGAGGAGGAGGAGGAGGAGGAGGGGGAGGAGGACGAGGAGGAGGAGGAGGAGGAGGAGGAGGAGGAGCACGAGGAACCTGGTGCGTCCAGTGTGGGGCCCATGCTCGTTCAGAGGTCAAATCCAGGTTCGAAGTCGTCGGCCATTGGGGGGGGGGGACCTGATGGCCTGCAGGACCCTCCGGCGCCCGAGTTCCCTGGGAAGCACGGGGGGGGCCTGCCGCCGCCGCCGACAGCTCCAAGTCGGCACCCGTCGCCGACGACCGCCGCCCGCCGAGAGTCCCTGCGATCCTGGGCGCGACCGCGCGCGACGCGGCGAGGCCGGGCTCTCCGCCCAAGGGGGGCGGGGAGCCGTCCGACCTTTGGCGTGGCGGATTTGCAACAACGGTCTTTCTGTCAACGGACTACAGCTGGGTCTCCCACCAATCACTCCTCCTCCTCCTCATCATCATCCTCATCCTCATCCTCATCCTCATCCTCCTCCTCAGCATCTCCTCCACCTCCTCCTCCTCCTCCTCCTCCTCCGCCTCCGCCTCCTCCTCCTCCTCGACATCTATCCTTTCCGTCACTCTCTCTCCTTCCCAACCCTCCTGTGGTGTCGGGTACCCGTATTAGTGTGGTCTCCGCCTTTTCCTCCTCCTCTCCTCTCCTCTCATCCTTCTCTCCTGTCTACGGTGTTCCCTTCTCCTCTTCTCTCGTGCCGTCTGCGATCTGCACAACTGTCGCCACGTTCGTGGGCTCCTGGGAGGCCCAGCGGAGGTACGTCCCACGCGGATCACCTCGGTACCTCGCCGCCCCCTTGTGGGGCTTGCGATCTGCGCAATTGTCGCCACTTTCGTGGGCTCCTGGGAGGCCCAGCGGAGGTACGTCATACGCGGACCACCTCGGGACCTCGCCGCCCCCTGGGGGGCTTGCGATCTGCGCAACCGTCGCCACTTTCGTGGGCTCCTGGGAGGCTCAGCGGAGGTACGTCATACGCGGACCACCTCGGGACCTCGCCGCCCCCTGGGGGGCTTGCGATCTGCGCAACCGTCGCCACTTTTGTGGGCTCCTGGGAGGCCCAGCGGAGGAACGTCATACGCGGACCACCTCGGGACCTCGCTGCCCCCTGGGGGGCTTGCGATCTGGGCTGGCGTTTTTTGTTTTTTTGTATATTTGTTTGTTACGGTGTTTGTAAGATTCGTCTGCTCGTTTGTAATCGTTCCCAACCCTCCTGTGGTGTCGGGTATTCGTTTTGAATAGAGCAGTGTGCTCCTCCTCCTCCTTCTCCTCCTCCTCCTCCGCCTCCTCCTCCTCCTCTCTTCCTGTTGGGTGTTTTCTTGCTATGTTTCAGCTTTTCGTCCACAATCGGCCTGTAGGGGGACAGGCCCGAGCTAATATTGGCGATCCCTGGGAGGCGGAAGTTCCGAGGCGGGTGTTATCCATAATCACCGCCTGGGGGATCAAGTTTCGCGGACCCCCACAGGCGGTGGATCGATGGATGGATGGATGGATGGATGGATAGATAGATAGGTGTATATATATACATACACAGATGCAGATGGACATACATACATACATACACACATACGTACATACAAACATACAAATAAACATACATACATACATACATACATACATACATACATACATACATACATACATACATACATACATACACACACACATACATACATACATACATACATACATACATACATACATACATACATACATACATCATACACACATACATACATACACACATACACACATACACACATACACATACATACACACATACATACATACATACATACATCATACATACATACATACATACATACATACATACATACATACATGCATACATGCATACATACGTACATACATACATACATACATACATACATACATGTACACATACATACATATATGTATACATACATACATACATACATACATACATACATACATACATACATACATACATACATACATACATACATACATACATATATGCATATATATACATATATATGCATATATAGAATCGGGCCCCGGAGGCCAACAACATATCCATGCCCACCGCTGGCTGGAGCACCAGGACGTCGATTCCCAGGTGGTGGATCTGGGTGCACCCCCGCCTCGCAGAAGTGGGCCCACGCTCTCCCATCCCCGGCCGCGCCGGTTGGGGCGCAAGCGCCTTCCGGCACGTGCCGGCGCGGCTCAGGGGGTCCATACTTGGACCCTTCCTTGCCCAGAGGCACGCTTGGGCTGCAGCGTGCGCTCGCGAGCGCGCGTGACTCCAGGATGCCAGACGCAGCTGCCCTGGCGGTGCCGTCGGCAGAGGCGCGGGCGCCTTCGTGTGCTGGGCTGGGTATGCCGAAGCGCGCGCCTCCGTGGGCTCCAAACGCGCGCTGGCCGGGTCTGCGGAAGTGTCGCCCTCGTGGGCGACCGTGCGCGCCTGTCGGGCGCCCCGTGCGTTGGCTGGGTCGGCTGCCAAGGCTTAAATCGGGCCTGTCCCTCTACAGGGGGAATATTCAAAGATAGTAAAAAATAGTCTGGGGACGTGTTTTTTTATACTATCTTTGAGCATGTTTTGAACATGTTTGGAGTATTTACACATTTTCGTCCAAAATCCGCCTGTAGGGGGACATGCTCGACCCAAGGCTAGGCGTCCCTGCTCTCCTCGATGCCTCCAAGCTCCTTCTCTCCTTCCTCTTCCTCCTCCCTGCCCTGCATCTGCCCAGCCTGCCTGGTGCCAGCGGTGCCGAGTTTTCGCCCGGAGGGCGACCATGGGCGCCTCGTGGGCGCCTCGCGCTGCTGGCACTGCATAGCATAGCCTCCATCACGTAGCTTCCACTGCGCTGCTTACACCAACTTCGGCTGCACCTTCAAGCGTACACCGCATGGCCTGCACGATATGGCTTTCGCAACACAGCTTGCGCCACATAGCCTACACCGCACACAGCTCGTACCGCACATAGCCTGCGCCACACAGCTTGCGCCACGCGTAGCCTGCAACGCGCGTAGTCTCCATCACCTATTGTAGACTACATAGCTTACGTACGCACCCAGAGGCCAAGAGCTCACCGTTTGGGATCAGCGCTGGCAGACATCTGCTTCCCCTTCGTGCTCCTCTCGCCTTCGTCCCGTCCACCTCCGCCCCCGCCTTCTCCCCCCCCTCCCTCTCCGGCCCCCCGCCGCCCCGAACCGAATCCCCCGAGCATCTCGGTGAACCCCCTGGGCGCCCAGGCTCTCGGAGCACAGACGCCTCGTGCTGGCACGCCAGGCGCGAGGCCGCTGTGTCGACTCGCGGCGCGGGCGCCGCCGGGACAGCGGGGGCTCCTCGAGCTGCTCCTCGCTTGGTGCCCGGGCGCGCCGGTCCGCAGCCGCCCCTGGCTCCTCGAGGAGGGGGGAGGCCTCGGGGCTCGGGAGCAGGCCTCCTCCTCCTCCTCCTCCTCCTCCCTTCTCCTCCCTTCTCCTCCTCCTCCTCCTCCTCCTCCTCCTCCTCCCTTCTCCTCCTCCTCCTCCCTCCTCCTCCTCCTCCTCCTCCTCCTCCTCCTCCCTTCTCCTCCTCCTCCTCCTCCTCCTCCTTCTTTCTCCTCCTCTTCCTCCTCCTCCTCCCTTCTCCTTCCTCTTCCCCCAGCGCTGCAGACCACGGTGATCGCATGATCCACTCGTGCAAGAGAGGGGAGAAAGAGAGAGAGAGAGAGAGAAGCTCCCCACCACCGGCCCCCCCCCCTCCACCATGCGGGGCGTGCCTGTGAGTCCGTCTTGATATACAGCGCCATCTGCGCTTGGAGTCTGCCGAGCTCGATACGGCATCCACGAGCGCCGTCCAAACTCAGCAGGGACACGAACTATGGGATCCGGGTGGTAGGAGCTGGCATGTCGTAGCGTGCAAAGGGTATACGCGACGACGATTGGCATACGGAAAATGTGCGTTGTCATTGTCGGTATCTCCCAATTTCTTTGAACGCAGACATCGGCAAACCCAAACATACAGCTCAGAGCCCGTCTGGACCCAAAATTGAGGCCCTGCCAGCTATCATATTGTGGTCCGGCATGTACAGCTACGACTTGTCTGGTACGGATTTCGGTCACTGCATATCGTGCCTGCTCGAACGTTTTTGCGGTTACCAGGTCTATGCGTATTTGTACAGTGCTGTACACTACTTCCAAGCTGCATTGGGTATATGCTTATTTGAGTTGCTCCGAATGAGGGTTATGGTCAAACAAACAACAGATGATTCTGGAAGCGTCGAGGAGTCTTGGAAATTCTGGGGCTAAGTGTTCTTCCAGTTCCACTTCAACGCCTCTGCATCTCGGGATTTCTGCATTCAACTGAGTCTCGCAAAGTCGGGCCGATGATTACGTCCAGCGTTGGGTGGTCCACTGTTCTGTGGTGGCTTCATGCTCCTTCAGTCTTACACGCCGCCCTGCAATCGAGGCAGGGCAATCAGCATGTAGGTTCAACAAGTCCTTTACACTCAGGATTGGGCACTCCCGCGCGCTGGCACACTTGGTGCATATCATGCTGCAGCATTTGAATGCGCAGCTTATTTGGGCTGCCCATGATGGCGTCCCTTTTGTAAGGCCATGCACATCGACCTCCACGCTTTAACATATGTTGTAGCGAGGCTCAGCGACCATTTAGTATCACCTACTGGCTGGTTCTTACCTGTCACAACAGCATGCTACGACATCTACTCAACGTCTCTCAACACCTGCTTAGACCAAGGTTCCTTAAATCCTGCTAGTCTATAGAACATCGAAATCAGGGATCGGGGACCTGTCCTCAACAACGCTGGGAGGTATGTTAGCCTGCGAATTCGGAGGATACCTGATGCTGGAAGCACCTCAAGGCTGTTATGTGAGGGGGGCATTGTGGGCATTCTGAACGCGGTGCGCTGGGAGAGCACCTCGTACTGTCTTGCGGCAATAGATATTTGCTAGCGTGGTCATTGCGATATAATGCCGCCGGCGGGAAAGCATTGAGCAGATGCGTCATGCCAAGTTGTTTGCAACATCCGATAATGGTGGGTCGCCCCTACGCTGTGATGTATGTGCGGAATCTGCTCCATCATACGAAGAGAAGCTTCGGTTCTTATTGGGTCTTGCGTTTTGTTTTGGTCAGTGACCGATTTTACCCCCTTGGTCCCAAGGGGCCGCGATAAACAGACATCACAAGAAATGCGCAGTTATGTGCATGCAATGTCTCACAGTGGTAATTGTGATCGACCCAATTTTCTGCACGAGACATAAGACATGCTGCGAACATAACATGTACGCACGTCGATGGCGATCGCCATCCGTAACGTAAATGTAGGCATCGGCTGATGAGGTTAGGGCAACTAGTTGAGACACGAAGAACGGCTAGTGTCAAACACGACTGAAACTTTTCCCCCTCAGTATCCTTGTTCTGAGGCCACCGTTCGCCCCCCATTCGGTCAGAAGTCTCGCTTCAGACCCTTCCATCCGCGTCGAGCAACAACATCTGTTTTTGATTTGTGCCTGAGTACAGACGTCCCGTCCAACCAATCCTGTCTCTCCTCATTCGCGCGCGCGTGCTGGCATGGCGCATGGCCGATTGCAATGGTGGTCTATCCGCGAGGGGCGTTGCCCCTGCAAGCGAGAAGGCGGGGGTGGGAGGCCAGCGCTGTGACGTGTTAGGGCTCAGTGGCTTTGTGTTTGCCCTTACGTCTGCATACGGCTTTAAAAGATGTACGTATACGGCATAGGCAACCGGGGATGCAAAACGTGGTTTAACATACAAATTGTATGTTAAACCACGCTTTGCATCCCCGGTTGCCTCTCTCGGCCCCTGGCGAGCAAACGGACAAAACCATCTACTTGCTTCGATTTTGCCGGCGTTCGCGCTTCCTGCATGCCGAACATGCCTACCTGTGCGCGGATCCACCGCGCGCTTCCTTTAGTGGGTGTCTCATCGTCGTCCTCAGCTGTGGGGGCAGTGTGTGAAACGAGGCGGGTAAGAATCTCATCATTCGGGTCGGCGGCCTGGGGATCCTCAGGTTTGGGTGGGCTTCCGAAGAGCTGGTGGCACTCATCTCCCCCTGCCTCCCTCTTAAACTGTTTGAGTCATCGAGGTGATGCAGCCGGCGCGCACGATCTGGAGCTGTGGCGAGCCATGACCGTTCGCGTGCAACGCTGGCATACAGCTCCCCGCTGATCTCAAAGGGGGGCATGCAAAAAAGCGCGAACGGTCTGGGGCTACGAACTCTGCTTGTGCATCGGCTACTCCAGACTTCGTCATAAAAGGGAGGGGGTCTGGACCCTCCAAGACAACCCATTTCAGACCTCCCCCGTGGGAGAACCCTCCAAAACATCGTCCCCAGACCCCCCAGGCCCTCCAAGATAGCCTGGAAGAGACCCCCCCCGAAATGAGACCCCCCTCCCTGTATTACGAAATCTGGAGTACCCTGTTCCAAGGGTTGTTGGCATGGCATCGGGCAAACGTGGCCCCGACGCGCGTGCACCGGCTTGGTTGAACAGGTATTGAGCAAGAGCAGAGATATCTTGATGGCTTGGCATCGCTCGGACGTGTGCGTGTTTTCCTCGGCGAAAACCATCGAGGAGCATCCTTGATCATTTGGCGAAGAACCACGCACGAAACCGAACAAAACACCGGGAACGGACGTCCGAGCGATGGCCAGGATGGCTGTTGGGAACAAGCTCTCTTGCCATGGTCTTAGAGGCGAGAGAGAACCGCTCTAGATCACAGCCCTTGGGGGGCTCAAGCCTGGCTTTGCTCCTAGCAGGACTGGCAGGCCCCCATTGCCAAGATCAGAGCCCAGATTGCTGCGCACAGCCGAGCTGTTACACGGGGTCACTCGTGCATGATGGCGCTGGTCTCTGCAAGGCGGCCTGCAGCTCCGCCTCTGGACTCCAGTCCGTCAGCGGCCTTCGACGTGACGACGAAGGCCCCAAGGACAAGCTGTGGATCGGCAGGCAAAGATCCATCAGTATAAAGGTGCGACATTGCTGGTACATCTTGAATTTGCTCTTCCATCTCTAGAACCGAACCTTGTCTGTTGCTCCAATCATATCAACGCGCCGCATATCTAACACAACATCGGAGTCTACGCCAGATTGCTTAGGTCGCCCCATTGATGGCCCAGGTGGCTTCATCTCGCTTAGAGCATAGGCATGGGTCGATTGAAATCGGCATGCCCGCACCCCTTCGGCATATTCAAGGCATTGGCAGCTGGCGCTGGTGATGGTGTCTCGTGAGACACCAAAAGAAATAGATAGGGCTTCCATCTCTGAAACAAAATCTGGACTGCCAAATCTTGCGGCTTATGGAAGCTTGATTTCAGCAACTAGACTATGGAACGTCATGGTGTCGAAGTTGCTCTTTCACGACGCTCTCTGAGCAGACGAACGTACCCGCTGTCTGTCTGAGGCTGGCCATCCTGAATAACCCCTGGGCCGATGCCGATGTGGACTCCGTGCCGCACATCCTTTAGAACTCGCCTGGGTCCTCCTCCTCCTCCTCCTCCTCCTCCTCGTCCTTCTCCTGCCATTAGGTCTCGTCGATCTTCACGTCCTTGCCGTTGGCACCCTTGCCCTTGGAGCCTCCTCTTTTGCGCTCGAACTGTACCTTGCGAACTGACACCATCGCTGAGCTCGCTGCACCTGTCTCTGCCGCCGC
This sequence comes from Prorocentrum cordatum, assembly GCA_963575745.1. Classification (NCBI taxonomy): domain Eukaryota; class Dinophyceae; order Prorocentrales; family Prorocentraceae; genus Prorocentrum; species Prorocentrum cordatum. The sequence continues at coordinate 11,960 of CAUYUJ010000718.1, read as the reverse complement.
TGCCGTCGTTGGCGTGGGTGTTTCCATGCCCTCTGTCAAGATGGCCTGGCTCTGCAACACCTCGAGGACGGCAGTGAGAGTCTGGCAGTCGTATTCGGCATATTCTGCATGGTTGTGATCTGACATATGTTGCGACTGCTTTCGAAGGAGTCGATGGCTCTACTTGAATTCGTCCAGTGCTTCCTGGTTGGGGATCATCTCCATTGACGTCCGCAATCTCGCGCTCCTCCCTCATGCCTTTGACCAACAGTTCGAGCTCGGCCTTCTCGTTCAGGTGCTCTTCGATCGCCTCCTGTAACGCTAGTGCACTATGCTTCTTTGCGTGGACCTGATCGGCTATCTTCTCGAGCCAGGCGAGTCCTTAGGCCTTCGATCTGAGGTGCGATCGGCTTGTTGCTGAACAACGCCTGCTTTAGCACTGCGATCTCTCTGCTTTCCGATGTCACCCCTGCTTTGATTGCACGATTGCCGCAAGCTTGCACATCCGATGCTGAACATCTCTCTTGGACTCCGCTGTGTCGTCTGTGTTGGCTGGAGGCAGTAACCAAGCCTGATGTGCTTGAGCTGTTGCCGGCAGCGTTGATATGATGTCCCTTATGCGACGTTGGATCTGTTGGTGATACCCGACTTGGAACCGTCTTTGTCCACATGCGTCTGGTGGTCCCAGCACCGATGTCGATTCTGCGATCGTGGGCGATTGATTCTACATGCCCATCCGCACGAACAGTTCCACTGATTGGTCGGCAGCGCTGTCTGGCAGCTGCTTCGCTTGTACCACTCCTTTGCGCCACAGGACTGCCGTGATCACTCCCAGCCAATCTTGTCGCTCCTGACATGCGTGATATAACTCTGACGGCTGCTCGACGGGCGCGCTCCCGTCTGTGCCACCCCCGTCCCCGTCCACGGGGGAAACGAGGGAGTGTAAGAGGCATGGTGCCAAAGGAGGAAGAGGAGGAGGAGGAGGAGGAGGAGGAGGAGGAGGAGGAGGACGAGGAGGGAGGAGGAGGAGGAGGAGGAGGAGGAGGAGGAGAGATGTATGAAATAGAGAGGGTCGAAAGGCGGCGGATGTCCCTGCCTGGTCCATGCTGAACTGTGCTTCTGAACGCCGGAACACAGGATGTACACGGCCCGCGCAGGAGTGTTCCTCGCATGCGTGTCAGAGCCAGCCAGGGTGATGCCCGCACGCAGTGCGCATGCAACATGAACGTCGCCGTTCGAGCGACCCCTGCGCCGACGGACCTCGAAGTTATCCTGCGCGCCGGCGCGCACAAGTGTGAAAGTCCCACCAAAAGCGTCGCGTGTACTATCCCTTGCCGCGGGGGCGGGGCGCGGGCTCTGCAGCAAGTACGCCAGAAGCCTCTCCACCTGCCTCTGGCTCAAGCAGCGGCGAAGCGTCCAGGCTTGCCTATAGCCCTACCAAACAATATTCTAAGAACCCTTTGTGGTTTCCACGAAATGTTCTTGGAACATTTCTGGCGGAGTCTGTCTTGTTGTATCACATCGTCTTTATGTTCTAAGAACATTGTTTTTGATCTTAGAGCATTTTTGGGTTCTAAGAACATGTCGTGGCATGGCTATAGGAATGCCGTGACGGTCGGTCCCTGCTCAACTGGCCTCAGCACCAGGAGACTGAGACGAAGGCGAGGTCACATTGCAAGGCTCCCACAACCATGGCCTGCCCAGCAGCTCCACAGGCGGGGCACCCAAGTCTTGCGGAGCAAAGGGGGTAGCGTCAGGATTCATCGTCGACGCCTTTGGCAGCCTGGCACCTTTTTGCAGTTTCCTGAGCTCCTTGGCTGATGTAACCGAATCCATAGCCAGGCGGCGCCGACGCATGCAAGGCTACGTTCCGCCGAAGCACCACCGAATACTCAGGAAGGCGTCCATGCAGAAGGTCCGCGAGAGCTGGAACCAGCGCAAGAACTCGATCTGCAAGAGCAGGATCGTCGAAAAAGGATACGACCGATGGGAGAAGGTCGCCATACTTAACCCAGAGGTGCTTCAGCTTTTCGGCAAGCCGATGCATAGCCCGATCGGCCGAAAGGCGGGCCCAATCTCAGTGAGTTCGTCGCTCTGCAGCAGTACGTCGTAGTGGAACTGGGCATGCATCACCCATGCCCTCCTATGTCAGAACAGGCCCGTGAAGATTCCTGAGGCAAGGCCCACGCGCGAGGCACACTCGAGCCAGGGGGGTCGTGCGCTGCGGACGGCTTGAGCCAGAATGGCTACGGACCTCCTCCTCCTCCTCCTCCTCCTCCCTGCCCCCCCCCCGCCGCCATGGGCGCGGCTGCGAAGCTGCGAAGCCCCGAGGCAGGGCTGCTCGTGGTGTCGGCGATGTGGGGGCTGACTTTCCCGTTCATCTGGGGCGGCGAGATTTGCACAGTGAAGGGGGTCGAGCGGTCACTCGTTCTCCCTAGGCGGCGTGGCGGAAGTGTGATTCCGCTGCGCGGGTTATTGTTGTTGGTTGTTGTTGTTGTTGTTGTTGTTGTTGTTGGTGTTGTTGTTGTTGTTGTTGTTGTTGTTGCTGTTGTTGATGTTGTTGTTGTTGTTGTTGTTGCGTCGCGTTGCGTTATTGTTGTCATTGTTGTTGTTGGTATAGTTGTTGTTGGTGGTGATGGTGGCGATGGTGGTGGTGGTGGGGTGGTGGTGTTGTTGTTGCTGGTGTTGCTGTTGTTGTTGCTGTTGTCGTTGCTGTTGTGGTTGTTGATGATAATGTTGTTGGTGTGGTGTTGTGATTTCGTCGTTGCGGTTGTCTTTAAGGTTGTTGTTGCTGTTGATGGTGTTGTTGCTGGTGTTGTTCTTGTTGAACTCTCAAATCTGAAGAAATGTTACTGTTGATCACCCCCGCCTTGTGCACCTTGTATTTTTCAATTGCCTTTCCAGGGGCTCGCACCCTGTTTTTTTATCAGGGGAAGGCTTGAGCGTCAAACTGCGCCCCTGGCCCCCCGAGTTGCAACAACAACGGCTCCCGCCTGATATTTCCCAATGTATTCCCAAATCGCGCTCTCGCGCAGGACGTCCCCATATTCATACAGGAATCGCGCTCTCGTGTGGGACACCCTCGCAATTTATGCAGTCGCCGCGCCCTCGACACTCAGGAATCACGCTCTCGCTGTGGATGTCCTGACCATTTACTTGGGAATCGCGCTATCGCTCGATATTTCTTCGCGATTCATGCAGGACGCACGATTCAGCAACCCGCCTGCTCGACCTGGCCGCCTGGGCCCGCCTTCACAACCCGCCCGTTCGGGTCTACCCACCCGATCTGCCCGTCTGATTCTGATTGCACGCAAGACTTGTTGCAGGTGATACAGATGTATACCCCTAAGGGGGTACGTTCGAAAACGAAGAGGGCAGGTACTGATGGTTGGGGCTACACGTGTTGAATGGTCCGCGAGCAAATTAAGAGCAAATAGTTTTCAAGTGATTGATATTGTCGTTGTTGTTGGCGGTGTTGTTGTTGTTGAACTCTCATTTCTGAAGAATGATTATTGCTGATCCCCCCTCACAGGTGCATGCTGTGTTTTCTCGGTCTAAGTGTGCCCCTCGACGCTTGCACCTTATTGTTTGACAGGGATAGTGTTGGTGGTCAAACTGTGCCATTGCCCCCCCGGACTACAACAACAACGGCTCCCGCCTCAGACTTTCTCCAAATTTACTCAGGACTCCCCTTCCCGTCTGAGAGATTTCCCCCCAATTTACTCAGGAACGGCGCTCCCGCTTGAGACTTCCTCGCAATTTAGTCCGGGTCAAACTGCGTTGTTGGTCCCCCACCCCAGACTACAACAACAACGGCTCCCGCCTGAGACTTCCTGACAATTTCTTGAAGAATCGCGCTCTCGCTTTGGACTTCCTGGCAATTTACCACCGAACTGCGGCTCCCGCCTGAAACTTCCTGACAATGTAGTATAGAAGCGTATTATAGAATCGCGTTCTCGCTTGGGACTTCCTCGCATCCTACCGCCGAACAGCTTCGCTTGATATTTCCGCACAATTTATCCAGATGCCGGTCCTCGACAATCAGGAATCGCGCCCCCGCTACATATTGCCTCGTGTTTCAAGCAGGACTCACGCTTCAACGACCCGCCCGCTCGACCCGCCCGTCGGGGCCTGCCCGCCCGACCAAACCGTTAATGACTGCAGTCGCCGCTCGTTGCCCTTCGCCCGCCTTCGATGCCCCTCGCTGCCCGTACTGGTTCCGCGGTCGCCTTCGCTCGCTGCCCTTCGTGGCCCCGTTGCTGCCCTCAGTGGCCCCGTCGCTGCCCTTTGTGGCACCGCATTATATGCCCTTCGTGGCCCCCGCTCGCACGCGCCCGTCGTGGCCCCATTCGCTTGCCCTTCGTAGCCCCGCTGTCGCCTCTCGTGGCTCCCTCGCTGCCCTTCGTGGCCCCATTTGCTGCCCTCAGTGGTCCCGCTGTCGCCCTTTGTGGCCCCGTATGCGAATGCCCTTCGTGGCCCCCGCTCGCTCCCGTCGTGGCCGCATATGCATGCCCCTCGTGGCCCCGCTGTCGCCCTTTGTGGCTCCCTCGCTGCCCTTCGTGGCTCCGGTGCTGCCCTCAGCGGCCCCGTCGCTGCCCTCTGTGGCCTCGGATTTTATGCCCTGTGGCCCTCGCTGGCTTTCTCACGATTTACTAGGGAATCGCGTTATCGCTCGAGACTTCCTCGCGATTCATGCAGGACCCATGCTTCAGCAACCCGTCTGCTCGACCTCGTCGCTTGGGCCCGCCTTCCCGACCTGCCCGCTATGGGTCTGCCCACCCGATCTGCCCGTTTGGTTCTACCACTCGTTTTCTGCTCCTTGCCCCGCTCCTGCTAATATGTCTCGTGCTCCATTCTTCTCACTCCCCCTTTCACCCGTCCTCTCTTCCCTTGTTTAAAAGGCTGCATTGAATACACGTGGCAGGTAAGGAAGATCTACCCCCAAGGGGGTACGATCGAAGACGACGAGGGCGGGTACCGAGGGTCTGGGATCTACGTGTTGATTGGCACGTGAGCAGATAGGAGCGAACAGTCTTGAAATGATTGTTGTTGTTCCCCCGGGTTACAACAGCAACAACGGCTCCCACCTGATATTGCCGCATCAATTATTCCCTAGTCGCGCTCTCGCGCGGCACTTCCACACAATGTATACAGGAATTGCGCTCCCGCGTGGGGACTTCCTCGCAAGGTATCAAGACGCCGCACCCCCAGCAGTCAGGAATCACGCTTTCTTTGCGGATGTATTTTGATGTATTTGGGAAGTGCGCTAGAGCTCGAAACCTCCTCGCGGTTCATGCAGGACGCCCGCTTCAGCAACCCGCTTGCTCGACCTGGCCGCCGGGGCCTGCCTTCCCGACCCACCCGTCGGGGTCAACCTGCCCGATCTGCCCATCCGGTTCTGCCACGAGTTTCCTGCTCCTCGCCCCACTCCTGCTACTCTCTCTCTCTCTCTCGTGCTCCATCCTCCTCCCTCCCCCTGGTCCCTTCCTTCCATCCGTCCTCTCCTCCCCTTCCTTCGAGGCTGCATGAACTGCACGTTGCAGGTTAGAAAGAGAGAGAGTGAGAGAGAGAGAGGGAACAAAAAAACGTGTGTGTGTATATGTGTGTGTATCCCCAATGGGGCACGGTCGAAGACGAGCAGGGCGGGTATCGAGGGTTTGGGATATACGTGTCGAATGGCACGCGATCAGATGAGAGCGAACAGGTTTTTAAGCTATGCTTGTTGTTGTTGTTGATGTTGCTGTTGTGTTGTTGGTGTTGTTGTTCGTGTTGTTGCTGCTGCTGCTGTTGTTGATCCCCCCCTCCGGTACCATATGTGTTTTTCAATTGAAGTGCTTCTCCCAGGGCTCGCACCCTGCCTTCTAGCAGGGAAAGTCTTCCCGCTCAAACTGCGCCCCTTGCCCACGGGCTACGACAACAACGGCTCCCGCCTGACACTTCTTCGCTAGGGGCTTCCTTTCAATGTATCCCAGAATCGCGCTTTCGCTTGTGACTTCCTAGCAATTTATTCAGGCGCCACACCCTCGCCATTCAGGAATCGCGCTCTGGCTTGGGAGTTCCTCATAATTTACTTTGGAATCGCGTTCTCGCCTGAGATTCCCTGGCGAATTATGCAGGACTCACGCATTCGCGTGACACACGTGTTTTTTTCAAATGAAGTGCTCCTCCTGGGGCTCGCTGCGATTTTACCGGAGAAAATCTTCCTGCTCAAATTGTGTCCCTGGCCCCCAGCTTACAACAACAGCGGTTCCCGCCTGAGATTTCCTCGCAATGTATTGGAGAAGTTTGCTCTCGCTAGGGACTTCCGTTCAATTGATTGAAGAATCGTGCTCTCGCCGGATAGTTCCTTGTAATTTATTCAGGCGTCGCGCTTTCGTCAATCACGAATCGCCCTGTCGCTTCGAACTTCCTCGCACTCGATTCAAAAGCCGCGCCGTCGACACTCAGGAATCACGCTCTCGCTGTGGATGTCTTGGCGAGATGTTGTTTGGAATCGCGCTGTCCCTAAAGCCTAAAGCTTCCTCGCGATTTGTGCAGGACGCACGCTTCAGCAACCCGCCTGCTCGACCTGGCCGCCTGGGCCCGCCTGTTCGGATCCACCCGCCCGATCTGCCCTTCTGGTTATGCCACGTGTTTTCTGCTCCTGGCCCCCTCTCCTGCTACTCTTTCTCGTGTTCCATCCTCCTCTCTCACCCTTTTCCCTTCCATCCGTCCTCTCTTCGCCTGCCTTAGTTGTTGCACGAAATGCACGTTGCAGGTAAGAAAGATATACCCTAAGGGGATACGACTGAAGACGAAGAAGGTGGGTATCGAGGGTATGGGGTATACGTGCTGGATGGCACGCGAGCAGATGAGAGCGAGCAGTCTTCAACTTGTTGTTGTTGTTGGTTGTGGTGGTGTTGTTGTTGCCGTTGCTGCTGAACTCTCGCTACTGAAGAATAATGTGGGTTGATCCCCGCTTCCGGTAAACATTGTGCTTTTCATTTGAAGTGTTTCCTCCGCGGTTCGCCCCTCGTTTTTGTACCAGAGTAAGGCACAAGGCTCGAACTGCGTTCTTGGCCCTCGGATTACAACAACGGCGGCTCTTGTCTGAGACTTCTCACAATTTAGCATTTTACTCTCAGGAATCGCGCTCTCGCTTGGGACCCCTTGCACTTTATTCGGGAATCGCTCTCTCGGCGCTCTGAGAGTCGCCGCTCTCGCTGGAGACTCGCTTGCAAATTACTCCAAAATCGCGTTCTCGCGTTGGAGTTTCCCACAATTTACCGCGCTCGCGCTTAGGACTCCTTCGCAGCTGACTTAGGAATCGGGATCTCGCTGCCCTTCGTGTCCCCGTTGCAGCCCTTCGTGGCCCCCTCGCTGCCCTTCGTGGACACGTTGCAGCCATTCGTGGCTCCCTCGCTGCCCTTCGTGGACACGTTGCAGCCATTCGTGGCCCCCTCGCTGCCCTTCGTGGCCCCGTTGCAGCCCTCGTGGCCCCCTCGCTGCCCTTCGTGGCCCCGTTGCAGCTCTTCGTGGCCCCCTCGCTGACCTTCGTGGCCCCGTTGCAGCCCTTCGTGGCCCCCTCGCTGCCCTTCGTGGACCCGTTGCAGCCCTTCGTGGTTCCCTCGCTGCCCGTCGTGACCCCGTTGCACCCCTTGTGGTGACCCCCTTGCTGCCCTTCTTGGCCCCGTTGCAGCCCTTCGTGGCCGCTGCCCTTCGTGGCCGCGTAGCTGCCCTTAGTGGCCCCGTCCTTACCCTCTGCGGCCCAATAGAAGTATACCCTTCGTGGCCCCCGCTCGTTCGCGCCCGTCGTGGCCCCATATGCATGCCCTTCGTGGCCCCGCTGTCGCCCTTTGTGGCCCCTTCGCTATCCTACGTGGCCCAGGTGCTACCCCCAATGGCCCCGTCGTTGCCCTCTGTGGCCCTGCATTATCTGCCTGCCCTTCGTGGCCCCCGCTCGTTCGCGCCCTTCGTGGCCCCATACGCATGCCCTTCGTGGCCCCGCTGTCGCCCTTTGTGGCCCGCTTCCTGCCCTTTGTGGCCCCGCTGTCGCTCTCGCTTGCGCTCGTCGCCGTCGTCGCCGTCGTCGTCGTCGTCGTCGTCGTCGTCGTGGTCGGTCCCCTGTCCGTCCCTCTTGGTGTCGGGCTGCCGCCGATCAGCGTTGCCGCTGGCCAGGCCGACGGTCCGCGGCCGCCGCGCCTCTTGCCGGGGCCCGGCTTGCAGGGAAGAAGGATATACCCCCCAAAGGGGTACGATCGAAGACGAAGATGGTTGGTATCGAGGGTTTGGGAAATCCGCGTGTCATAACACTCGAGCGAATAAGAGCGAACAGTCTTAACATGATTGTTGTTGGTGGTCGTTGTGGTGGTGGTGGTGTTGCTGTTGTTGTTGCTGTTGCTGTTGCTGTTGTTGTTGTCGGTGGTGCGGTTGCTGCTGTTGTTGCTGTTGTTGCTAGTGTTGTTGTTGTTGTTGGTGGTGTTGTTGATGTTGGTGGTGTTGTCGTTGTTGTTGTTGTTGCTGTTGTTGCTGCTGTTGTTGTTGCTGTTGTTGTTGTTGCTATTGTTGTGTTTGTTGATGATGTTGTTGTTGTTGTTGAACATTATTTATTCTAAAGAATAATTATTGTTGGGCCCCCTGGTGCGCGCCCCCCCTGCGCCGCCTAGGCCGCAGCTACATTTTCATCATTTTCGTGAGGAAGCCTCAGGTAAAAGATGTGATACAGATCCGGTTGTTTTGTTGTAATCCGTTTTCCCTTGCAAAAAACACTATAAAATGACATTTCTTGTTCTAATATAATCAAATTTCAAGAATCCCTTGCAAAAAATAAGGTAAAGTGGACATTCGCGCGCGCAAGACGAAATCCTTCCAAAACCTTAGTGTTCGTAACGATTTTAACATAAAAACATCAAAAAAAAACCAATGGTTTTTCAAAAAAAAAAATTGTCAAAATTTCATCCCGCGCGCTCTTGCGGATTCGTAGGAAACCCAACACTTTTTAATCATTTCTGTCAAACGGGCTTTTGCGAGCAACTTTTTCGAACTTCTGCAACAACGGTTGCGCACCTGCCAGGGCCATCATCCCTGTCAAATAATACCATGCGGGACACATTCGTTTTTTCTTCGCGCGCGCACGCCGTCGTCGTCGGCCGCGGGGCCCTGAATAGTAGCCACGGTCGTCCGCATGCCACGAAGTGAAGTGTCCGAACGTCATAGGGCGGGAAGCTGGGTGTGGGTGGTGGCGAAGAGTCGTTTGGAAATTTGGTAGAGCTTGAACCGGCCCCCCCACAAAGTGGGGGTATTGCCCGCCTCCTATGAAAACCCTGGCACTGGTGAGAACGGAGTGTCCCCACGTGCTAGTAATTGTTGTTGTTGTTGTTGTTGTTGTTGTTGTTGTTGTTGTCGGCGTCCCTCCCGCGACCCATCCCGCGACCCATCCCGCCCGCCGTTTCACTCTTGTCCGTAACTGCGGTGTGCTTCATATCCACTGCCCTTGGGCAGC
>CAUYUJ010000717.1:77500-110211 GCA_963575745.1 Prorocentrum cordatum | reverse complement strand
CTCCTCCTCCTCCTCTTTCTCCCTCCTCCTTCCTCCTCCTCCTCCTCCTCCTCCTCCTCCTCCTCTTTCTCCTTCCCCTCCTCCTATCCCTCCTCGACCTGTACTCGGCGATGTGTCGCCGATAGATCGGCGATGGGGCCGCTCCGACGCGGGCTCGGCGCGGGCTCGGCGTGGGCGTATGTCGGGCCTGTCCCCCTGACAGGGGGGATTTGTCGACGAGGAAGAACAGATAGCCCCAAGGTAGTCAAAGAGTAGTCCAAACGTAGTCCAGGGACTATCTTTTGAATATGTTTGGACCTTTTTGGGGCATTGTTGGGGTATTTTTTATTTTTCGTCGAAAATCCCCCCGTAGGGGGACACTGCCCGACATAAGCGTGGGCGCGGCGTGGACTCGGCACGGGGCCTCGGCGCGCTCGACACCGAGCCGGCGCGGGCTTCGCACGGCACAGTGGGGGCCCATGCCGGGAGACCTCCTGCTTGCCTCCAGGGTGCCCTGGGCTTCTCGGGTTTCGATGGTTTTCCTTTGGAAGCCGCAACGTTCCCACACCAAAAATGGATGGGAAGTCCTGGGGTCTCAGGGTCGGGTTTCTTGTGGGAGGCCTCTTGTGGTCGGGCTCCTACCGTAGAGCGGACTCGATGATGCCGAAGATCCAGCATAACCTCGTGGGTGGAGTGCCGTTTTCCCCGAGGCGGGCCCCCTCCAAGGCCAGTCGTGTGTTGCTAGAGGTGCCCCTGGCCCAAGGTGCCCTCCAGGACTTCCAGGGAGGCTCCCAGGGCCTCCAGGGCACCCCTCCCGAGGCCCAGATGGCCCCAGGGGCTCCACAAACGGGGCGAGGAGCTGGGGGCACCTTGGGCCAGGGGCACCTTTGGCGACCCCCGACGCAGGGGATCACGGGCGGCGTTGCGGTCCCAGAGTTCCTGCCTGAGTTGACGAACGAGCAACACACACCCATACCCATAGGGGGGTCGTTGGGAGGAGGACTGGCTATGGGTATGGGTGCGGGTTGTCGGACCCTGGGGAATGCTCCCGTTCGAGCGGGGACCCCCATCCGACAACACGCACCCATAGCCCTCTCCGACCCCTCTGTGGGTATGGGTGTGTGTTGTTGGTTCGTCATGAGTGGGGGAGCCGGAAGGCCTCGAGCGAGTCGTTCTCGTTCTGGGCCCCGCGGGCGTTCCGGAGCCGTCGAGGACCCGTTCGCGGCAGAGGGCGGGCAACGCGCACGCTTCACGGGGAGGACCAGGGGGCGTCTTGGGACAGATTCTGGCTCCTCCCCCTCCTCCTCCTCCTCCTCCTCCTCCTCCTCCTCCTCCTTCTCCGCGTCCTCCTCCTCCTCCTCCTCCTCCTCCTCCTCCTCCTCCTAGTCCTCCTCGTCCTCCTCGTCCTCCTCGTCCTCGTCCTCGTCCTCGACCTCCTCTTCCTCCTCCTCTTCCTCCTCCTCCTCGTCCTCATCCTTGTCCTCCTCCTCCTCCTCCTCCTCTTTCTCCTCCTCCTCCTCCTCCTCAATCTCATCCTCCTCTTTCTCCTCCTCCTTCTCCTCGACCTCCTGAAGGGGATGCGGCAGAAGGAGCTGGAGTTGGCGGACAAGGATGAAGGAATGGCAGGGGCAAGGTTGCGGTCCCTGAGCTCCTGGCCAGCACGTTCGAGCCGGGCGGATTCGCCCCGAGTCGGGCCACAGAGACCTCGCAAACCGATGCGGCTCGAAAAAAGGGCGGAGAAGGGCAGGGTCTAGGCTTAGGCGTCCAGTCGCGATGGTTGCTGATGTGGTTTTCGCAGCGTCAGATCTCGAGGGTGGTCAGGGGCAACGTTGCGGCTGGAGTTGAACACATAGCGTGCGCTGTGGCTCCGCCGGCCCGTTGAGGAAGTATGCGGGTGCTCCAGGTTTCGTAATAAAAGGAAGGGGGTCTGGACCCTCCAAGACAAGCCATTTCAGACCACCCCCGTGGGAGAACCCTCCAAAACATCGTCCCCAGACCCCCCCAGGCCCTCCAAGATAGCCTGGAAGAGACCCCCCCCCCCCCGAAAGGAGACCCCCCTCCCTTTATTACGAAGGCTGGAGTACGCTATCCCCGAAGAGGCCGTGGCGGGGGGATCGCGTGCACAGAAAGGGCCTTCGCGGGGGGATCGCCTCACGGGGATACGGCCAAGACGCCGAAAGAACTTGGGTTCGGAGGGGGCTCGCTGTTCCCTAGGTTTATGTCGGGCGTGTCCCCCCTACAGGGGGATCTTCGACGAAATATAAAATACCCCCGAAGTACCCCAAAAAGGTAAAAACAATTTCAAAAAATAGTCCCCAAACTGTTTTTGGATTCTGTTTGGATTATTTTTGGGGCATTTTTGTTGTCTCGTCGACAATCCCCCTGTAGGGGGACAGGCCCGACTTAACCCTAGGTCCTTCCATGGCTGTTCCTCTAGCCCTCTTCGTGCACCCAGGCTCTTCTGGTGCCCAAGAGGGGTTTCATACCTGATTCGGCATTCCTCATTTCAGAAGCCCCACCGCATCCAATGTTTCGGAGGTCGGTGTCGCACGCTATCTTTCTGACCCTCGGGGGGGGGGCGAGCTGGCCACGACATGCCCGCGCTGTCTCGGCCGGTGTTGGTCCCCCCGGGCGCCCTGTCGGGCCCCGGGGGCCGTCACAAGCAGAACGACTCGGGATGGAGGGCCCCGTCCCGAGGAAGGGGTCCCCAGACCTCCCGTGGGGTGCGGAACAATCGTGGCCTCGGAGTTCTCTGGGGAGGGGCAGGGCGGGCGGGAGGGCGCGGTGGAGGAGCCGGGGGGGGGGGGAGGCAGCAGGGGAGAGCGCGTCCAGCCTCGGGGGGGGGCCTCCTCCTCCTCCTCCTCCTCCTCCTCCTCCTCCTCCTCCTCCTCCTCCTCCTCCTCCTCAGGGGCAGCGGCCGGGGGAGGCGCGGGGGGCCGAAGGCGAAGGGGAGAGGGCGCGGGACGCTCTGCCGCAGAGGCGCTGTGGCACGAGGGCCACGCCTGCCTGGCGCCGCTCGGGCCGTGCGCAGCTTTTTCCCAGCCCTCCTTGGTTGGGTGTTCGTCTTGAAGAGAGCACCGCGGTCGCGTCTCCCTCCTCCTCCTCCTCCTCCTCCCTCCTCCTCCTCCTCCTCCTCCTCCTCCTCCCTCCTCCTCCCGCCTCCTGCCTCATGCCTCCCGCCTCCCGCCCCCCCTCCTTTTTGTCTCCTCTTGCCTTGCCCCGTCTGGGGGGCTGCGATCCGCGAAGCTGTCGCCACTTCCGAGGGCTGCTGGAGGGTCCAGCGGAGTGAGGCACCGCGCGGACCTGAGCGGGACCTCCCCGTCCCTGGGGGGCTGCGATCTGCGAAGCTGTCGCCACTTTCGAGGGCTGCTGGAGGGTCCAGCGGAGTGAGGCACCGCGCGGACCTGAGCGAGACCTCGCCGTCCCTGGGGGGCGATCTGCGAAGCTGTCGGCCACTTTCGAGGGCTGCGGTAGGCTCGCCACTTTCGAAGGCTGCTGGTGGGTCCAGCGGAGTGGGGCACTGCGCAGACCTGAGCGGGACCTCGCCGTCCCTGGGGGGCCATCTCATGTTGTTGTTGTTGTTGTTGTTGTTGTTGTTGTTGTTGTTGTTGTTGTTGTTGTTGTTGTTGTTGTTGTTGTTGTTGTTGTTGTTGTTGTTGTTGCCCCGCCGACGTTTCAAGCCACTTGCCCACCGTCTTCTTTTGGACCTTGCGTCTTCCTTAGTGACTCAGGGGTTCACTTCGTTACCAATCGTCTTTCCCTTGATTGGGGACCTGCGAACCTTCCGAATGCCGCAAGGACATGCGTCCATGCCACGCCGCCGCCTCCTCGTCAGGTCTCCCAGGCTACTCCTGCCCCGCATGGCGCAGGGGTTGGGCACGTCGCCAGGGTAATCTTCGGCGAGGACCATCGGGGACCACCCGAGGCGGATCGAGGGCCATCGAGGACCATCGAGGACCATCGATGACCATCGAGGACTGATCATCGAGGCGGACAGACGTGCACGCAGACCGAAGCGTTGCACGGGGGCATGGGCCGCCCGAGCGATGGCCGGCGGGGCGCGGCGTGGGGGCTCCGGTGCTCGGGCCGCGCCCCGAGGCGGGGGGGCCCGGAGGCGCCCGCCTGCCCGTGGCCGCGGCCCGGCGTGGCCATCGCTCCTCGCACTCGGCGCGGCCGGTGGCAGCACGACGGCGCGGGGATGCGCGTGCTCACAGTGTGCATCTACGGGGCGTGAAAGCGACCACACCCACTGCCTTTCTTTTGTTGCCGCCTTCCAGCCAGCAGAAGCACGGCAGTGGTCGTGGGCATGTTCGTTGAGCTTGGCACCAGGGGAATGGCCACAACCAGGTTCAAGCACTGCTTCTTTTTCGGCCGGCTGGAAGGCGGCGCAAACAAGAAGTAGTGGCTGTGGTCATTTTCCCGTCCCGCAGCATTGCAGATTTTTTTGGATCTGCGGGTCGAGAGCGAGCCTCTACCGATAGAACCCAGGCGGGCCGCGCACAGCTTTAGTTACAGAGGGGGGGGCAAAAGAAGGCGGGGCCTCACGTCCAAGGCCGAGAGAGGGCAAAGCCCTGGGATCAGGCGGTGCCGAAGTTGCAGTGCCGCCTTGGACAGGAGCCCGGTGGCGAAGTCCCGGGAGGCGAAAAGCCGGTGGTGGTGCCGTCAGCGGCGCTCCAAGTACACCAGCCTCATTACATTATGCATTACAGTCAACTCGCACAGTAAGGATGGGCAGCCTTCCCAAGGGTACCCCTGCATCCTCGCCTCCTCGGTCCATCCTTCGCCGCCTTCGCTGGCCGCGCCCCGCTCGAAAAGCTCCGAAATGGGCGTCCAAGGCCCTTGCATCCTTATCGCTCATCCTTACTATACTGGTTGACCGTACATTCTGCTTGATATCTCGAGCAATAATGGAGGGGACCTCCCAGACGGCGAAGTTTCAGCATGTGTAGGGCGCGGTCCCAGACGTCCGCCGATCTGTCGGGGCAGGGGAGCTGGCTCGCCGTCCCCGTGCTGCCCACTCCGAGGGGCCCGTCGCGCGCCGCGAGTCCCCCGCGGTCCGGCGGGGCGCCCCTGAGCGCTGGGCTGACTGTTGCCCGCTCGGCCCCGCCTCGCTGAGGGGGACACAACAGTCTCCAGTGTGCGGCCTCCAAGATCGGGTATAGCCAGAGCGATCTGTGAGGGTCACGGGGCCCGAAGCTGGGCGAAAACGCCCAGCGTGAAAAGATGGCGGCGCCAGGATCTCAGGGAAGGCTCCTGCATTTCTTACCGCGCATCCTCATTTCGGCGGCGAGCCCAGCGGGGAAGCGAGAAGGAGAAGGCCTTCTCTCAAGGCTCGGAAGTCCCCGAGCCTTCTGAAGAGTTTGCTGCGCTCTCCCCGAAGACAGAACACGTCTTAGAAGGCGCAGGGACTTTGTGAAGACCCGACGCCTTCGGAGAAGGCCTTCTCCTTCTCATTTCTCCCCCTCGCTCGCCGCCGACCCAAGGTCTCGAGCCATTCCCCTGGACTGGAGTTTCATTCCGAGTCGTTCCTTGACGGTACCGAGGCCCAACGAGGGTTCCCAAGGACATCGCAGAACCCTCCCGGCGTGATTTTTCCATGACTCGAGTGGGTTTGGGTCCGAAGACCCACTGCCGCACCCGCTCCTTCGGTAGCAAATCATGGGAGCCTCGTTTACCCTCGCAATTCTGTCTTTAGAGTGTGTTAGCGCCGATTGGCGTCTGGTAGTCGACGAGGTAGCGCCGATTTAGCGCCGATAGGCGTCGACCAGAGCCGATCCGCAAGAGCCGGCAAGATGGTGTGGGAAGCTCCCAGGAGATGCCGCAGAACGCCCCAGCGCCTCGTGCCCGCGCCGAGCATGCTGGAGGATGAGGAGGAGGAGGAGGAGGAGGAGGAGGAGGAGGAGGAGGAGGAGGAGGAGCAGGAGGAGGAGGAGGATGAGGAGGAGCATGGCGGAGGAGGAGGAGGGGGAGGAGGAGGAGGGGAGGAGGAGGAGGAGGAGGAGGTCCTCGCTCGCCGCCAAGTTGTGCACCGATCGGCTGCAGCGTCGCTCGGGGAGGCGAGGCGCGGAGGCCGGCGGAGCGCCGGAGAGCACGCGTTTGCGCGGCAGGGGCCGGCGGCCTGCGCCGCCGGTCCGCGGCAGCTGGCGGCGGAGCGCCCGGAGGAGCCGCCGCCCCGCGGGGCGCTCCGCGGCCGCGCCGGGGTGCCTCTCGGGTCGGGCGAAAGGGGGGGATTGGGAAAGGGGGGGTTACGAAATTTGCTGCATGCAGCTGGTTTCGGCCCACCGAGGGGCCCATTCCTCGATACATAGCCGCCTCTGGCGCCGGGAGGCGCCGGGAAAATCAGCTACGTGAGCTGATTCTCAAACCCCCCCTTTGCTATCCCCCCCTTTCGCCCGACCCGAGCCTCGTGAGCGAAGAGCCCCAGGGCAACGGTAGGGTTTAAGTCGGGCCTGTCCTCGCAGGCCTAGAGGTGGACACCAGCACCAAGATCGGCGGTGTGCCTCCACCGAGGGAGGAGGATCCCGAGCTCGGTGATGGTGGTAATAGTCTGGCTTCAAGGTGACCGAACTGTTACCACCAGCACCGAAATCTGAGGTCATCTTCCCCGTGTGGAGGCGAACGCCCTGTGCTGGTGTTGGTGCCAATTTCCAGGCCTCCGATGCCCATCTACAGGAGGGATCTTCAGGAATAGTATCAACAAAATGGTGTGTGGGGGGCGTTTTTTCTGCCATCTCTGATAACTTGTGGGTATGTTTGTGGGGTACTTTTTTTAAGGTTCGTCCAACATCCGCCTGTAGGGGGATATGCCCGGCCTAACGATAGGGGGGGATAGTTCGGTAGCAAGCCGTGGTAGCCTGGCGTACCTTTCTAGTTCCGTCTTTGGCGCCGAGTAGCGTCGACTAGCGCCTGGGAGTGGAGGAGATAGCGCCGATTTAGCGTCGGCGAGCGTCGACTAGCGTCGATTTCGTGTCGATTAGCGTCGATTAGCGTCGATTAGCGCCGACTTAGCGTCGATTGACGTCGATTCGCAAAAGCCGACAAGATGGTACAGTCGGCCTTGAACAGTAGGTCGAACCTGCTGAGTCAAGGGTAGCCTTGTGTCCTGTCTTTCAAGAGGCGCGCCTTCTACATTCTTACGGCAATGCATCCCTCGGAAGGGTCTTGTGTCTTCTCGCGTGTCCTCCGACTGTATGGGAGGCTCCCATGAGGATCCCATGAGTTGCCACCGAAAGGTGGGGGATGGGCACTGCGGGGGACGCATCGCCCCCCAATCGCCCACTGCTCGCCGAGAGGGGCCCGGTGGCCCCAGCCTGCCGGGGAACGAGCGGGCTCGCTCTCGTCGTCAGCCTCGAGGCGGGGGTCAATGCAAACGGGGGTCAGCCAGAGCGCCGGATCTTGCAGGATCCTGCAGGGCCAGGGTCGCACGGACCCGGGTTTGGGCGCAGGATCTTGCAGCATCTTGCAGGATCCTTCGCTTAGACCCGGGTTTGGGTGCAGGATCTTGCGGGAGTCTGCAAGGCCTGACTGACCCGGGCTTGGATTGACCCGAGTCAGAGAATCCCTTATATCGGGGGCCTATCGCCTGTCCATCGGCGACATATCGCCGATTCCAGGCCGATGTTTCCCCCACGGTGCCAGTCCCCCTTTCCGCGTGCCCCCTCAAGAACCCAGACCCCCTCGAGTCGTGAACAGAATCACGGCGGGACATTCTTGTTCGCTATGTTCGGCTTTTGGGGGGCCCTTGCCAGGCCCCGGGACCGTCAAAAGACGACTCAGGATGAAGAGCCAGCAGGGGAATGGGTCGACACCTTTGGGGGTCGACGTTATGAAAAAACAATGCCGCGCGGAGGTGCCTCGTGGGCGAATCGCCATGGGTGAAACGGGTCCTGAGGGAAACGAGTCATGAGGTTTTTCGTCGTTTTCGGGCTCTCGGGGCCCTCCACGGGGCCTTGCACTGTCAAAAAACGGCTCATGAAGATCTCGTCCTGGGGGAAGTCCCCAGGGTCCAGGACCCGTTTCCCTCAGGACCCATGCCATTGAAGAACACATCCGTATCCGCGGCCCCTTGGGCGAAACGTATCCGGTCGCACCCGTATCTCGAAGAAGAGCAAGCGGCACGAACAAAGCTTTTGGCGCTCCGCGCAGATTTCTCGGATCTGCGCTGGACCCCCTGGCGGCGCCTCCAGCGCTGACCCAAGAAATCCGCGCGGACTTCCAAACGTTTATGTTTGTGCCGTTTTTCGTTCCTTCGGTATCCTCGGGATCGCGTCTCGGAATCCAGACCGCGAGGAGGAGGAGGAGGAGGAGGAGGAGGGGGAGGGAGGAGGAGGAGGAGGAGGAGGAGGAGGAGGAGGAGGGAGGAGGAGGAGGAGGAGGAGAGGAGGAGGAGGAGGAGGAAGAGGAGAGGAGGAGGAGGGAGGAGGAGGAGGAGGGGGAGGAGGAGGAGGTGGAGGAGGTGGAGGAGGGAGGAGGAGGAGGAGGAGGAGGAGGAGGAGGAGGAGAGGAGGAGAGGAGGAGGAGGAGGAGGTAGGAGGAGGAGGAGGAGGAGGAGGAGGAGGAGGAGGAGGAGGAGGAGGAGGGGAGGAGGAGGAGGAGGAGGAGGAGGAGGGGAGGAGGAGGAGGAGGAGGAGGAGGAGGAGGAGGGAGAGGAGGAGGAGGAGGAGGAGGAGGAGGAGGAGGAGGAGGAGGAGGAGGAGGAGGAGGAGGAGGAGGTGGAGGAGGAGGAGGAGGAGGAGGAGGAGGAGGAGGAGGAGGAGGAGAGGTGGGAGGAGGAGATGAGGAGGAGGAGGAGGAGGAGGAGGAGGAGGAGGAGGTGGAGGAGGAGGAGGAGGAGGAGGAGGAGGAGGAGGAGGAGGAGGAGGGAGGAGGAGGAGGAGGAGGAAGAGAGGAGGAGGAGAGGAGGAGGAGGAGGAGGAGGAGGAGGAGGAGGAGGAGGAGGAGGAGGGGAGGGGAGGAGTTGGAGGAGGAGGAGGAGGAGGAGGAGGAGGAGGAAGGAGGAGGAGGAGGAGGAGTTCGCCGCTCGTGAGTGCCGGGGGCTGGGCCAGCCCGGGCTGTCAAGGCTTCGGGCTGCGCATAGACAGCCCCCCCCCCCTCAGGTACTCCCGGGGAGCCTGTCGTTGCCACTTCTTCGCCACGGGCGCTTTCGCCTGGTCTCGTCGGGGCGCGGGGCCCTCCCCGGTCGAGTCGGCCCGACAGGTGCCGCAGAGAGATGGGGTCCAGGGTCCCGGTGTTTTGTTGCAGCGTCAGAGCTGAGGGCCAGGGCACTCCCGGCTGGCCTCCACAGGCCGCCCCAGCAGCCCGGGGCGGTTTGGGCACCTCCGCGCCCCAGGTTTTCGACTACACGCAAGAGTGACCTTTCGCCGGAGTGACCTTTGGTGCGGGCACAAATGGGTCCCCAGATGGCTGAAAACGAAGCAGGAGCAGCGGCTTGTGCGCCCAGGTTTGGTCCCCCCGCGGCCCCCCAAAGCCGCGCACCAAAGGTCACTCTTACCCAGGGTCACTCCTGCGTGTAGCCGGGGGTTCAGGTGCCGAGCTCGCTCTCTTGCTCGGGGGGCCATGGGGCGGTGGGCTTTTTGCGTGCAGCCCGAAGCCTTCCCTCCAGGCCTCTCTGATGGGGTCGGAGTGGACGGGGTCGGAGGATCGCGCCGCATCGCCGATGCATCGGCGATGCGGCTCGGTGTGGAGCCCGATTTGCGCCACGCCGACGTCGCCGATGCATCGCCCACGTCGACGATGCATCGCTGGTGCATCGCCGATGCATGGCCGATGCATCGCCGATGTATCGCCGATGCGGCGCGATCCTCCGACCCCATCTGCTCGGACCCCATCTAGGAGGCCTCTATTACCAGCCCGGGCTCTGGGCCCTTGGGCTGGGGGTCGGGAAATCGTGAAGCAGCCTCCTTCTAAGAAGCCCTACCCCCTCCCTCCACCCCCTTGTGCGCGCCGCCAACTCTCTCCGGAAGGGAAAAGCTCTCTCTCTCTCTCTCTCTCTCTCTCTCTCTCTCTCTTTCCGGAGGAGACAAGACAGACAGGCACAGGTAATCGTCGACCCCCAGGAACAGATATGGGAGAATGTGGGAAGTGGGGGGGAGGACGAAAAAGCCCAGAACCTACGGGCAGATGTGAGGGATCCTGGGGTCTGTGTCTCTCTGTTCGTGTGTCCCTGAGCCCCCCGACTCTCCCCCTTCTGACGGGCATTTGTCGGCTCGCGAGAGGGCGTCGCGGCCGTCCTTTTTGCGGGTCCAGGTCCGTCGATTTCGGCCTCAGGTCGTCTTCACTGAGGGGAGGCTTACTAAAGGGAGGTTTGCCCACCGCCGAGGCAGGCTGCGCCCTACGTCGCCCCTGCACGCTGGAGCCGCTCCCCAGAGAGAGAGAGAGAGCTCGCTGCCGCTGCGAGCCTCGGCCCCCATTCGGGACCTCCGCCCGGCCCGGCCGACCTCCCCAGAGAGGGGCGACGCCCCGATCCCTTCCCAGGGCGATCCTTGGGGAGTCCCGTCGGGGCCTGGGCCCCCAGGCGGCGCCTCTGGCGCCGCCCCTGGCGCGGATCCAAGACATCCGCGCGGAGCGCCAAGAGTTCACGTTCATGTTTTTTTTTTTTTCTGCTGCGATCCATGTCGAGGAGCTGTGCAAGCTGAAGGCAGGTCCGCCCTCCACGGGAGGAGCTGCCGGAGTCGAAGGCAGCTCCGCCCCCCGTGCACAGGAGGAACCGTCGGCCGAAGGCAGGCCTGCCCTCCGGAGACAGCTCCCACGGGGGCGGCGCGGCACGGGGCGTCCTCGGGCGCGGCCCCTCCTGGCGAGCGAAGGGCAGATCTGCCCTCGGCTCGCACAGCTCCCGACGACGGAGGGCGCTCCGCGCCCGCGGGCGCCCCGTGCCGCGCGCCGCCGCCCCTGCCGCTCCTCGCAGGACCTGAGCCTCCCGCCCGGCGGCGAGCTGGCGGACGGGCTGGGAGCGCCCCGCGGGGCTGCGGGGCTCTCCCTCGAAGCCGAGGGGTGAGGATACGGTACACCTTAGGCGATGCTTAAGAAAACTTAAGTTTTCGGCCAGAGTCTCGATTATTCTTAACGTTTCAATGTAGTTCTTAATATTATAATGGAAATGTTGGGTTTTTATTCAAGTTCTGAGACTATGAATTTCTTAACCCATGATTTCTTAAGCATTTCGCAGGGTGTAGAGGGAAGCAATTTACTGAACACCCCCCCTCCCCCCCAAACTCAATGTTGGCGCGCGCGCGGGAGACTGCAGTCGAAGCGCATCTCGTCAGGCCCACCGCCAACTTGGAACATTGGGGGGAGGGGGAGGCGTTGACGGATGAATGTGGCATGTGTTCGCTAATTTGTTCCGAGGCCTGCAGCATGGTGCCAACATCGCAGAGCGGCTTTCATTCGGAAAGCAGAGGGACGGGCCCGGAGTGTCCCGGAGCATTCCGTTCTGGCCAGGAGTGAAGACTAAAACAACACAGCCCACGCGAAATTCACTTCGTCTTTCGCTCGCCGCTTCGGGGCCTTGCACTGACAGAATCCACGCGAAAGTCCGCTGCAGCACGTCTGCGAGGTCGGTGCAGCGAGAAGGGCGAGACTGTGATCGTTCTCTCATCCGTGGTTTTGCCGATCGGCGCGGGCCCTCCCACGGCCCCCCCCCCCCGCACCCCTGGAGTAGATCTTCGCTGTGTGTTGGCGCCCGTTTCGAGCAGATGGGGCCTCTTCCCCACAGGGCGCACTGTTGCAAACAGTCGTGGGAGGCACAGGTCCGGAGCCAGACCCCATCCCCCTCCCGCCCGCCTCCGCCCAGCGTCGAAACGCCGAGTAAGAGAACGTTCACAACACAGTGGGGCCCCATGCCGGAAAACACCCTGCTTGCCTCCAGGGTGCCCTGGGTTTCTTGGTTTTCGATGTTTTTGCCATGGGAAGCGTGGCGTTCCCACAACAAAAAGATCCATGGACGCCCTGGGGTCTCAGGGTGGGGTTGCTTGTGGTCGAGCCGCCACTGCAATAAGAGCGCCAATCGTAATAATGACAGTGATGCAAATTGTAATGTGGAGGACCATCAAGAGTACGAATAGGAGTCACAAGCATGTACACATAAGAGCGATGCGAAGGCACGTGCTGACACTATGGTTTAGTCGGGCCTGTCCCTCGACATGAGGAGTTTACAATAATAGTCAAAAATAGTATGAGGACGATTTGTTGTGGGTATGTTTGACCATTTGGGGGTATTTTTTGAGTGTCTTTTGATATGTTCTTCGTCCAAACTCCCCCTGTAGGAGGACATGCCCGACCCAACACTGCATCACCATTGTCCACACGGAAGAAAACCGCGCGGACGCAAGCAGATCTTTGCGGGAGGTCTGCGCGGATTCGAATTTATTCTCCCGGCGCTCTGGAGTCGCGCTCTCGCTGGAGACTTGCTTGCAATTTACTCAAGAATAGCGCCCTTGCGTTGGAATATCTTGC
This sequence comes from Prorocentrum cordatum, assembly GCA_963575745.1. Lineage (NCBI taxonomy): Eukaryota > Dinophyceae > Prorocentrales > Prorocentraceae > Prorocentrum > Prorocentrum cordatum. The sequence continues at coordinate 97,782 of CAUYUJ010000717.1, read as the reverse complement.
AATTTACTTCAGCGCCGCGCTCCCGACACCCAGGCACCCAGGAGTCGCGCTCACGCTTAGGACTCCCTCACAGATTACACAGGAATCGGGATCTCGGTGCCCTTCGTGGCCCCGTTGCAGCCCTTCGTGGCCCCCTCGCTGCCCTTCGTGGCCCCGTTGCAGCCCCTCGTGGCCTCCTCGCTGCCCTTCGTGGCCCCGTTGCAGTCCTTCGTGGCCCCCTCGCTTTGTTTCGTGGCCCCGTTGCAGCCCTTCGTGGCCCCCTCGCTGCCCTTCGTTGCCCCGTCGCAGCCCTTCGTGGCCCCGTTGCAGTCCTTCGTGGCCCCCTCGCTGCCCTTCGTGGCCCCGTTGCATCCCTTCGTGGCCCCCTCGCTGCCCTTCGTGGCCCCATATCGGAGGTGAGGGGGTGAGATCGAAGTGGAACGGAGAGCCCCCTTACCAGGAAATCGATTTCGGTTTCGTGTTCGTGCGTGCCGTGCGGGCGAGGCGAAGCTGCGTGGGCGGGCGAGAGAAAGTCTCCTGTGGCTGAGGCGCGGCCGGACCAAATGTCTCCCTTCCGGGCGGCCGGGGGCCCGCGGTGTCCCGCCGGTGTCCCGCTGGTGTCCCGTGTGGCTGAGGCGCGGCCGGACCAAATGACTCCCTTCCGGGCGGCCGGGGGCCCGCGGTGTCCCGCCGGTGCCCCGTCGGTGTCCCGATTATGGTGATGATATTGATGATGATGATGGTGATGATGATGACGATGTTGATGTTTTGTTTTGATGATCGATAGTGAGATCGGTAGTGATATCGATTGTGAGATCGAACGTGAGATCGAATGTCAGATCGCTTGTGAGATCGATTGTGAGATCGATTGTGATACCGAATGTGAGATCGATAATGAGATCGATAGTGAGATCGATTGTGAGACCGAATGGGATATCGATTGTGAGATCGATTGTGATATCGATAGTGAGATCAATAGTGAGACCGAATGTGAGATCGATTGTGGAATCTATTGTGAGATCGATAGTCAGATCGATTGTGAGATCGATCGATTGAGTTAGTAGTGAGATCACTATCGGTAATGAGTTCGGTAGTGATTTCGATAGTGAGATCGATGATGAGACCGAATGTGAGATCGATTGTGAGTTCGGTTGTGATATCGACAGTGAGATCGATCGTGAGATCGATAATGAGATCGAAAGCGAGTTCGATAGAGAGATCGATCGTGAGGCCGAATGCGAGATCAATTGTGAGATCGATTGTGATATCGATAGTGAGATCGATAGTGAGACCGAATGTGAGATCGATCATGAGATCGATAGTGAGTTTAATAGTGAGATCGATAGTCAGATCGAATGCGAGATCGATTGTGATATCGATTGTGAGATCAACAGCGAGACCGAATGTGAGATCGATTGTGGGATCGATTGTGAGACTGATTGTGAGATCGATAGTCAGATCGATTGTGAGATCCATCGATTGAGATCGATTGTGAGGTCGGTAGTGAGTTCGATAGTGAGATCAATCGAGTGCGACGTTGGTCCCTCCTCCCCCCTCACCTCCTTATCACCCGAAGGGTGGTCTATGCGGTATGTATGCCCTTCGTGGCCCCCGCTCGTTCGCGCCAGTGGTGGCCCCATATGCATCTGTCCTACGTGGCCCAGTTGCTACCCTCAGTGGCCCCATCGTTGCCTTCTGTGGCCCCGCACTATCTGCCCTTCGTGGCCCCCGCTCGTTCGCGCTCTTCGCGGCCCCATACGCATTCCCTTCGTGTCCCCGCTGTCGCCGTTCGTGGCCTACTTCGTTTCCTTGTGGCCCTGCTGTCGTTCTCTTTCGCTCTCGCTTTCGGTCGTCGTCGTCGTCGCCGTCGTCGTCGTTGTCTCCGTCGTCGTCGACGTCGTCGTCGTCGTCGTCGTGGTCGGTCCCCTGTCCGTCCCTCTTGGGGTCGGGTCGACGGTCCGCGGCCGCCCCGCCGATCAGCGCTGCCGCTGGCCAGGCCGACGGTCCGCGGCCGCCCCGCCGCTTGCCGGGGCCCGGCCTGCAGGGAAGAAAGGTATACCCCCCAAAAGGTTCGATCGAAGATGAAGAGGGCGGGTATCGAGGGTTTGGGAATAGGCGTGATTGGACACTCGAGCAGATAAGGGCGAACAGTCTTAAAATGATTGTTGTTGTTGCTGTTGCTGTTGCTGTTGCTGTTGCTTGTTGTTGTTGTTGCTGCTGTTGTTGTTGTTGTTGTTGTTGTTGTTGTTGTTGTTGTTGTTGTTGTTGTTGTTGTTGTTGTGGTTGTTTGTTGTTGTTGTTGTTGTTGTTGTTGTTGTTGTTGTTGTTGTTGTTGTTTGTTGTTGTTGTTGTTGTTGTTTGTTGTTGTTGTTGTTGTTGTTGTTGTTGTTGTTGTTGTTGTTGTTGTTGTTGTTGTTGTTGTTGTTGTTGTTGTTGTTGTTGATGGTTTTGTTGTTGTTGTTGCTGTTGCTGTTGCTGTTGCTGTTGCTGTTGCTGCTGCCGCTGCTGCTGCTGCTGCTGCTGCTGCTGCTGTTGTTGTTGTTGTTGTTGTTGTTGTTGTTGTTGTTGTTGTTGTTGTTGTTGTTGTTGTTGATTGACACTGCACTGCGCCACCCAGCCCCCCCCCAGCAACCAGCAACCAGCAACCCAGCCGCTGGCGCGCCTGGCGTGTGTGGCGCACCTGGCGCACCTGGCGCACCTGGCGACTCGAGTTGGCGACCTTTTCTCTGCGGAAGGCTGGCAGGCCTCCCGGACCCACTTGCTCGGGGCGGCGGCAGCAGCGCGGCTTGGCGCGGTGCTCCTGCCTGCGCACGAGGCGTAGGTGCATGCTGCCGAGGGGCAGTTGCACTGTGATGCACGGGCTACTGCCGATAAGTGCGGCGCGCACTGAGCCACCGAAAAAAGGAAGGGCCGTGAGAAAAAGAAAAGAAGAGCCTCCACCCCAGGGCAAGTGGACTACTGACAGCGTCGAGTTGTTAAACCGTGTTTAACAACACTGAGCGGGTACTACTGTTTAAAGTAAAAGTGCACAGGCGTCTCCCTTGGGAGCGGCACGCATTCTCCGCCCAGACTTTGTGGGCAATCTTGGGCCATATGTGTATACAGCTATACGTATATATATATATATATATATATGTGTACTCGTATATATAGATATGTGCATATGCCAAGAATGTACATACACACATATCTGCGCATTTGTATGTATGTATGCAGGTGTGTATGTACGTACTCATAACTTATATGCACATATTCATGTGTATACGCATTTTTTATATACATATACATGCACATACATATTTATGTTTTCAAACGTGCATATGTAACATTGTAAATATGTGTATATATATGGTGTGCAAAATTTATGTATATGAATACATACATACAAATACATACATCTACGTATACATATACACATCTGTGTGCGTTCTTATGAAATATACACATACATAACCTACACAGGGTACCTTTGGGATTCCTAAGGAGCCCCAGGGATTCCCCAGGATTCTGAGGGCCCCTAAAAGGATTTTCAGGATTCCTTAGGACCCCCAGGGGATCCTTCAGAGTCCTACGGGTTCCTTAGGAGTCCCAGGGATTCCTTAGTAGTCCTAGGGATCCCTAAGAAGTCGTAAGGATTTCTTAGGAGCCCCAGGGATTCCCCGAAAGTCCCCTATGGATTCCCATGGGTTCTTAAGGAGTCCTGAGGATTCCTAAGGAGTTCTAGGGATTCCTCAGGAGTCCCAGGGATTCCTTAGGATTCCTTGGGGTTCCGTAGGGGTTCCTTAGGAGTCCTATGCGTGCCCGAAGGATTCATATGGATTCCTTGGGAGTCATATGGGTTCGGTAGAAGTCCTTGGGATTCCGTAGGTCTCCTAGGGATGTTTAGGGATGACCGCGGATTCTTGAGGATTCCTAGGGGTCCCTAAGGAGTCCCAGGGATCCCTCCGGAGTCCTAGGGGTGTCCAAAGAGCCCGAGGGATTCCTACAGAATCCTTAGGCGTCCTACGGTTTCCTTTGGATTTCTAGGGATTCCTTTGGAGTCTAGGCGTTCCCTAGGATTCCTTCGGATTCTCTGGCATTCGTGAGGATTCCTAGGGATTCCGCAGGATACCTCAGGACTCCGAGGCACTGCTTTGGATTCATAGGGATTCGTTAGGATTCCACAGGAGTCCTAAACGTGCTCTAGCATTCGTGAGGATTCCATCGGAGTCTTAGGGATCCGTAGGATCCCTAGGGATGCCTTAGCGCCCGTGAGGATTCCTTAGGATTCCTGGGGTTCCCGAGGATTCCGAAGGATGCCTTAGCATTCGTGGGGCTTCCATAGGATTCCTAAGGATTCCTTAGGATTCTTAGGGATGCCTTAGCATTCGTAAGGATTCCATAGGATCCTGCGAATCCGTCCTGAGGGTCGCGAGAGGAGTCGAGCTCGAGAGGATCAGAGGATGATGCTCTTCTTGCCTCCTGCTGATAGCGGTTGAGGGCGCCCGGGCGTCCGCGCGGAAGAGGGCCTATCGAACCATAACAGTGGCTACGGCAACAGACGGGTCCGCAAGGGCTCAGGCTTGGGAGGGGTCTCTAGAGGGGCCCTCAGGGGTCCGTGTTCGCATTCGTCTACTCTCTTTTTCTGGCTCCTCACTTCCTGACCTTCACACTGTCACCCATCTGCCAGTCGCCTGTGCCGTCGTCGTCTTCACCGACTGCCTGTGCTCGCTTTGGGGTGGCCTCCTCCTCCCCGTCGGGCACGTACATCTGCAACGTCTTGAGAATCCTGTCCCTCATCACCGGGTACTCGGAAAGAGACCACCCGACGCTCTCGAGGATGGCGTCCATCGCCTCGGAGTATCCCTCGTCGTCCGGGAGCGTGATCTTCTCGTCGCCGTCCTGCTCGATCTCCTTCTTGCTCGCCTTCACCGTGTTGTTGCGGAAGAACTCCGTGGCCGGCGACTTGATCTCCAACTTCGGCTTCTGGTCGAGCGGTGCTCTTTGCCATGAAGCGTACGCCCTCTCCAGCATCTTGCACTTGTCCCGAATCTCGTCCTCCAGAGCCACTCCCGTCATCACCTGGATGTTCCCGGTGTTGGCCACGTACTGCAGCGTCACTGGCGTGTTGCCCTTCTTCGCCTGCACGGCGCCCAGGAGCGTCTTGGCTGGCACCCTCACCTTGACCCTGGCCTCCGACTCCACGTAGGACGACACGTCCGGGTAGACGTCCACCAGCCCGAGCAGAAATGCCCTGGCCTGCTCGTCGCTGCCCGTCGCCTCGAACTTCACCATGGCCCAGGCCTGGAGGCTGGCCCAGGGCACTTGCCCGGCTCGCACGAGCCGCCTTCTCACTTTGAGCCTTAGCCAAGGTTACGGACTCGTCGGCTAGCTGGTACGCTCCTGCTCTCATACACGCTCGTAGTACATCTGCTGCTTCTGCTTTATCTTTTGTCAACGCATCTCCTAACATGAGCTCCGTCGGGCCCCAGCGAAGAGTACCACCAAACCTTCGGAGGCTCCCTTTGGCGATCGCTATGTCTATGGAGGCCTTCTTGTCATCGAGTCCTGTAGGGGCCCCAGGTTTCGTCACGTGGTCGAACACCGACTTGCAATCGATAACGCTGATCGCCGAGAACTTCCTGGAATACCGATCCCGATTTTCTAGGCAGAACGTGGGGTACAGGGTGGCCGCGAACGAGCACATGATCCACTCCAGGTGGCCCAAAGACGCCTTCAGAAGCTTGCTCTCTCCTGCCAGTGTCGACGTACACCCTTGTTTGATCTTTTGGGACTTCCAGACCAGAGGGCACCATGGGGCCAAGAGACCTTTTGCCATGGAGGGGTCCGTCGCACCTATGATGTACCCGCCCTGTGTCCTCCCCGTCCCGTCCAGGTCCTTCGAGGAGTAGTCCGAGTGGCAAACGAAACGCAAACGTTCTGGAACAATACTCTGGAAAGTCACCGAGATCTCGTGAAACTGCTTCGCCCTCCTGACCCAAGCATTCGAGCGTCTGATCTGGCCGACCGTCGGGTGAGGCATGATCTGCTGGGAGAAGGAAATCTGGCAACTCAGATCTGGCCTCGTCTGTCCTGCCAGCCAGTTCCCTTGCTGCGTAGTCGAAATGTGGTTGTGCACCTCCGACGGCAGAGCTACATCATCGGGCCGAGCTGATTTCCTCGTCTTCGCGGGGGTGATCCCCTTCGTGTATTCTGACTGCGACTGGACGATCGAGTAGTCAGCTCGCTGAGTGAGGACCGATCCTGTGAACTCCCCACTCCCTGTCACCCACTTTCTGAATGGAAACCTCGCTCGCAGCTTTTCCATCGCAGTGGCCCACAGCTGACCGCGGCCACCATTGATCTGATCGTCCACATGCACTCCAAGGATGCCGCACAGCGCGCCAGGCTCACCACGCAGCTGGGCGCTCTCAGAACCAGTGGCGTACGGGATCACCGACACCCTGTCCTTGGCGACCAGGCCGTCGTTCTCCTGGGTCACGGGCTCCCTCAGCAGGAACACGCACGGGTCCATGGGGTGCTGGTCGAACTTCAGCTCCTCCAACATGTACCGCTCGAACGTGCGCCACCACTGCTGAGGTTGGTCTCCCAGTCCGTATCCGTTGACCACCTCGAAGAGCTGCTCCGGGTGGTAGCCCTTCAGCGTGTAGTCCTTCGGCATCGTCACGTAGATCGGGCCATTCGGCCTGGCCTCCGGCTCGGCCACGAGGAAAGCTGACTTCACGTCGCCGATGGTCAGGTCGAACTTGCAGGACGCCAACGTCTGCAAGAGCATCGCCCTCCCGTTGGTGGACATGGTAGGGCTCGCCGTCCGTCCTTCACGCACCAGGTCCAGGATGTCCGGGTCCTTGAAGCCCTGCAGCGTGCACCGGCACTTGACCTCCTCCTTGCCGTCGTCGCCCGTCCGCAACGTCAGCACCGGCCTCGGACGTAAGATCCGATCTGGCACCTGGGTCTTCAGCAGCCGCGACTTCTCCAAGTCCACTGGCTTCCATGCCTTGGTCTCGTGCACCAAACTCGTCATTTCCTTGGTGTACGCCTTCTCGATCATCGCGAGGCCCTCGGGTGATTTCCACTTGTCCTCCTTGGTGTTGATCTCCTTACTGCCCTGCGTGAGCAGAACGTCCACCTCGTTCACGATGACGTCTTCATCCACATTTCTCGCCAGGTGTGCATTCGCCGAGTCCCTGAGCGGTGGGCTCGGCAGACTCGGAGGATACGTCACACCTCCGAACTGCTGCTGGCTGCTGGACGGGTCGTCGATGGTCGTCTGCTCCTCCAGCCGTGGACGCTTGGCCTCATCCTGCTCCTCGCGGTTCTCATCCATCTGGCCCTCCAGCGGCTGGTAGGCTTCGCTCACCGTCCTCTTGTCCATGGTCTGCTTGCCACGCACGCGTCTCCCTCCGGTGGGATGCTCCGGGGGTTTGTCTTCTCCGTCAGTTGGCTGATCATCAGGTTCTCGCTCTCTCGGCTCTGGTACGACAGGTGGTGGTGCTGGAACTTCTGGACCTGGAGGAACCTGTTCTGCTTCTCCCTCTGGGGGTCGTTCACCTCCGGTGATGTCCTCGAACCTCTGGCCGCTGTAGTGCTCCAGGTTCACCATCTTGGTCCGCAGCTCTGCCTCCACCATGCGCCACGCGTGTCGTTCCTCTCGCACTGCTGGCCTCATCTGCTCCGGCGACGCCTTGACCACCGCGCCCGGCAGTGCCACCCAGTAGTTGCCACGCACCTCGCCCATGCAGATACCAGGTCGCCAACGGTGGTGGGCTCGCTTACCCGGGATGCCCTTGTTCTTCATCATGCGCCACACGGCCACCATGTCTCCGGGCAGGTACTTGGCCACGACTCTGGGCCGCGAGTCCAAAGCCCGTCGAGCCGTCAGCTTGTCCTGCTGCATGAGAACCTTCATGCGCGTGACCGTCCTGATCCGCGCCTGCTGCGCCGCGATCGGGTCGTTCACAATGGCGCTGTTGGCGATCAGGTCGGGGTTGTCCTTCAAGAGGTCGCCTGGGATCTCCGGGTTGCGGCCGAAGACCATCTGCATCGGGGACACCCCGGTCACCGAGAGGAGACTGTTCTTGGCCATCACCAGCTCCGCGACACACTCGCGCCACTCCGTCTCCGTCTGGGGCTGCGCCTCGCGGATGACGTCCTCCAGCATGATCTCGAACAACTGGTTGTGGTGCTCGATCTTGCCGTTCTGCTCCTTCGCTCCAACTGCTGTGTCCACCACCTCGATCTCCTGCCGCTCGCACCAGTTGAGGAACTCGTCGCTGATCTGCGCCCGGTGTGGGTCCACCTTCAGCCACTTCGGACGGATGTAGGGGCGGATCCACGCCCGCTCGAACGCATCCATGAGGTTCTTCGACGTCTCCGCCATGCCGATCATTGGCTCCACCTGGTGCAGGGAGCTCGTCTCGTCGATGATGCCCAGACAGGTGATCCGCTCGCCCGGGATCCAGCTCGGCAAGTCCTTGCAGTCCATGCTCACGTACTTCAAAGGGAGATGGGTCTCCGCTGGTGTACTGTGTCGAGCGACCTTGGGGCACTTCATGCCCTCGCATTCTGGACAATAAAAATCATTGGCCGCCTTGATCGCCTGCTTCGTGGCGTGTGCGTGTCGCAGATGTCTTATCAGCACGTTGTTCTTGCAGTGGCCGAGTTGCACATGCAACTTCCTGAGGCTGCTCTCTATCGAGCTGTGAGGCCGACGTAGTACATCGCGTGTTTCATCTGCGTCCTCTTCTTCTCCCTGCACTGCCTTGCACGCGGCCTCCGAGCTGAACGCCTCCACCTGACACTGTCGTCGCATGCCCCGCACGATCGCCTCTACCAACCTCTTGGGGTACCGTTGGCTGAACACCGTGCGCTTGATCCCACACTTCAGCATGCCTTCTGTATGTTGATGCTCGTGTCCTCCTCCACACCGCTGGTGAACTGCTTTCGCGACCTCCGGCGCAGACGTCACGAACTCCCAGCTCTTGGGCATCAACTTCAGGGTGTCTGGGCACCTCAGTCCGAACTCGCAGCCGCTCGCTATGCCCACGTACACGCCTCGGGTCTGCAGGAGCTGCTTCATCACCGGCACCTGGAGGCTCGCGCACCTCGGGGGGGTCTCATAGACAAAATGCCTGCCCCGCTCCATCTGGTAGATCGCGACCTCCACGACCACATGTACCAAATTCACCGACCACTTCACATCTCTGAAATGCTGTGCCAGATCCTTCCGGCGATCCAAAGGCATGCACTGCTGCATGATCGACAGCTTCCGGCATGGAGGGCACATGTGCACGAAGTACGGCTCGTCCTCGATGATGTGCTGCCACATGGCGTTGTAGTCGTCGTCCTTGTCCACATCCCAGCCGTGCACCTTGTCGAGACTCTGACCTTCCAAGAACCCGCACCGCGCCGCTACTGGCACGATACGAGGTGGGGAGAACAGCTCGGTCACCATTCTCCTGGCCTGTGGGCTCCGACCCGGCCCTACTGAAAAATCCGTGCGGGTGGACTCCCCACGTCCCGCACGCGCACTGATGACGTGTGCGCCTGCCTCTTCACCTTCTTTTCCCGGTTCAGGAAATCGATCTCATAGTGGCCTGCCACCGTCTCGCTCAAGGGAATCGTGAGGCCAAGGCGCTTCAGGTACAACGAGTCCGTCTCCAGGTCCAGGGCCGCGCCCAGAGCCTTCATGTCTGGCTTGCTCATCAGGAAACCTGCAGAGCCCGGGACCACGTACACCACGAACGTCACGATGAAGTTCTTGATCTCCCAGTCCAGCTCCACAGCACCGACCGACTCCTGCACACTATTGTCGAACCCGCGAAACCGCATCGGCTTGGCGTCCTTCAACCACCTCGCCTGCTTGCCTGTCGCCGCCTCGTGCTTGGTCAACGTCTCCTCGCCGATCAGGGACTTGCAGCACCCCGTGTCTGGCACAGAACAGCCGTCGGCGTGGGTCACTCCCAGGACCGTCCCCTCCTCGGCGGCCCTCTTCTCGACCGACGCGTACTCGTCCTCCTGCTGCTCCTTCATCTCGTGCGCCAGCCGCTTCCAGCGCTCCTGCTGGATGAGCCTCGCCAGCACATTGTCCTCGTGGACCTTCAGGATGCTATTGATCTCGTCGTCTAAGTCCCCGTCGGTGATCTCGTCGTCCTGAGCAGCTCCCAGTACTGCCTGGACTCGTGCTTCTTCCTGGTCCTCCTCGTCCATCGGCTCGACGAACACCATCTGCGAGCTGTGGGCCGGGAGGGGCTCCTTGCAGTCCCTGCTGAAATGGCCGATCTTCTTGCACCGGAAGCACTTCACCCTACGGCCGAGCTTGTCGAGGTCGTGCCGGGTCGGTCCACCATGACCTCCTTGTCCTGGTCGGGCTTTCCACTGAGGCCTGAGCCCGCGGTCCAACTTCTCCTTGGTCATAGCCGTGCGTGTCTGCTTCCACGTCGCCAGGATCTCCACCGCGTCCGCCTCGTCGATCGGCTCCGCCGCCTGGACGATCGCGTCGATCTCGTCTGTGATGTCGTCCTCCACGCTCTCCTCCTGGTAGGGCTCCGGCGGCGGGCCGACCTCGGTGTCCCCGTGCTCCTCTTCCACCGCGAACGCCATCTGCGTGAGCCTCTCCTGGTGGAACTCCTGGGAACGCCGTCCTGATCGCCGTGCACACCTCCTCCACGTTCCAGCTCCGATGGGTCGCCGACATCACCGTCGCACGACCAAAGGGTCCCAGCCGAGCACCGCGCAGAATCAGGTAGCCTCTGGCGACCGACGGCAGGTCCACGCCTTCCTTGGCCAGCCGCGCGTACACAAGCTGCGCGCGCCCGGTGTAGGCCTCCGTCGTCTCCTGCTTCTGGATGCGCAGGCTGAAGCCTTCCTCCATCGCCTCTCCGAGACGATCCGCTGCCACCTTCTCAGGAAACCGCTCGTCTAATCTGTCGAACACCACCTCCTCACCGTTGTCCACGTTGATGTCCGCTAAGTCCACGTTCTCCACTGCCAGGGCCGCCTGTCCATCCAGGAGCGTGTACAACCACGGGCCCAGAGCCTCTGCTGGAGTGCCCCGAGCCTTCTGGACCACAATCGCCGCCCTCGCCCAACGCTTCCACACCTTGTAGGCAGCAGCTCCGTCGTTGCCGTCTCCGCTGAACCGCTTCACGCTGGCTGCACCTCCTCCTTGGTCTGCCATCGTCACCGTGTGACGGGCTCCTGCCCAGTCACGTGCTCCTCACTTCTCGCTGCTATTGGCTCAAGCCACTGCGAATCCGTCCTGAGGGTCGCGAGAGGAGTCGAGCTCGAGAGGATCAGAGGATGATGCTCTTCTTGCCTCCTGCTGATAGCGGTTGAGGGCGCCCGGGCGTCCGCGCGGAAGGGGGCCTATCGAACCATAACAGTGGCTACGGCAACAGACGGGTCCGCAAGGGCTCAGGCTTGGGAGGGGTCTCTAGAGGGGCCCTCAGGGGTCCGTGTTCGCAGATCCCTTTTGTGGATTCCTATGGATTCCTAGGGATGCCTCAGGAATCCCATGAGGTGTCACAGGATTCCTTTGGGATCCCATGGGGGTGCTTAGGAATCCTTAAGAATCCGTTAGCCTTCCGTAGGATTTCTATGGGCTTCCTTAGGGATCCTATAGGATTCCTGTAGGATTCCCATAGGATTCCAATAGGATCCATTGATATCCCTCAGGAAGCCCTGAGGGATCCCATGGGACTCCTTAGGAATCCTTAGGAATCCCATGGGATTTTTGTAGGCTTCCCTAGGCATCCTATAGGATTCCTGTAGGATTCCCATAGGCTTCCCATCGGATTCCTTGGGATTCTTTCGGAATCCTTTAGGGATCCCATAGGACTCCTTGGGAATCCCATAGAGTCCCCCAGGAGTTCTATAGGATTCCATAGGGATTCTATCGGATTCCACAGGGAATCTGCGTCCCGGAGGTCGGCTCGGCGGCGCACGCATGGTTTCAGCTCGTGGGAGTGCGTGGGCTGCTTTCAGGAGCCCAGAGGATTTCCAATGCGAAGCTTGAGGTCCGCGTGCTGGTTGCTGGTTGCTGGTTGCTGGTGGGGTGGGTGGGGGTGGGGGGTGGGGGGAGTTGCTGACCACGGGGGGTTAGGTCAAGGGTTGTCCTTAAGGACAAGAATTGACCCAGCTGCCCGGTGAACGGGGGGTTAGGTGCAGTGTCGACTTTGTTGTTGTCGTTGTTGTTGTTGTTGTTGTTGTTGTTGTTGTTGTTGTTGTTGTTGTTGTTGTTGTTGCTGCTGCTGCTGCTGCTGCTGCTGCTGCTGCTGCTGCTGCTGCTGTTGTTGTTGTTGTTGTTGTTGTTGTTGAACTCTCATTCTTGAAGAATACTTATTGTTGGTCACCCCCCCACCGGTGCACGTTGATTTTTTCAATTGAAGTGCCCCCCCCCCCGGGGCTCGCACTTTGTTTTTTTTCAAGGAAAGTCTTCCTGCTCAAACTGGCCCCCTGGCCCCCGGGTTACAACAACAACGGCTCCCGCTTGAGACTTCTCACAATTTAGTCAGGACCCCCGCTCCCGCCCGAGACTTCCTCGCATTTTTTCAAGAATCGCGCTCTCGCTTGGGACTTACGATTTATTCAGGAATCGTTCCTCCTGCGCTCTGGAGTCGCGCTCTCGCTGGAGACTTGCTTGCAATTTTCTGAAGAATAGCGCCCTTGCGTTGGAATTTCTTGCAATTTACTCCAGCGCCGCGCTCCCGACACCCAGGCACCCAGGAGTCGCGCCCATGCTTAAGACTCCTTCACAGATTACATAGAACTCGGGATCTCGCTTTGTTTCGTGGCCCCGTTGCAGCCCTTCGTGGCCCCCCTCGCTTTGTTTCGTGGCCCCGTTGCAGCCCTTCGTGGCCCCTCGCTTTGTTTCGTGGCCCCGTTGCAGCCTTTCGTGGCCCCCTCGCTTTGTTTCGTGGCCCCGTTGCAGCCTTTCGTGGCCCCCTCGCTGCCCTTCGTGGCCCCGTTCCAGCCCTTCGTGGCCCCGTTGCTGCCCTTCGTTGCCCCCTCGCTGCCCTTCGTGGCCCCGTTGCTGCCCTTCGTTGCCCCCTCGCTTTGTTTCGTGGCCCCATATATGTATGCCCTTCGTGGCCCCCGCTCGTTCGCGCCCGTGGTGGCCCCATATGCATGCCCTTCGTGGCCCCGCTGTCGCCCTTCGTGGCCCCCTCGCTGCCCTTCGTGTCCCCGTTGCTGCCCTCAGTGGCCCCGTCCTTACCCTCCGCGGCCCAACCTACGTATGCCCTTCGTGGCCCCCGCTCGTTCGCGCCCGTTGTGGCCCCATGTGCATGCCCTTCGTGGCCCCGCTGTCGCCGTTTGTGGCCCCCTCATTGTCCTACGTGGCCCAGGTGCTACCCTCAGTGGCCCCATCGTTGCCTTCTGTGGCCCCGCATTATCTGCCCTTCGTGGCCCACGCTCGTTCGCGCTCTTCGTGGCCCCATACGCATTCCCTTCGTGTCCCCGCTGTCGCCCTTCGTGGCCTACTTCGTGTCCTTCGTGGCCCTGCTGTCGTTCTCTCTCGCTCTCGCTTTCGCTCGTCGTCGTCGTCGCCGTCGTCGTCGTCGCCGTCGCCGTCGTTGCCGTCGTCGTCGACGTCGTCGTCGTCGTCGTCGTGGTCGGTCCCCTGTCCGTCCCTCGTTGGGGTCGGGTCGACGGTCCGCGGCCGCCCCGCCGATCATCGCTGCCGCTGGCCAGGCCGACGGTCCGCGGCCGCCCCGCCGCTTGCTGGGGCCCGGTCAGCAGGGAAGAAATGTATACCCCCAAAAGGGGTTCGATCGCAGACGAAAAGGGCGGGTATCGAGTGTTTGGGAAATTCGCGTTATTCGACACTCGAGCAGATACGGGCGAACAGTCTTAACATGATTGTTGTGTTGTTGTTGTTGTTGTTGTTGTTGTTGTTGTTGTTGTTGTTGTTGTTGTTGTTGTTGTTGTTGTTGTTGTTGTTGTTGTTGTTGTTGTTTCCTTGGCCCTCACATAACCATTGCATTTTGTAAATAAAATGCTTCTCTTGGGGCTCGCGCGGTGTTTTTAAGGGGAAGCGAGGGTTACTAAACTTCGTTGTTGGGCCCCGAACGTCAACAATGGTTTCCGCTTGATACACCCCCACAATTTATTCCCAAATCGCGCTCTCGCGTGGGATGCCCTCGCCATTCATTCAGACGCCGCGCTCTCGACACCCAGGAAATTCGCTCCCGCTGTGGATTTCCAGACGATTTACTTGGGAATCGCGCTGTCGCTCGACACTCCATCGCGATTTATGCAGGACGCACGCTTCAGCAACCCGCCTGGTCGACCTGGCCGCTTGGGCCCGCCGTCCCGATCCGCCTGTTAGGGTTTATTTACCCGCCCGATCTGCCCGTCTGGTTCTACCACGTGTTTTCTGCTCCTAGCCCCCCTCCTGGTCCTCTCTATCGTGATCCCCCCTCCTCCTCCCCCCTTGTCAACTCCTTCACCCCGTCCTCTCTTCCCCTGCCTTATGGGCTGCACGACATACACGTTGCAGGTAAGAAAGAACTAAACCCCATGGGGGTACGATCGAAGGCGACGACGGCGGGTATCGAAGGTTTGAGAGTTACCTGTACAGTGGCCCACGAGCATAACAGAGCGAACCGTATTTAACTGATTGTTGTTGCTGCTGCTGCTGCAGTTGTTGTCCTCGAAAGGTAGACGCAGGCAGAGGAGTTCTGCGCAAGGCTCAGTTATGCAATTCTGCGCCCAGGACCTGCTGTGGGCTGCGGCATACCATTGACCGAGATGCAGCAAATTTCAGTGAAGGACGCGTCCTCACGCCGCTGCACACTTATCAGAGGCCGGGCATGTGGGGTGGCGTTGCAGAATCACAGGATGGGGGAGTATGAGGTGGAAGATAATGAGATAGAGAAGGATTGGTGAGGATGATGATGGGGATGATGATGACGATGACGATGATGATGACGATGGTGATGTCTATGGTGATGGTGAGGACGATGTTGATGCTGCTGATGATGATGCTGATGGTGATGATGGAGATGATGATGATGACGATGATGCTGATCATGCTGCTGATGATGATGCTGAAGGTGCGGATTCGGATGCGGATGCGGATGCGGACGGTGATCATGATGTTGTTGCTGCTGGTGATGCTGCTGCTGCTGCTGATGATGATGATGATGATGATGAGGCTGACGATGACGATGATGGCGATGACGATGATGTTGCTGACAATGACGATGATGATGATGAGTATGCTGATGATGGTGACCATGCTGATGATGATGGTGATGATGGTGAGGCTAACGCCGATGATCATAATGATGCTGGCGATGACGACGATGCTGCTGCTGATGATGATGACGACTGTGATTATGATCGGAATGATATGGCGATGTTGATGATGCTGATGATGATGCTGATGACGTTGATGATGCTGATGATGATGATGCTGATTGTGAGGATGCTGATGCTGATTATGATGAAGGCGCTGGCGATCATGATGACGCTGATCATGATGGTTGATTGTGATGATAATGCTTGTGCTTATGACTATGCTGACGATGCTGGTGATGACGACCATGATACCGATGATGAGTGCCAGGATTGTGATACAGAAGGCAGTGTTGATTATGCTGATGATG
This sequence comes from Prorocentrum cordatum, assembly GCA_963575745.1. NCBI lineage: Eukaryota > Dinophyceae > Prorocentrales > Prorocentraceae > Prorocentrum > Prorocentrum cordatum. Next base: position 82,192 of record CAUYUJ010000717.1, on the reverse strand, counting down.
CTGTGATGATGCTGATGACGGTGATGGTGAAGCGATGCGATGATGGAACGATGATGGTACCCGCGATGCTGAGTTTGTTTGAGTTTTCATTTTGAAAAATGTTGTTTTGATCCCGCCTTCAGTGCCCATTGCGTTTTTCAATTGGCGTCCCCTCCTGGAGCTTGCACCTTATTTGTTGCAACGGGAAGTCTTGAGCCTCAGACTGCGTTCCTGGTCCCCGAGCTACAACAGAAGCGTGCTTTCGCGTGGGATTTCCTTGCAAATGATTGAGGCGCCGCGCCTTCGACACTCAGGAACTACGCTCTTGCTCTTGATTTCCTCACGGTCCACTTATCGCGCTATCGCTCGAGAATTCTTCGCGATTCAGGCAGGTCTGGCGCTTCAGTGACCCGCCCGCTCGAGCCAATCGTCTGAGCCCGCCCGCCAGAGCCGCCCGTGAGGGTCCGCTCGCCCGATCCGCCCGTCTGGTTCTGCTGCTCCAGCATCCTCCCTGCTGCACTTAATCTCTTTCTTGTGCTGCTGCCTGTTCTGCTGCTTGCAGTTGATCTGCTGCTTGCTAATCTCCCCCGTGCTCCAGCATTTTCCCTCCCCCATTGTCCCTTCCCTCCTTCCTCCCATCCCCTGTTACAGGTGTCGCGCTAATTGCGCGTGGCAGGCAGTGCAGATATACCCCCAAGGGAGGCACGATCGAAGACGACGAGGCCGGGTGCCGAGGGTTTGGGATATACTTGTTGATTGGCACGCGAACAGATGAGAGCGACCAGTCTCGAATGCCCCCTCGGTGCGCATGTTGTTTTTTCAATTGAAGTGCCCCTCCTGGGGCTTGCCAATTTTTTATTTTTATAAGGGAAGGTCTTGCGCCTCAGCTTGGGTTACTGGCCCCTGGTTTGCGACAACAGCGGCTCCCGCCTTCTACTTCCTGACAATGTATTCAGGATCACCTTCGCGCGCAGGACTTCCTCACACTTCATGCAGGATTTGTGCTCTCGCGTGGTCATTCCTTGGAATTTATTGAATTGAGGCGCCTCGGCACTCAGGAATCACGCTTTCGTTTTAGACCTCTTCTCGATTTACTTGGGAATCGCGCTATTGTTCGAAACTTCCTCGCGATTCATGTTGGATTGACGCTTCAGCGACCCGCCCGCCCGACCTGGTCGTCTGGGCCCCGTCCGCCCGACCCGCCTGCCAGGGTCCGCTCCGACCCGCCCGTCTTGTTCTGCCGCTTGTTCTCATGCTCCTAGTCCCCCTCCTGTTAATCTCTCCCGTGCTCCATCATTCTCCCTCTCCTTGTCCCTTCCCTCCTTCCTACCATCCCCTGTTTTAGGGGCTGCGTCAGCTACACGTGGCAGGTAAGACAGATATGCCCCAAGCGGGCATCCTGGCCCACCAGTTTTCAAGCCTCACAATGATCTTCGATGATGGTGATGGCGACGGCGATGTTGATGATGGTGGTGATGATGACGACGGCGTGGATGATGCTGTTAATGCTGATGGCGGCGGTGATGATGATGGTGATGATGGTGGTGGTGATCATGACGGTGCCGATGATGGCCATGATGGTGATGATGGTGAAGATGATGGCGATGCGATGGCGACGCAGCAACCATGATGATGACGATAATGATGATGATGCTGATGATGATGATGATGACGGCGACGACAACGACGGTGACGGTGATGACCATGGAGATGATGGTGATGTTGTCGCCAACGACGACGATCATGACGGCGATGGTGTTGATTACGGTGGTGATGGCGAGTGTGGTGATATTGGTAATAGAAAAAGGGTCATGCCGACCATGATCACGATGTCGTGGATGTCGATGATGATGATCATGACGGCGACGAGTATGACGATGATGATGGTGATGATGATGGTGGCGACGACGATAGTCATGATGAAGGTTGTGATGGTGATGGTGATAGTTGTGATGATGACGACGTCGATGAATATGATGATGCTTGTGATGGTGATGATGACGCTGATGATGATGTCAGCGACGAAGTCTTTGATGATCTTCTTGGTGATGGTGATGACGACGGTGTCGATGATGACGCTGGTGTTGGTGATGATGAGGACGCTGATGATAATGAAGTTAATAGTAGTGATGATGATCAGGGCGATGGCGGCGATGGTGACAAAAATGACGATGATGACGATGATGCTGAAGATGATGGTGCTGGTGATGGCATTGATGACGACGATGACGGTGATGGTTACTGTGGTGACAATAATGGTGATGATGATACTGATGGTGATGATGCTGATGTTGATCACGATGATGATGCGGGTGATGACGAAGACAATATTGATGATACTGGTGATGGTATTGATGACGACGATGACGGTGATGGTTACTATGGTGACAATGTTGGTGATGATGCTCATGATGAGAACAATGCTGATTATGACGACGATGACGATGATGATGATGATGATGATGATGATGATGATGATGGTGCTCATTGTACTGAGGATGACGATGGTGATGATGATTGTGACTCGCGACGACAACTATGATGCTGATGACGATGCTGACGATAATGATGATGATGATGATGGTGATGATGAAGCTGATGATGATGATGCTGCTGATGATGATGCTGTTGATGATGGTGATGTCGACGACGCCGAGGATGATGGTGACGATGATGATGATGGTACTGATGATGATAGTAGTGACGATAATCAGGCCGACGATCATGATGATAATGAGAATGATGATGAGGAGGAGGAAGAGGATGAGGATGATAATGATGATGCTGATGCTGGTTCTGAGTCTGATGCTGATGCTGATGATGATAATGATGATGATGATGGTGATGATGATGATGATGATGATGATGATGATGATGATGATGATGATGATGATGTGAGGCCTAGGTGTTTTGAACCTCGGGGTCAGCCCACCTCGCTTCGCGGTTTGATTCAGTCTTTCCAGCTGTCAGGTCACGAGTCTTGGTGTTACGATGCCGGGCTTTTCGTATTAGTATTCCCTGCTTCGTCTTCTCCTCCGCCTCCCCCTCTCTCCTCTCCCCTCTTTCTCTCTTCCCCCTTGTGGCCGGTGCTTTTTTCTATTGGCATCGGCCGGAGATCAAGCTGCCGAGTTGCGTGAGTGCCGCTTTCGGCGACCACGCTGCCCACTCCCTCCTCGCCCTCCTTTGTCCTCTTTCCTCTTCTCCCCTCGCGGCGCTGAGTGTTGTTGGGGATACCGCTGGCTGGTATGAGATTTCCATATGCATGCAGAGCATTTGCATTGCTGATTTGTTGGCCAGGCCACGGTTCAGCATGAGTTTACCTATTGCAGGTCGGCTTGCGCGGTGATCTTGGTCTGCCTAGCGACGGGTAGCGTCGCGTTGTGGTAGGACCACCAGTAATGTCTTGCGAGGTGATGATGATGGCGACGATGATGATGGTGATGATGATGACGATCTTGATGATGATGATGACGACGATCATGCCGATGATGAGGATGATGATGACGATTCTGATTACGACGACGATGATGATGGTGATGACGATGATGATGCCGACGACGATGATGATGATGGTGATGATAATGATAATGATCGACGGTGACGACGATTATGATGATAATGATCATCATGCTGACCACGACGATGATGACTATGACGACGAGAATGAGGATGACCATGAAGATGATGATGCTGTTGATGATGATGATGGTGATGCTGCTGATGATGATGATGATGATGATGGTGTTGATCTTACTGAAAATGATGCTTACGAGGATGATGATGCTGACGTCGATGATGATGACGATGATGCGGGTGATGATGACCACGTTTATGATGGTGCTGATGATGTTGACGACGATGATTCTGATCGTGATGGTGATGATTATGATGGCGATAATGATGGTGATAATGGCGAATGTGATGATGATGATGACGAGGGCGATGATTAGGATGAGGATGAGGATGAGGATGATGATGGCGCCGGCGATGATGGCGTCGACTTCGATGATGATGATGTTGATGATGATGGTGCTGATGATAATGACAACGATGATGACCATAACGACGATGATGATGCTGATGATGAGGATGAGGAGGAGGATGATGATGGCGATGACAACGACGATGATGATTGTGATGCTGATGAGGAGGATGATGATGCTGATGATGGTAATGATGATGACAACGTCGTCAATGAAGATTTTGGTGACGGTGAGGATGATGCTGATGATGATGCCGATGACGACGTCGATGATGATGATATTGGTGATGGTGGCAATGATGAGTCTGATGATGATGACGATCATCATGATGCTGGAGGCGACGACCATTGTGATGATGACGACGATGATGCTGATGCTGATAATGATGATGCTTATGATGATGCCGAAACCTATGACAACGACGATGCTGAGGATTCGTCTTATTATGATGATGATTCTGATGTCGAAGTTGATGACGCGACTGATGTTGATGATAGTGGTATGACGACGAGGATGATGAGCATGCTGATGTTGTTGTTGATGATGCTGGGGATGAAGCTGATGATGATGAAAGTGATGATGATGATGATGAGATGACGATGCTGATGTTTCCGATTCTTACGCCGATGGTGATGAAGCGATGATGACAGCGATGACGATGATACTTCTGAAGCTAATGATGCTTGTGGTGGTCGTGGTGATGATGACAACGATGCTGATGATGCTGACG
>CAUYUJ010000717.1:40000-72500 GCA_963575745.1 Prorocentrum cordatum | reverse complement strand
TGATGGTGATGATGATGATGATGATAAGGATGATAATGCTGATGATGAAGAAGAGTTCGTTGATGACGATGCCGATGATGATGATGATGATGATGATGATGATGATGATGATGATGATGATGATAACGATGACGATGCTGATGCTGACGATGATGATGGTGGTGATCATAATATAATGGTGATCTGATGATGAGGATGATGGTGAGGACACAGATGATGATGATTATGATGATACTGATGATGCAGATGATGGTGATGGTGATGCTGATGCTGATGATGATAATGGTGATGCTGCCGACGATGATGCTGATGATGATCGTGATGATGAGCATCAGGATGATGATACTGATGTTGTTGTTGATGATGATGATGCTGCTGCTGGTGATGATGTTGTTGTTGGTGGTGATTAGGATTATGATCATGATGTTGGTGGCGGTGATGTTGATGATGGTGATGATGATGATGATGCTGATGAAGGTGATGTTGGTACTGGTGATGATGCTGATGCTCATGCTGATGCTGATGGTGATTCTGATGCTGATGCTGATGCTGATGATGATGGTGGTGATGATGATGATGATGATGATGATGATGGTGTTGATGATGATGATGATGATGATGATGATGATGATGATGATGATGATGATGATGATGATGATGATGGTGATGATGATGATGATGATGATGGTGGTGATGGTGACAGCCGCCGCCGTGGGGCCAGCAGGCCCGCCCGGCACGGGCAAGACGCACACCGCTTGCGCGATCATCGAGCGGTGGGCGGCGGGGGGCCAGCCGGTGCTCCACGGCCGGGAAGAGGAGAGGGGAGGAGGAGGAGGAGAGGGAGGGGGGGGGTAGGGGAGGTGGGGGCGAGGGAGGGAGAAGGAGGAGGGGGGAGGAGGAGGAGGATGGGGGGGAGGAGGAGGGAGGTGGAGGAGGGGGGGAGGGGAGGGGCGAGGGGGGGAAGGAGGTGAGGAGGAGGAGGAGGGGGCTTGGGCGGAGCAGCCCGCCAGATCCCCTGTGCAGCCAGGCAGGTTTACCACGCTGCAGTCTTCCTGGGGAGGGGGCCTGGGAGACATTCAGGTTATGCTTACACGCTGGTCGTTGAAAGTAGGTGTGTTTGGATTCCTAGATCCGACTCTCCTTTAAGCGCCTTCCTACTTCAAAACGTGATGTGCTTTGGTTGCTTTGTCTTACTCGTTGGGCGGTCCCGAACCCAATTTACTTTATCAACCTTCCTACTACATGTTTCCACCTACTTCTTCCGACTGGCGGGTACGGATATCTTCCCTTCTTCCTCACAAGTTGCCTGCACGGTTTCTCTGCGCCCCTGTGGGCTCCTCAGCTTTCGTTTTCCTCTGACACTCTGCACCTGTTCGCAGCCTGTTCGGTTTATCTACGCTCACATGTTTGTCATACAGGCGCTACGATCCTAGCCATCGAAGTTCGCCTAACGCCTAAAGGGGGGGGAGGAGGGGAGGAGGGGAGTAGGAAAAGGAGGAGGAGGAGGAGGCGGGAGGCGGGAGGCGGGAGGCGGGAGCATAGGGGAGGCGGGAGGAGGAGGAGGATGAGGATGAGGAGGAGGAGGAGGAGGAGGAGGAGGAGGAGGAGGAGGAGGAGGAGGAGGAGGAGGAGGAGGAGGAGGAGGAGCAGGAGGCGGGAGGAGGGAGGAGGGAGGAGGCGGGAGGAGGGAGGAGGGAGGAGCAGGAGGAGGGGGGAGGGAGGAGGCGGGAGGAGGGAGGAGGGAGGAGCAGGAGGAGGGGGGGGGGGAGTTGGGGCCGGCTCGTCGAGGTGGAGCGGCGCAGTCGGGCAGTGCCTTTCTCTCCTTCCCCTTCTCTGCTCCTTCGCTCGCGTGCCACAGTCGGGGCCCTGAAGAAGGAACCCTTTTCGTTGGGGAGGGGCTCCGTGGTCCTCAATCGTTTCACAGCCTGCCTCAGGTTTTCCTTAGGTTTCGATGGGACATCGAAGTTCAACTTCTGGAGAAAAGGGGCCTCGCTCCTTATTTAGGGTTCCTGAGGTCAAGGCCCCGACTGTAGTAGGATGCAGGACCATAGTTTCTTCGATTCAAGCAAGTCTGAAGAAGTGACGTGGTCGCCGACACCTCATCCAACGCGCCTGAACGAAACGAACTATCCCCATCACAAGGTTGAGACCGTCGTTGGTTGTATGGGGGATGGCAAGGAGGAGGAGGAGCAGGAGGAGGAGGAGGAGAAACAGAGGGGAATGAGGAGGAGGAGGAGGCACGGCTATCGGTACGATCGGAATGGGTACAGGTGTCGGTACGATCTAAGCCGATGCGTGCTGGAGTCGTAGGAGAAATCACGACGGGAGATGTCTGGTAGTTTTCGTCCTCTGGGGGTCCCCCTCGCCGGGCAGCAGGCTCGTGGTGAAGCAGCTGCCCTGCAAAAGGGGTCGGGACTCCCAGGGACACCGTTTCGACAAGCATTACAGTCAAAAACCCCAATAAGGACGCGCGACTTTGCTCAGGGTACCTTTGCGTCGTTGCTCTTCCTTGCTCTTGCGTCCTTGGGGATTTCGTCGTCCGCCGCCCCAAAAATCCCAACTTCGGCTTCCAAGGGTCTTGCGTCCTTACCGCGCGTCCTTATTAGGGTTTTTGACTGTACGGTGTGGGTAATTACAGAAAGAGTGGTGACGAAGGCTGACGGCAGTTCGGGCCCATCTTCAATTGGGTCCACTGCTGCTGCCGCCGCCAGCGACATCCATTTGAGACAGAAGGCCGCCTGTCCAACAGCGGCCGCTGTCGGCTCTGGACAATATTTGCTGTTGGGCATCGTGCTCACTTTTTCCGTACCTATTTCGGCCGTCCCACAGTTCCATGGGGGTTCTTATGCACGGGGCGCGCGTAGCGGTCTTGACGTCGGAGGTTCCCCCTGAGGTGTTCGGAAGGTTTCGGGGCCCAGGGTGGTTTCCATCGGCTTCGCCTCGTCGAGGGCGTTCCGGGGAGGCTGGAATTGTCCGGACTGGCCGCGTGATGCCCGAGTCATGGCCAGGAAGGAGGCCTTGGCCCAGCTTAGCTGTCGTCCGTGGAGTATGTTGGATAGTTGAATGTTGGAGGATGAGGTGGACGATCGGCTGGAGAAGACGCATCGAGATGGGCACCAGGTCGAAAAGCAGGGGGGACGTCAGGAGAGGGCCAGAGTGTGGATGAACCGAGCCAGAAAGGGACCGGGGAGGAGGACGGGCCCGCAGGGCTCTGCCTGGATTGGTTGAGGCGATGTGGCGTGAACCATCACTGGACTGTTGTGGATTAGGAGTCGATGGTGGAGTCGATGGTGGAGTCGATGGTGGAGTCGATCACTGTCTGGACTGGTGGAGCCGATGGTGGAGTCGATGTGTCTGTCTGGACTTGGTGCCGGACCTGCCGTGGCTCCAGCGCGGCCAGCGAGACTCGTCGGCACGGGGCGGAAGAGTGTGGCAGGCGAAGGCATCGGGCTTGCGGTGGACATATCGGGGCTGGACAGAACCCCCAACAGTGACACGTCGATTAGTGAATTGTCCGTTTTCGGCTCTCGAGAGGGCGCCGCGGCCGTTATTTTCCAGGCTTGCGCCCGCCAGGTTTGGGCCTCAGGTCGTTTTCACTAAACCACGTTTTACGAAAGGGAGGTCTGTCCATCCCCGAACATAATTTCCCTGTGCGGAGGATCTGCACGGTGGTATCAGTGCAAGCCGAGTCGGCCATCGCAGGGAAGCTGGGGGGCTATCGGCGGCAGACGGCAGGCAGTGCCTGGGCGTGATTCGAGGCAGGGAAGGTGGATGGCCCTCATCGACGGCTGTCGCATCTTGGTGGTGACGCAGTCCAACGCGGCCGCGCTCAACATTCAGGACTCCCGGCCATGGGATGTGGTAGGGCGTGTCACATGTCAGTTCAGGAAGGAAGAGGTCCCCGTCCCTTCCCCTGGGGGCGTCTGCAGAGAGAAGCTGGGGAGAGGCTCGGGCCAGCCCTTCCCCACCCTTCGCAGGCTTGGCCAGTGTGCCTCCAATCTTTCCCAACCCTGGCGCTACTTCTCCATCAGTTTCAGTTCTGTTCCAAGCCTGGTCAGGTTTTCGGGCTGTGGCCACTTCCACCGTTTGTGGGGTTCAACCTGTATGTTTGCAGCTCCCCTGTATTGTTTTTCGCACGCCTGTCCAGAGATCGGAGCCCCTCCAAAGGTGCGAGGACCACACCATGTGGTGAGTCAGTGAAGATTCGGGATGACCGCAAGGTCGTGGGACTTGGGTCGTGGGCTTGGGTCGTTCTCCGAGGATGTCTCGGGCGACTGGGGCCTCCAGGGTTCCGGAACGGTGCGGTGACGGACCGTGCGGTGAGGTCGTCGGGGGCTCCAAGGTCGCCGCACGGTCTGTCACCGCACCGTTTTGGGACGCCGGCGGGGAGGATGCGAAGGGGGCGCCGTGGTCATCGCACAGCACCTTGGACGGACAGCTGGGCGAGGGCGGGCTCGCGCCGCGGCTGCGCGGCGGCAGGGCCAGCGTGGTGCGCCCTCCATGCCGAAGGCTGCCCGGAGGCCTGAGCCGGGCAGGCGTCGAGCGCTCTCCGCCGTCGCAGTCTCAGGAGCGGGCCCCAACTGCACGAGGACGTGAGAGCCGTCCTGGGTTTCGAGATTTCAGGAGGGAAAGAAACACACAGACACAATTCATCGTCGATTCCCTAGAAAATATGGGAACATATGGGAAGTGGGGGGGAAGACAAAAACCCAGAAAATATGGGAAAATATAGGGAGTCTGGTTATTTGTCTCTATTTATTTGTGTGTCCCAGTTCCCCTTCAAGATTGGCCACTGCGCGGGCCTTCGAAGCGCGAGGCTGGCCCCGCGGACTGGGGGGCCGTGCTCGTGCACGTCCTCTGTGGGCTTCCCCGCGTTCGGATGGCGGGGATCGCTCAAGATCGGACGACCTACGCAGTGTCCGACACCAGCGCCCACGTCGACACGACGGGGACCGCCTGCGCCGCCGTCTTCGCCGCCGTCCTCGCCGCTGCCGCTGCCACCACCGTCGCCGCCGTTCTCGGAGGGGGCCTTTTGGTTAGAGGCCTCCTGGGGTCTCGTGGAGGGCCTCTTGGAGCTTCCTGGAGGCCTCTTGGGGGCCCCTCTTGGGGCAATCTCGGAGCCTCTCGGGGGCCTTTGGGGGGCTCCTTGTTCCTTGGGGGGCTTGACGTGAACCTGAGCACAGCTGGCACGACGGCTCACACCCATCCCAGCTTTGGAGGGGTTCCTTTGTGCTCTTCCTACTTCGGCTCTCCACATTGGAATCCTCTTCGCTTTGATCATGTCCGCGGGGTCCTGGGCCTTTGGCGAAGGGGCCCAAATCCTTCGAGGCTGGGTTTTTTACATCCACCGCCTTGGGATCTTCCAAGTCCTCGAGATGCTGTGAATAAGTGCGGATCTGTTCGGCCACGCCCCGTGGGGCGGACATGTCCACATCCACCGCCCCCTGGGGCCCCGGAAGATCTGCTCCCCAGTCGGTGGAAGCGGTCAGCATTTTGAGGTAAATTGCCATTCTGGTCCCAGAAATCGGGGGTGGCCAAGAGGGGTGTGATGGCTGGGTGTGTGGATATCATGGTCGGGGCCATGATATCTTTCCAAATTTTAAAGGGCTCTTCTTATCATTTAATCGCTTCGCTCATTCCGCCGGCCCATTTCGCATCACTGTGGCTGCGTGGTGGTGTGCTCGTGCCCAGGGGGGGGCAGTCAGTCTTCGAGAAGATCTTTGGAGATGTGGCTCGCACCCTGTCGAAGGGAGCCGTTAGACTGCCCCAGAGGGCGCCAAGATGGCTAAAGAGAGCTCTAGAAGAGTTTCGAGACGCACCTGGGTTGTGGGTCAAAGTCCTTCTAGATGCTTCTTGGGGTCTCTTCGGAGGGAGCCTCTGGGGAGCCTTTTGGGGGCTTCTTGGGGGCCTCTTGGGGCTTCCTGGGGGCCTGTTGGGAGTCTTGGGAGCCTCTTTTGGGGCCTCTCGGGGGCCCCTTGGAGCCTCTTGGGGGGCTCGTGGGGGCTTCTTGGGGCCTCCTGCACGCCTCTTGGGGCCGAGGGCTCGAAATGTCCGTTCGGGTTCTCCGTCTGGCCCCCTCTTGGGGCCGTCCTGGGGATATCTTGGGCCGTCTTGGAGACCTCTTGTGCCGTCTTGGGGCTACCTTGGGCCCTCTTGGGGCTCTCTTGAAGGCCTCTTGTGCCGTCTTGGGCCATACTTGGGGCCTCTTGGGCCGTGCTTGAGCGCCGGGAAGCCGAACAGATGAGAACGGCAAAACCCTCCAAAAACCGAAGGAGAATCAATGTTTTTTGCCTTCTGGAGCCCTCTTGAGACGCTTCTTCGAAGCCTCTTTGGGCGTCTTAGGAGCGTCTGCGACCGTCTGGAGGCTATCTTGGGTGTCTTGGACCGATCGGTCGGCGACTCGGAGCCCTCTTGAACCGTCTTGGGGACTCTTGGGGCCCTCTAGTAGCGCTCGGGGGCGTCTGAAAGCCGCGCCCAGAAGGAATACCGATTTCTGGGTAGTACCAGCAGGGATACTTTTCGTCCGGGGACCCCAGGGGCCGACCCGCGCGCGCCAATTAGAAATATTGTTTACCGGTAGCTGCAGATCTTAGCACGCCTCTGGTCCGTTGGGCCGGCGAATTTCAAGGCGTGTCAGCCAGGACCCCAGGTAAGGGGACCTGGTTAGTAGTAGGGCCCCAGAGCCCCTGAATTGGCCAGAATCTCTTTTGGACGCTCTCCTCTTGGACGCTCCCAGGGGGCCCAGTGCTCCCCAGGAGATCCTTCCGTGGGCCTTCCCCAGTCGCTCATCCTCCAGCAGAGGGGCGAGGCGGCCGCAGCTTGCGAGGGGCTCCTCGATTCCTGCCCAGATTTCCTCGCGGTAGTGCTTGGATTGCGCTTGCGGTGGGGGCAATTGGTTAAGGAATGTACCCATGAGGCTCCAGACTTGAGTCGGTTGTGTCCCTCCATCGGAAGAATATTCAAACATAGATAATAATAGTCAGGGGACGATTTTTTTTGACAATTTCAAACATTTTTGAGTCTTTTAGGCAATTTTGGATTTTCCGTCCAAAATCCGCCTGTAGGAGGACATGCCCGACCTAACTCCAGACCCTGGAGGAGCCCGATCTGATGAGGGCGGCGGTGATATCCACGGCCAATCTACTATTGGTGTTCCAGCGTCTTCAGGCCCCGGTTGCCTTATCGAAGTTTTCTTTACCCAACGCCCTCACCGTACTCGTGCATTCTGGACACAGTTGCCTGTACCAGAAGTTACTTCCATAATGCAGAGCACGCTCAGACAAATTGCCTTGCCCTGCCCTGTATCCAACCTTGGCCAGCCCTCAAGCCAACCCTCTGGCCAGCCCTGGCTAGCCCTCCCGGCCAACCCCTTGGGCCAACCCCTCGGGCCAACCGTGGTTGGGGTATTTCAGCTCTCGGGCGGGCCCAGGACAGGGATGAATCGTTCCCGAGCGTTCCGGAACGCTCTGAGAGGGCCGCGGCGCCCGACGCATCCTCCAGAGCCGCCTGATCTCAGAGATCCCCGTTTTACCCCTGTCCGATCTTTTCTCTGTCCTGGACTTCTCTTGGCATTCCCTTCACAGATGTGCAGTCCAAATTCTGGCCTCGCGTTCTCGCGGTCACGCCTCGGCCGTGTCCGAGCCGGTCTCCTCCCCCCCGACGTGTGCGGCCGCGGTCGGGCCGGGGCTGGCGCCCACGGAGGCCGCCGCCGCCGAAGCCGCCGCCGTCGTTGTCGTCGACGTCGCCGACGCCGCCGACGCCGCCGACGCCGTCGTCGCCGTCGCCGCCGCCGCCGCCGCCGCCGCCGACGCCGCCGCCGCCGCAGTCGTCGTCGTCGTCGTCGTCGTCGTCGCCGCCGTTGTCGTCGACGTCGCCGACGCCGCCGACGCAGTCGTCGTCGTCGTCGTCGTCGTCGTCGTCGTGGTCGTCGCCGCCGTTGTCGTCGACGTCGCCGACGCCGCCGACGCAGTCGTCGTCGTCGTCGTCGTCGTCGTCGTCGTGGTCGTCGCCGTCGCCGTCGCCGTCGCCGTCGCCGTCGCCGTCGACGTCGACGTCGCCGTCGCCGTCGCCGTCGCCGTCGCCGTCGCCGTCGCCGTCGCCGTCGCCGTCGTCGCCGTCGTGGTTTGTTTTTGTCGTCGTCCTCGTCGCTGCTCGTTTTTGTCGTTTTTGTTGTCGTTGTCGTTGTCGTCGTTCGTTTTCCTCCTCGTCGTTCTGACCTTGTCGTATGTGTTCTGACCTTGTCGTATGTGTTCGGCGTCGTCGTTCCTTTGTTCGTCGTCGACCTGCTCTGAGATGCGAGGAGCGCCTCCAGAAGTTCGGCCTGCCGTCCGTGCGCGTGGGCATGCAAATACCGCCGGACAGCTCCGTGGGGCGGGGAGGGTATCCTTTCCATGTCTCTGTTGTGCTGGAGGCTCGCTGGTGTGCGATTGTGAGCCTCGACTTGTCTGGCACTGGGTGGCGCCACACCCGCCTCTGGACCCCTTGGTTCCAGGGCTCCTGGATGGGGTCCGAGTAGATGGGGTCGGAGGATTGCGGCGCATCGTCGATGCATCGGCGATGCAGCTCGATGTGGAGCACGTTTTTCTCCACGCCAACGGCGCCGATACATCGCCGACGTCGCCGACGCACCGCCGATACATCGGCGATGTATCCCCGATGCATCGGCGATGCGGCGCGGTCCTCCGACCCCATCTACTCGGACCCCATCTAGGAGGCCTCTATTTGTCCACGCGGTGGCGGAAGTGGTAAGTGGCGCGTAGGCAGGGTCATGTTTGCGCCAGGTTTGGTCGGGAGGTTGGCTGGGAGCCGAGGGAGCCGAGTATCGACGGTGAGGGCACGACCACACCGAATCCGAGAGCGCCGAAACGGGAAAACGGAAATGTCAAGTCGGTTGGAAAAGGCGAGCACGCACAACTCGACGATTAAAGAGGGTAAACCACGAGCGAATTTCCGAAGACGAAGCCAGAAGCAGGCATCGTCAGCAGCGCGGAGAGGACGAGGGTTGCCATTCCGCACCCCCCAGGATGGAAAGAGCGTGTTCTACCGCTGCTGGCCGAAAACCGGGGGGGGTCACTACCGGTTCGAACCCCTCCCCCCCCCCCCCGTAAGGGTGGTATCTTTGTGTAGGTGGCTTGTGTGTGTTTCCTGGTTTCTAATTTCCCTCTGCTGTCTCCCTCTCTCTCTCTCTCTCTCTCTCTCTCTCCCTCTCGTTCTTTCTGTCTGTATTAGTTGTTCGTTTGCTTTTGATTGGATTTCAACGAAAGGAGAGCGGAGCCCAGATCCAGAGGATTTCTATTTGGATTCTAATTAGATTCCAATTGGATTTCAATAGAAATGGGATGGATTCCGCATCCAGAAGATTCTATTGAAATCCAATGAGATTTCAATAGGATTTCAATCGAAAGAGAACGGGTCCCAGGTCCAGAGGATTTCTATTTGGATTCTAATTAGATTCCAATTGGAATTCAATAGAAATGGACTGGATTCCGCATCCAGAAGATTCTATTGAAATCAATAAAAACGCTGTGTTTTCCAATAATTCCAATTATTTCCAATATTTTCCAATAAAAGCGCTGTGTTTTCCAATTTTCCAATGTTTTTCAAGGTTTCGGGTACGGCAACGCTGTATTTTCCAGATTTTTATTTAAAAATAAATAAAAAAACGATGCGTTTTCCAATTATTTGAATGAAAAATCAATGAACACGCTGTGTTTTCCAATCTTTTTAATCGAACATCAATAAAAACGCTGTGTTTTCCTATTTTTTTTTATTAAAAACTCAATAAAAACGCTTTGTTTTCCAATTATTTTAATGAAAAATCAATAAAAACGCTGTGTTTTCCAAATTTTTCATTAAAAACTAAATAAAAACGGCGTGTTTTCCAATTATTCTAATGGAAAATTAATAAAAACACTATGTTTTCTAATCTTTTTCAGCAAAAATCAATAAAAACGCTGTGTTTTCCAATTATTTTAATCAAAAATCAATAAAAACGCTATGGTTTCTAATGCGTTTCAGCAAAAATCAATAAAAACTATATGTTTTCCAATAATTCCAATTATTTCCAATATTTTCCAATAAAAACCTTGTGTTTTCCAATTTTCCAATATTTTTCAAGGTTTCAGGTGCGGCAACGGGGCGACGCGCGATCCTTGCTGGAAAACCTTAAAAAATATTGGAAAATTGGAAAACACAATGTTTTTATTGGAAAATATTTGAAATAATTGGAATTATTTGAAAACATATAGTTTTTATTGATTTTTGTTGAAAAGCATTGGAAAACATAGCGTTTCTATTGATTTTTAATTAAAATAATTGGAAAACACAGCGTTTTTATTGTTTTTTTTTGCTGAAAAAGATTAGAAAACACAGCGTTTTTATTGTTTTTCATTAAGATAATTAGAAAACAAAGCGTTTTTATTTAGTTTTTAATGAAAAATTTGGAAAACAATGCGTTTTTTTATTGATTTTTTGCATTAAAATAATTGGAAAACAAAGCGTTTTTATTTAGTTTTTAATAAAAAATTGGAAAACACAGCGTTTTTATTGATGTTCGATTAAAAAGATTGGAAAACACAGCGTGTTTATTGATTTTTCATTCAAATAATTGGAAAACGCATCGTGTTTATTGATTTTTAAATCAAAATTTGGAAAACACAGCGTTGCCGTACCCGAAACCTTGAAAAACATTGGAAAATTGGAAAACACCGCGTTTTTATTGGAAAATATTGGAAATAATTGGAATTATTGGAAAACAAAGCTTTTTTTTTTTTTTTTTTTTTTTTTTTTTTTTTTTTTTTTTTTTTTAATTTTTTTTTAAAATATTGATTTTCGATTAAAAAGATTGGAAAACAAATCGTTTTCATTGACTTTTGAACAATAATATTGAAAAACACATCGTGTTCATTGATTTTTAGTGTTTTCACATCGAACCCAAGGGAATCTTATAAAACATCCATAAATACATGCAATAATAATTTGTGCGCACGCTTACGCCTTGAAGCGGTTCTAATGCGTTTCCCACATGTTTCTACAATTCTGGCGCATCTGTGGCGCCGCTGTTTTTTCTGGCATTTCGTGTTTTCACACAGAATCCCAAAGAATCTGAATACAAAACCAAAACTACATGAAGTAATGATGTGTTCGCACGTTTACGCCTTCAAGCGTTTCTAATGCGCTTCCCATATGTTCTCACACTCCTCGCGCATTTGTGGTGCCGTTTTTTTTTTCTCGCAAGCATTGCTCTCACACAGAATCCTAAAGAATATTATTAAAATCTGTAAATACATGAAGTAATAGTGTGTGCGCACGATTACGCCTTGAAGCGGTTCTCATGCGTTTTCCATATGTTTCCACACTTCTGGCGCATCGGTGGCGCCGCTGTTTTTTCTGGCATTTCGTGCTTTCGCACAGAATCCCAAATAATCTGACTAGAAAGAATAAATACATGAAGTAATAGTGCGTTCGCACGTTTACGCCGTCAAGCGTTTCTAATGCGTTTCCCATATGTTTCCACACTTATGGCGCATCTGTGGCGCCGCTGTTTTTTCTCGCATTTATTGATTTACACAGCTCCCCCGAGAGTCTGACCTTCCCTGCGACAAGGCGCAGAGGGCCGCAAATGAAGCCCAAGGGGGCGTGGCAAGAACGGCAGAGAGAGAGAGAGAGAGAGAGCGAGAGAAGGAGAGAGAGAGAGAGAGAGAGAGAGAGAGAGAGAAAGAGAGAGATAATTATAATGGGAACTACCGAAGGATACAGGAAACGAGAAAGGCAATGATAAAGCTGGAGACACACACACAAGAACACACATACACACACAAGCCACCTACACAAAGATACCCCCCCCCCCCCCCCCCCCCCCCTCCGGAAAACCGGGGGGGTCACTACCGGTTCGAACCCCTCCCCCCCCCCCCCCCAGCTCATCATGAAAAGGGGGGGGGGTCACTACCGGTTCGAACCCCCCCCCCCCCCCCTCGAAAACCGAGTGGGGGTGCGGACAGTGGTGGGGACGGTGTTGGTGGGGACAGTGGTGAGGGGACAGCGGGACAGTGGTGGGGACAGTGGGACAGTGGGACAGTGGTGGGGACGGTAGTGGTGGGGACAGTGGTGGGGACAATGGTGGGAACAGGGGGGACAGTGGACAGTGGTGGGAACGGTGGTGGTGGGGACAGTGGTGTGGGGACAGTGGGAATGAGGTGGAAACACTGGGACAGTGGAGGGTACAATGGTGGTGGGGACACTGGTAAAGGCGGTGGCGAGGACGGCGGTGGGACAATGGGACAGAGGTACAGTGGGGACAGTGGTGGGGACAGTGGGGACAGTGGTGGAAACAGTGGGACAGCTCAGTGGGACAGCGGAGGAGTCAGTGGGACAGTGGGGACAATGGGGATAGGCAGTGGTTGGGTCCGTGGAGACAGTGGGGAGAGTGGAACCGTGGTGGGAACAGTTGTGGGAACAGTGGGGGCAGTGCGACAGTGGTGGGGGCATTGGTGGGGACAATAGGGACGGTGGTGGAACCAGTGGGGACAGTGGTGGTGAGGACAGTGGTGCTGGGAACAACAGTGGGGGATGTGATGCGAGCGGTGGTAGGGACCGGGAGTCGTTTGCTGGCGGTGCGTGGGGGGGGGGGTCGAACCGGTAGTGACCCCCCTCCGGTTTTCAGAGGGGGTGGGGGGGGGGGGGGTTCGAACCGTAGTGACCCCCCCCGGTTTTCCGGATCCTGGAGGGGGGGGGGGGGGGTAGGGGTTCGAACCGGTAGTGACCCCCCCCGGTTTTCGAGGGGGAGGGGGTAGGGGGGGAGAGGTTGGGGTGGGGAGGAGGGGGGGGGGGGGAGGGGTTAGGGGAGGGGGGGGGGGGGTTTTGCCGGAGGGAGGGGGGGGGGGGGGGGGGGAGGGGTCCGGCAGGGGGGGGGGATTTTCGGGGGGAGGGGGGGTGGGGGGGGACCCCCGGGTTTGGCAATTTTCCACAGTAAAGCGGCGGTGGATCACGCTCTCTCCCAGGATGGGATCCTTACCGACCTCGAGGGGCTCCAAATAGCTCGCGTCCTCGCTGTACGCAGTGCCCGAGCACGCGCCCCACGGGGCGCGCACGCGCGGCCGCCGGCGGGGCCCGAGCGCCACGACGACGGCCGAGTGCGCGGGCGCCTCCGGCCGCAAGGACACGACGGCCTCTGGCACACCACCGGGGCACACGGGCCGAGGAGAGGAGGATGAGGAGAGGAGAGGAGGAGGAGGAGGAGGAGGGGAGAGGAGGAGGAGGAGGAGGATGCAGGAGGAGGAGGAGGAGGAGGAGGGAGGAGGAGGGAGGAGGAGGGAGGAGGAGGAGGAGAGATGAAGAGGAGGAGGAGGGGAGGAGCGGTGGGGGGGGGCCGGTCGGGGCGGGGCGCCCCGCGGCCGCCCGGGCCCGACGGGACCCGCCGAGGGCCCAGGCCTCAGGCCGCTCCGGCGGCGGCGGCCCAGCCGGGCCAGAAGGCGCCGGGAGGCGCCCCCCCCGGCTGGCGCGGCGGCGGGCCCTCCAGGCGAGAAGCCTCGGGGCGCGGGCCGCCCTCGGCTCCTCCTCGCTCCTCCTCCTCCTTTTTCCTCCTTCTCTCCTCCTCCTCCTCCTCCTCCTCCTCCTCCTCCTCCTCCTCCTCCTCCTCCTCCTCCTCCCCTCCTCCCCCTCCTTCCCCCTTCTCCTTCTCCTCCTCCTCCTCCTCCTCCTCCTCCTCCTCTTCTCCTCCTCCCTCTCCTCCTCTTCTTCTCCGCCTCCTCCTCCTCCTCCCCCTCCTCCTCCCCCCTCCTCCCCTCCTCCTCCTCCTCCTCCTCCTCCTGTCCTCCTCCTCCTCCTCCTCGTCGTCCTCCTCCTCCCTCCTCCTCCTCCTCCTCCTCCTCCTCCTCCCCCTTCCACTCTTCCTCCTCCTCCTCCTCCTCCTCCTCCTCCTCCTCCTCCTCCTCCGCCCCCGAGCCGCGGGCAGGGAGAGGGGGGGGGCTCCTCTGAGCTCCGTCCACGCGCCACTTGGACCATGCGGCAGGCGTGGGAGAGGTCAGTGTCCCCCCGTTCCACCTCCGTGCAGAGCCTCACGCCTTCGAGTCCCAGGAGCCGCTCAGGGCCCACTTCGGCAGAGGTCGGCGGCGCCTCGTCCGTACCAGGAGCAGCCTCGGGCCCAGGGACCGGCACCAGAGGGTCGCCATCGCCAGCGGCAGGACACGGCTCACGGGAACTGGCCAGAGCACCCGACGACCCCGAGAGCCCTCCACGATCCGACCCCACAGGAGGGCGAAGGCGTCCCAGGCGAAGCACCTCCCAGGCCCCAGAGGGCCGCCGCCTCAGCCCCACGACGAACTCCGCGGGCGAGGGCTCGTGCCCCCTCGGGCGTGATGGGCATGCGCGGGGCAGCGGTCACAAGTCCATTCCCTCCCTCGCCGACGCGCCCGATGTGGGTGCCTTGGCATGCGCAGGGGCGACGGCGGGGGGGAGGGGGGGCGCAGCACAGGACCCTGTGCGAGCCGAGGCCGAGCTGCCCGAGGCGCCCTCGGCTCCGCGCCTCACGCCCTCGGTGGTCAGCCTGGTCTCCTCCGCCCAGCGCTGCCGAAGCGCCCCAGGCCCGCGACGAGGAACCTTCACAGGATCAGGCTGGACACTGCCACCGAAGACGAGCTTCGAAGCATGTCCAATCCATGCCGCCACCTGCCTCGGCCTCGCCAAGGCCGCCGAGTGCCGCTCGACGACTCGCCGAGGCACATCGTGCGACCGACGCCCACGTCTGGCGGCCACATCCGCCAGGTCGCTGCACCTCCTCTCCCACGTGTGCTCCCTCTGATGGCCTTTTCCGTCGGAGAGGTGGACTGGGGCCACGCCTTCAGCATCGGACGGTCGATGCCCACCATGCTCGTCGACCTACAGTCGGGGCGCTGAAGAAGGAACCCTTTTCGTTGGGGAGGGGCTCGGTGTTCCTTGATTGTTTCAAAGTTTGCCTCGGGTTTTCCTGAGGTCTTCTATGGGAAGCCGAGGTTTAACTTATGGGAAAAAGGGGCCTCGTTCCTTATTTAGGGTTCCTTAGGTCAACGCCTCGACTGTAGTGCCACGCTGTCGTGCGTCCTGGTGCGGCCGATCCGATCCACCGTGCCGATGCGGCCCGATCCTCAGTGTCGTGAAATCGCCATCCCCATCCGGTCATGTTATCTCAGCCCCAACAGTTCACCTTCCTTGGGTGGGCAAGTCGGCCAGTGGTTCCAAGGCCCCGCCCGTGGGGATGAGGATTGTCTCAACGGTGATCAGATCCGAATCAAGTTCAAGCTTCGATCCGATTTCCCGTCTCGATGCTGGCTGATCCTGCCTCGCACGGGTCGTGCCCCGTGGGGAGCGCCAGCTGGTGTTGCGAGGCAGAAACCCTAGGATTGGGTGATCTGGGAGATCTGGGTGATCGGGGTGATTTGGACGATCTGGACGATTCGGACCATCCATCTGGCCAATCTGGGCGATCTGAGTGATCGGGGTGATCTGTGTGATCTGGGTGATATTGGCGATCTGGGCGATCTCGGTGATTTTTTTAGTAATCCGCGCCCCTCCCAGACCTCCGACGTCATGCGTTTTTCACTACGTCCACCCCTACAGGTCTCGACCCATTCTCCCGAGCATGTTTTTCATCCCGAGCCGTTTTCTGACGGTCCCGAGGCCTGGTACAGGTCCCCAGAGCTGGAGAACACAAGACAAAAGCTCCTCCTCCTCCTCCTCCTCCTCCTCCTCCTCCTCCTCCCTCCTCCCTCCTCCCTCCTCCCTCCTCCCTCCTCCCTCCTCCCTCCTCCCTCCTCCCTCCCCTCCTCCTCCCTCCTCCCTCCTCCTCCTCCCTCCTCCCTCCTCTCTCCTCCCTCCTCCCTCCTCCCTCCTCCTCCCATCCCTCCTCCTCCTCCCTCCTCCCACCTCCCTCCTCCCTCCTCCCTCCTCCCTCCTAAGCCTCCTCCTCCCTCCTCCCTCCTTCCTCCCTTCTCCTCCCTCCTCCTCCTCCTTCGGCTCTCCGTGCCACCGCCGCCGACGACGCCGCCGTGGGGGCGCCGGCCTGGCCTGGGGCGCCTCGCCAGCGACCAGCTTCGCGGGCTCGCGCCGCCCCCGCGCGCCCCGCTCGGGGCGCAGGGGGGCGGGGGTCCAGTGCAAGCGGGGGTCTGCCAGAGTTAAGTTGGGCGTGTCCCCCTACACGGAGATTTTCGACGAAAAATGAAAAATACACAAAAAATAACACAAAATAGTCCAAAAGTAGTCTGGGGACTATTTTTTGAGTATTTTCTGACCTTTTGGGTGTATTTTTGGGGGTATTTTTTATTTTTCGTCGAACATCCCCCTGTAGGGGGACACGCCCGACTCAACGCCATAGCGACGGATCTTGCAGGAGCCCGAAGAGCTTGCGGAGGTGCACTGGCTCGAGCCTGCGCGCAGGATCCTTCGGGATCTGGCGGAGCCAGGGGTGGATTGACCCGGGCATGCGCGCAGGATCGTGGAGGATATGGAGGAGGAGGAGGAGGAGGAGGAGGAGGAGGAGGAGGAGGATCCTGCAAAGCCCGAGTGACTTGGATTTGGACTGGCCCGGGCCAGTAGATCCCCGACCCACGGGCGCAGGAGGAGCTGCTGAGCCAGCCGCACTTCCAGGAGCTGCTCGACGCGAAGGACGCGGCGGCCCCAGCCCTCGCAGGCGACGACCCGATTCGGTGTGATTCGATCTGCCTGCAGGGGCCAGAGGATGGAGGAGGATGGAGGAGGATGGAGGAGGATGGCGGAGGATGGAGGAGGATGGAGGAGGATGGAGGACGGAGAAGGATGGAGGAGGATGGAGGACGGGGGAGGATGGGGGAGGATGGATGGGGGAAGCTGGGGATGAGCCTGGGCCCGCCTTCCGACCCGCCCGCCAGGGTCTGCCCGCCCGATCTGCCCGTCTGGTTCTGCCACGATTTTTTCTGCCCCTAGCTCCCCTCCTGCTAATTGTTCTCGTGCTCTATCCTTCGTCCTCCCCCTTCCATCCGTCCTCTCTTCCACTGTTCTAGGGGCTGCACTAACTTCACGTGGCAGGTCAGGAAAACATACCCCCGAGGTGGTACAATCGAAGGCGAAGACGGCAGGTACCCAGGGTGTGGAATATACGTGTTAAGTGGCACGCGAACAGATAGGAGCGAACCGTCTTAATATGAATGTTGTAGTTCTTGTTGTTGTTGTCGTCGTCGTCGTCGTCATCGTCGTCGTCGCCGTGGTTGTTGTTGTTGTTGTTGTTGTTGTTGTTGTTGTTGTTGTTGTTGTTGTTGTTGTTGTTGTTGTTGTTGTTGTTGTTGTTGTTGTTGTTGTTGTTGTTGTTGTTGTTGTGTTGTTGTTGTTGTTGTTGTTGTTGTTGTGTTGTTGTTGTTGTTGTTGTTGTTGTTGTTGAACATTATTACTTCTAAAGAATAATTATTGTTGGGACCCCTGGTACACGACCCCCCTCCAAAACCTAGGCCGCAGCTACATTTTCATCATTTTTTCGCGAAAGCTTCAGAAAAGTGGATTAGTACCGGATCCGGTTGTTTTGTTCCCCCCCGTTTTCCCTTGCAAAAAACACTATAAAATGAAAATTCTTGTTCAAATGTAATCCAATTTCAAGAATCCCTTGCAAAAAATAAGCTAAAGTGGACATTCGCGCGTGCAAGACGAAATCCTTCCAAAACCTTAGGTTTCGGAACGATTTCAACATAAAAACATCAAAAACCCAATGGTTTTTTTAAATAAAAAATTGTCAAAATCTCATCCCGCGCGCTCTTGCGGATTCGTAGGAAAACCATCACTTTTTAAACAATTTTGTCAAACGGGCTTTTGCGAGCAACTTTTTCAAACTTCTGCGACAACGGTTGCGCACCTGCCAGGGCCATCATCCCTGTCAAATAATACCATGCGGGACACATTCGTTTTTTCTTCGCGCGCGCACGCCGAAATCTACAAAAACCATTGGGTTTTTAAGAATTTTACCACCGCGCATCATAAAATCACACGAATCGCACCGTAGGTCCTCGAAAAACACCTGCACGACTTTTCAAAATTTCCACCCGCGCGCGCTGTCCGAATCCTAAAAAAACCAATGGTTTTCCAACATTTATGTTACATGAGCTCGCGCGAGCTACTTTCGCACGCTCTTGCAACGGGGTTCGCGCGCCTGCCAGGGGCCAGAATCCCTTGCGGTTGCGCCATAGGTTGCGCCCTCGGCCGCCGAGAATAAAACGCCCTCCTATTGGTTGCGCCATAGGTTGCGCCCTCGGCCGCCGAGAATAAAACGCTCCCTACTGGTTGCGGCATACGTTGCCCCAGGAGGCCTTCAAGAGGCCTCAAGAGCCCGCCGTGAGGACCCAATAAGCTCCCAAGAGGCCCCAAGATGCTTCCAAGAAGCCCCCCAAAGCTTAAGAGGACCCCAAGCGGCTTCAGGAGGCTTCCCCCCTACCCCAAGAGGACCCCAAGCGGCCCCAGGAAGCCTCCGACTTCCCCTGGGAACCCCAGCTCAGTGTTCTCCTCAGTTCCAGGGTTTCCAGGGTTCTCTGTCTTGCTCTCTCTCTCTCTCTCTCTCTGTCTCTCTGTCTTGCTCTCTCTCTCTCTCTGTCTTGCTCTCTCTATGTCATGCGCAACGAATGCACGATGCGGGGCACATGCGGGGCCCAAACAAGTGATCAACCTCTGCGGGTGTGTACTCCACGCCAGTGTAGTATCCACGATCGTCCGCGCGCCACGAAGTGAAGTGTCCTGACGTCATAGGGCGGGAAGCTGGGTGTGGGTGGTTCCCGAGAGTCGTGTGGATGTTTGGTAGAGCTTGCATTGCCCCCCCACGAAGTGGGGGTATTGGCTGGCGTCGCATGAAAACCCTGGCACTGGGGAGAACACTGAGCGTTCGGGTAAAATGATTGTTGTTGTTGTTGTTGTTGTTGTTGTTGTGTTGAATATTCATTTCTAGAGAATAATTGTTGTTGGTCTCCGTAAACGGTTCCGCGCGCTCTCGCCTCGACGCTGGCCAGCTACAATTTGTCTGAAAGCGAGGCTCCCGCTCACGGGTTGGCTTGAGCCATGTGGGCCCTTGCAGGCCCAGCTACGGCGACAACGGCTCCCGCTCGATACTTCCTCACAACTTACCCCGAGACATCCTGGCCAGGGAGGCCCCCGTACTGAAGAACGGCGCTCTCGCTCGGGACTTCCTTGCAATTCAGTCAAGTTGGCGGAGGCCCAGCCACGACGACAAGGGCTCCTGCTCAATACTTCCTCGCGATTTAATCCGAAGCCTCTGGGCAAGAAGGCCCCCGAGCTCAGGAACGGCGCTCTTGCTCGGGACTTTCCCGTAATTCAGGCAAGTTGGTGGAGGTCCGGACACGGCGACAAAGGTTCGCGTTCGACAGGTCTTCAGGTATTCCGAGAGCCCCTGGCCAGAGAGGCCCCCGAATTCAGGAACGGCGCTCTCGCTCGAGACATCCTCGCACTTCAGTCAGTGGCCGACAAGGATGGGATTCCCCCGAAAGGGGGTGCAATCGAAGATGAAGTGGGCGGGTATCCAGGGTTGGGGTATACGGAATGCAAGACACGCGTGCCAGAAAGAGCGAACAGTCTTAAACTGATTGTTGTTGCTGTTGCTGTTGCTGTTGTTGTTGCTGTTGCTGTTGCTGTTGCTGTTGCTGTTGCTGTTGCTGCTGCTGCTGCTGCTGCTGCTGTTGTTGTTGTTGTTGTTGTTGTTGTTGTTGTTGTTGTTGTTGTGGTTGTTGTTGTTGTAATTGAATTTTCACTACTGATAATTGTTGATCCCCCTCCGGTGTATTTTTAATTTGTTCAATTGAAGTGCTCCTCCCGGCGCTCGCACCTTTTTTATCAGGGGAAGTCTTCGTCCTCAAATTGCATTGTTGCCCCCCCGGGTTACAACAACAACAACGGCTCTCGCCTGAGACTTCCTCACAATCTAGCCAGGGCCCCCGCTCCAGCCCGAGACTTTCTCACAATTTATTTAGGAATCGTTTTCTCGGCGCTCTGGAGTCGTGCTCTCGCTGGAGACTTGCTTGCAAATTATTCAAGGAAAGCGCCATTGCGTTGGAATTTCCCCGCAATTTACTCAAGCGCCGCGCTCCTGACAGTCAGGCACCCAGGCGTCGCGCTCACGCTTAGGATTCCTTCACATATCACTGAGGAATTGAAATCTCGCTGCCCTTCGTGGCCCCGTTGCAGCCCTTCGTGGCCCCCTCGCTGCCTCGTGGCCCCCTCGCTGCTCTTCGTGGCCCCGTTGCAGCCCCTCGTGGCCCGCTCGCTGCCCTTCGTGGCCCCGTTGCAGCCCTTCGTGGCCCCCTCGCTGCTCTCCGTGGCCCCGTTGCTGCCCTTCGTGGCCCCCTCGCTGCCTTTCGTGGCCCCGTTGCACCCCTTCGTGGCCCCCTCGCTGCCCTTCGTGGTCCCCTCGCTGTCCTTCGTGGCCACCTCGCGGCCCTTCGTGGCCCCGTTGCAGCCCCTCGTGGCCCCGTTGCTGCCCTTCGTGGCCCCGTTGCAGCCCCTCGTGGCCTCCTCGCTGCCCTTCGTGGCCCCGTTGCAGCCCTTCGTGGCCCCCTCGCTGCCCCTCGTGGCTCCGTATATGTATGCCCTTCGTGGCCCCCGCTCGTTCGCGCCCGTTGTGGCCCCATATGCATGCCCTTCGTGGCCCCGTTCGTCCGTCGTGGCCCCATATACATGCCCTTCGTGGCCCCGTTGCTGCCTTCAATGGCCCCGTCCTTGCCCTCCGCGGCCCAATCTATGTATGCCCTTCGTGGCCCCCGCTCGTTCGCGCCCGTCGTGGCTTCGTGGCCCCGCTGTCGCCCTTGGTGGCCCACTCGCTGTCGTACGTGGCCCAGTTGCTACCCTCAGTGGCCCCGTCGTTGCCTTCTGTGGTCCCGCATTATCTGTCCTTCGTGGCCCCCGCTCGTTCGCGCTCTTCGTGGCCCCATACGCATTCCCTTTGTGTCCCCGCTGTCGCCCTTCGTGGTCCACTTCGTGCCCTTCGTGGCCCTGCTGTCGTTCTCTCTCGCGCTCTCGCTTTCGCTCGTCGTCATCGTCGCCGTCGTCGTCGCATGATGGCAACATAACTTGTTGTTGTTATTGTTGTGGTTGTTGTTGTTGTAGTTGTTGTAGTTGTTGTAGTTGTTGTAGTTGTAGTTGTTGTAGTTGTTGTAGTTGCTGTAGCTGTAGTTGTAGTTGTAGTTGTAGTTGTAGTTGTAGTTGTAGTTGTAGTTGTAGTTGTAGTTGTAGTTGTTGTTGTTGTTGTTGTTGTTGTTGTTGTTGTTGTTGTTGTTGTTGAAGTCTCATTTCTGAAGAATAATTATTGTTGATCCCCCCCACCGGTGCATACTGTTTTTCTCAATCAAAGTGTGCCCCTCGACGCTCGCACCCTGTTTTTTGACAGGGAAAGTCTTCCTGCTCAAACTGGGCCCTTGGCCCCCGGGTTACAACAACAACGGCTCCCGCCTGAGACTTCTTTACAATTTAGGCAGGACCCCCCGCTCCCGCCCGAGATTTCCTCGCATGTAATTCAGGAATCGCGCTCTCGCTTGGGACTTCTTTACAATGTATCCAGGAATCGCTCTCCCGGAGCTCTGGAGTCGCGCTCTCGCTGGAGACTTGCTTGCAACTTACTGAAGAATAGCCTTGCGTTGGAATTTCCTGCAACTTGCCCAAACGCCGCGCTCCCGACACCCAGGCACCCAGGAGTCGCGCCCGTTGTGGCCCCATGTGCATGCCCTTCGTGGCCCCGCTGTCGCCATTTGTGTCCCCCTCATTGTCCTACGTGGCCCAGTTGCTACCCTTAGTGGCCCCATAGTTGCCTTCTGTGGCCCCGCATTATCTGCACTTCGTGGCCCCCGCTCGTTCGCACTCTTCGTGGCCCCATACTGTCCCTTCGTGTCCCCGCTGTCGCCCTTCGTGGCCTACTTCGTGCTCTTCGTGGCCCTGCTGTCGTTCCCTCTCGCTCTCGCTTTCTCTCGTCGTCGCCGTCGTCGCCGTCGTCTTTGACGTCGTCGTCGTCGTCGTCGTCGTCGTCGTCGTCGTCGTCGTCGTCGTCGTGGTCGGTCCCCTGTCCGTGCCTGTTGGGGTCGGGTCGACTGTCTGCGGCCGCCCCGCCGATCAGCGCTGCCGCTGGCCAGGCCGACGGTCCGCGGCCGCCCCGCCGCTTGCCGGGGCCCGGCCTGCAGGGAAGAAAGGTATACCCCCCAAAGGGGTTCGATCAAAGACGAAGAGGGCGGGTATCGAGGGTTTGGGAAATACGCGTTATTGGACACTCGAGCATATAAAGGCGAACAGTCTTAAAATGATTATTGTTGTTGTTGTTGTTGTTGTTGTTGTTGTTGTTGTTGTTGTTGTTGTTGTTGTTGTTGTTGTTGAACATTATTTATTCTAAAGAATAATTATTGTTGGGACCCCTGGTGCACGCCCCCCTGCGCCGCCTAGGCCGCAGCTACATTTTCATCATTTTCGTGAGGAAGCCTCAGGTAAAACGATGTGATCCAGATCCGGTTGTTTTGTTGTAATCCGTTTTCCCTTGCAAAAAACACTATAAAATGACATTTCTTGTTCTAATATAATCAAATTTCAAGAATCCCTTGCAAAAAATAAGGTAAAGTGGACATTCGCGCGCGCAAGACGAAATCCTTCCAAAAGCTTAGTGTTCGGAGCGATTTTAACATAAAAACATCAAAAAACCAATGGTTTTTCAACAAAAAAATGTCAAAATCTCATCCCGCGCGCTCTTGCGGATTCGTAGGAAACCCAACACTTTTTAAACATTTCTGTCAAACGGGCTTTTGCGAGCAACTTTTTCGAACTTCTGCGACAACGGTTGCGCACCTGCCAGGGCCATCATCCCTGTCAAATAATACCATGCGGGACACATTCGTTTTTTCTTCGCGCGCGCACGCCGTCGTCGTCGGCCGCGGGGCCCTGAATAGTAGCCACGGTCGTCCGCATGCCACGAAGTGAAGTGTCCGAACGTCATAGGGCGGGAAGCTGGGTGTGGGTGGTGGCGAAGAGTCGTTTGGAAATTTGGTAGAGCTTGAACCGGCCCCCCCACAAAGTGGGGGTATTGCCCGCCTCCTATGAAAACCCTGGCACTGGTGAGAACGGAGTGTCCCCAGTCTTAGTGATTGTTGTTGTTGTTGTTGTTGTTGTTGTTGTTGTTGTTGTTGTTGTTGTTGTTGTTGTTGTTGTTGTTGTTGTTGTTGTTGTTGGTTGTTGTTGTTGTTGTTGTTGTTGTTGTTGTTTGTTGTTGTTGTTGTTGTTGTTGTTGTTGTTGTTGTTGTTGTTGTTGTTGTTGTTGTTGTTGTTGTTATTGTTGTTGTTGTTGTTGTTGTTGTTGTTGTTGTTGTTGTTGCTGTTGCTGTTGCTGTTGCTGTTGCTGTTGTCGTTGTTGCTGTTTCTCCTCGCCCGCCCCCCTCTAGCAGTGTCTCGCCCGAGGGCCCGCCTGCCGCCACCGCCGCCATCGTCGTCGCTGTCGTCGTCGTCGCCGCCGCCGTCGTCGTCGTCGTCGCCGCCGCCGTCGTCGCCGTCGCCGCCGCCATCGTGGTCGCTGTCGTCGTCATCGTCGTCGTCGCCGTCGCCCACGCCGCCTCCCCCCGCAACCCTCCCCCTTCCACGCCTGACGGGACCCCGGCCCGCCCCCGCCGCTCCCGGGGGGGGCCCGCCTGCCAGCAGGCGCGCGCGCGCCTCGCCTCGCCCCCTCCCCCGCTCCGCCCCCTCCCCCCGCTGCGGGGCCGCCGCGGCCCAGCTGCCGCGCGCTGGCGCGGCGGCGCGGCTCGGGCGTCGAGCGGGCGCGCGGGCCGGCGCGTGCCGCGCCGCGCCGCCGTGCCGAGATGTCCTCTGGCGCGGGCCGCCGCCCCGACGGCCCGGGCGCGGGCGCCTCGGCCGAGGAGGTGCCCCCGCCGCCGGTGCCCAGCGCCGCGGAGCAGAGGAGCTCACCTGCGCTCGCAAGGGGGGGGGGGAGGGGGGAGCACGAGAGGAGGAGGAGGAGGAGAGGAGGAGGCAGAGGAGGAGCACGCAGCCACAAGGACAGAAAAATTGGAGGAGGAGGAGGAGGAGGAGGAGGAGGAGGAGGAGGAGGAGGAGGTGACAAAAACCAGAGGAGAAGGAGGAGGCCGAGGAGGGGATAGAGCACGAGAAGAAGAGACAGAGAGAAGGGAGAGAAGAGAGAGGAGGCTGAGGACGAGCAGACCAGGATAACGAAGCAAAATAAGTGTAGGAATGGGAAGATCGCTGATCGTGCGGGCCATCCGCAGGCTCGCCGCCGTCTCTGACGGCGCACCGGACGTCTTCTGGTGAACATGTGGTCACACAGGGGGGGAGGGGGGAAGGTTTCTTAGGAGCAGGCTGCCGTTTAGAAGGCGTGGGCCTTGTCTATCGACGAAGGGCCGGCGCCTCCTAAGAGGCAGCCTCATTCTAAGAAGGCTCCCCCCCTCCCTCTCCCCCCCTTATGCGCGCCGCTAAGGAGCGCCGGGCGCGAGCGGCTCGCGCGGATCCGGAGGCTCCCAGGGGCAGCGCTATCGGTCGAGGTTCGAGGTTTTCGAGATTTTCAGGTTCGAGGTTCGAGATTCGAGGTTCGAGGGTTCGAGGGTTCGAGGGTTTTCGGGTTCGAGGTTTCGAGGTTTGAGGTTCGGTGCCAGGCCTGGCGCAGTCGAGGGGACGGAGCAGGCCATCAGGGGCAACTTTATGGGGGACGAAAGGATCCCAGACATGCTCAGGTCGATCGGGGGTGGATAGACCTCCTATCCTAACGCGTCGACTAGCGAATTGACCGTTTTCGGTCCGCGAGAGGGCGTCGCGGCCGTCATTTTGCGGGTCCAAGTCCGTCGGTTTCGGCCCTTGGCCGTTTACGCGCAAGGGAGGTTTGCTAAAGGGAGGTTCGCTAAAGGGAGGCTTGCTACAAGGGAGTTCTGTCCACCGCCGAGCCGCGAAACGATCACGACGTGAGTGTGCTTTGCTTGTTGTCGGAGGCCCCCGGGAACCCTCGCCCTGCCCTGGGGCCGTCGAGAGTTGACTCGGGCAGAAGGATTGGCCCGGTGGAAAATCTCAAGCAGTGGCGAAGCGTCCTGGCGTGTCTAAGAACCTTTTTTTTTCCGCGCCCTGTCTCCCCAATTAGTGCTTTGCGCGCCCCGCCTAGCTCTTA
Organism: Prorocentrum cordatum; assembly: GCA_963575745.1. Lineage (NCBI taxonomy): Eukaryota > Dinophyceae > Prorocentrales > Prorocentraceae > Prorocentrum > Prorocentrum cordatum. The sequence continues at coordinate 47,377 of CAUYUJ010000717.1, read as the reverse complement.
ACCGGAAGAGGACCGCTCTCGACCCGCAGACCAAAAAGTCTACGAACCTTTTGTGGTTTCCACGAAGTGTTCTTAGAACATTTCTTACTGGGGCTGTCTTGTTTTGACACGTCGGGATTGTGCTCTAAGGGCATTGTTTTTGCTCTCGGAACATGCTTGGGTTCTAAGAGCGTTTTGTGTTAGGCCTGGGGGAACGCCGGGACCGTCGGTCCCTTCTCAAACGTCTCGGGACTTTCCGGGGCCCCGCCCTGAAGCATTCTGGACACCGCACGCCTGGGGTTCCGGGCTCGAGGTCCTCCGGCACTGCCGCGAGAGATCTCGGGGGCCTTCCGGCCTCGGGGCGCTCTCCAGCCGCTGCGCCCTGCCGAGGGAGCTGTGGGGGCTGCTCGGGTCGTCCCCAGCGGCCCCCGGAGGCCCGCGCGGTGGCCCGAGAGCCACCGGGCAGGGGCAGCGGCTCAGGGAAGGGGTGGTGTTCATCGCAGGCAGGGGCCCGATGGCCCAGCCCGCCCAGGAGCGTGCGTTTTTTTTTTTTTTTTTTTTTTTTTTGTTACAGTGGAAGGCCGTGCCGAGAAGCACCCTGCTTGCCTCCAGGGTGCCCCGGGTTTCTAGGATTTCGATGGTTTTGCGATGGAGCGCGTAACGTTCCCACACCACAAATCGATCGACGTCTTGGGGTCTCAAGGTTGGGTTTCTTGTGGAAGGTTTCTTGTGGTGGAGCTCCTACTGTATCGTTCGCCTGTCGCCGCAGCTGAGCGACGCAGGTAAATCGGGTTCGACTCCGCCGGCATTGGCGCGCAAGCGCCTCGCGTAAGGGCGCACGTAGGCGCCCTCGTTTCCAATGTGACGTGCCGCGCTGGCGGCCCGTGAAAGCCACCGCGCAAGGTCGCTACACCATCTTGCCTAGGACCCGTCTCTTCTCGTCGCTCAGCTCGACGCTCCTCCCCCCGAGCCAGGTCCCCCCCCCCGTAACGTTTCCCCTCAACCAGCATCGTCTAGCCGAGCCCTATCCCGAGCCCCACCGTCTCACCACCCCAGTTTGGGATCTACCCTTCGAAGTCCCAGGGGAACGGTCGAGATCCCCACCTGGTAGGGCAAAACGGCCAGTGGGGCCCAGGCCACGCCCACGGGGATGGGGATCGCTTACACGGTGTTCACTCGGGCTCTACGACGGGGCACATCACTTCTGCAGTCGACCCCCTGCTCGACACACATGCGACGCTCCCCCATCAGGCTCTACGACGGGGCGCCGGAGTTCCTGCGGCGCTCGGGGCTCCAGCTGAGGGGGGCAACCAGCGGCACGGCAGCACAGACCTTCGGAGGAGCCTCGCACTTCTCCCCCTGGCTGGCCGCCGACCTCTGATTGGCGTCGCCCCATCTCGATGCCGATCGTTAGGAATGCCTTGATGGACGTGTGTTCCACCACCACCACCATAAGTTGGATGGGGGGAGGAGGAGGAGGAGGAGGAGGAGGAGGAGGGAGGAGGAGGAGGAGGAGAGAGGAGGAGGAGGAGGAGGAGGAGAGGAGGAGGAGGAAGACCCCTCCCCCTCCAACTCATGGTGGCGGTGGTGGATAACAAGCCCACCGTGCCACTCTATGAGGGCGCACCCCTCAGACTGTCATCGCCTCTTGGCCTGTCAATCCTGGGGACAGAGACTCGCGGAGCAGGTCGGCGGGCCGCCTGGGGCGGTCCTTTGGCGTTGCGGGCCGCAGGCCATTCTAGAGGTAAGGGGGACGCCAACCATGTAGACGCCTGCACCGATCCTGGCCAGGCTCGTCCTGAACCCAGGATCGGCACACGCTGGCTGGGAAGCAAGTCGGGCGTGTCCCTCTGCAGGAGGGATGCGCAGGCGTAGCCAGAACACAGCCTCTGGGGGCGATCTGTCTACTCTTTTGGGTGCGCTCGAATATGTTTTCGCTTTTCTTCCTAAGTTTAAGTCGGGCCTGTCCCCCTACAGGGGGATTTCCGACGAAAAATTAAACATGCCCCAAACATAGTCAAACAACAGTCCAGAAATAGTCTGGGGATTATTTTTGGGGTATTTTTGAATTTATTGTTGAGTATGTTTGGGGTATGTAATTTTTTACGTCGAAAATCCCCTGCAGGGGGGCGCGCCCGACATAATCCCAAGTCCGCCTGTAGGACATGCCCGACCCGAGGCGGAGGAGGAGGAAGAGGAGGAGGAGGAGGAGGACGAGGTGGACGAGGAGGAGGAGGAGGAGGAGGAAGAGGAGGAGGAGGAGGGCAGGAGGCCCGTAGGACATGCCCGACCCAAGGCCGGGAGCTCTGCGCGGGCCGCGCGGGCCTCTCGCGCAGCTCCGCTGACCGCGGAGGGGCGGTCGTCGGAGGCGCCGAGCCGGGGGGCGCCCCGGCGCCGGGCTCCGAGAGCCCCGCTGCGGAGCGCCTCAAGCAGTGGCGAGGCGTCCTGGCTCGCCTATAGCCCTACAGTAGGTTCGCGTCGTGTCGACCGGCGGCGACCCCGCCGCCGACGTTCAACGTTGAACGCCGTCGGCGGCCCAGAATCGGTCGATGTTGAACGATCGGACGTTGCGGAGACGGCCGATCGTTCAAGGTTGAACGATCCAGCGCGGTGTCAGGAACCAACGCCAGGGTCGACACGGCACGAACCTGCAGTACCAAACAATGTTCTAAGAGCCTTTTGAGGTTCCCACGAGATGTTCTTGGAACATTTCTGGCGGAGTCTGTCTCGTCTTCTCACATCGGGCTTAGGTTCTAAGAGCATTGCTTCTGTTCTCAGGACCTTTCTGGGTTCTAAGAACATTTCGTGGTAGGACTATAGGAATGCCAGGACGGTCGGTCCCTGCTCAAGCGCCGAGACTCTCGGCTTGGGCTTAAGTCGGGCGTGTCCCTCTCTGGGAGGGATATTCCAAAATGGTGAAACATAGTCTTGGGACGATTTTTGGACTGCGCTTGACTACGTCTTACTTCTCTCTTCCAAGGTCCGCCTGTAGGAGGACATGCCCGACCTAACTTCATGGGCCTCCCAGATGGGGTCCGAGCAGATGGGGTCGGAGGATCGCGCCGCGTGGCCGATGCACCGACGATGCGGCTGGATGTGGATACCGTGTTTCCCACGCCGACGTTGCCGATGGATCGCCGACGTTGCCGGTGCATCGCTGATGCATCGCCGATGCATCGGCGATGCATCGGCGATGCGACGCGATCCTCCGACCGCCCCCGTAGGAGGAGGCTGCTTCTTAGAAGGCGCGGGCCCTGCGTCTGTAGATGCAAGGCCAGCGCCCTCTAAGAAGCAGCCTCCTTCTACGAAGCCTTCCCCCCCTCTACTCCGCTTGTTCGCGCCGCCGAGGCACGGAGGGAATGGGTGCAACGACCAGCAACGTCTCCTTTCCATTCGATGCAGGGCTCGCTGTCGAAGTGTCGCCGCCGGCGTCGTCCCTCTGAAACGGGGGGGACGCCTGCCGACAGCGGCCGCCGTCGGCTTGGGCAGCATTCGCTGTTGGGCTCTGCGCCCGCTCTTTCCCTACGCCGGGGGTGCGCAGCAGGAAACCCTGGCCCCCGCGCCCCGCTCGGGGGAGCGTAAGACCCGGGTTTGCCAGGACTCGGGTTCGCCATCGTTTTTTGACGACCGCGACTCGGATTTTGACGAGCAGGAGTTTCGTGGGATGTCTGCAGCGGGAGGCCTCGTCAAAATGCAGGCTTGGCCTCGTCATTTTTTGGACGACCTCGTCGGGGATTTCCGAGTCCCTTGTACCCGGGTCTTACGCCCCCGCGCCCCGCGCCCCGCGCGCTGACTTCCCGCGGCCGTCCACTGAGCTGCTGCGTTCCGGGTGCCCCGTCTTCTCCTCGAGCCGGGAATCACCAGGGGCCCCAGGTAGGGGGACTCGGTCAGCGGTAGGGCCTCGGCTCGGAGCCCCTATTTTGGCCAGAATCACTAAGCCAGGTCGGCCGTAGCTGTTTCTTTTCTCGGGTGACGGCAGTTTCGGTCAGTGGAGAGGGGCAGGGAGGGGGTCCTCCAGCACACATCACTAAACCAGGTCCCACTAAACCCAGTTCTGCCACCGCCCGATTCAGGTCCGCGGATGATATGTATGCACCTTACCGCGTTGGCGTCGCCAGAGGCGTTGTCGATCTTCGACCCAGGAATGGCACGGTGCATAGTTTATCGGCCCCTGGGAGCCCCAACATCTGTGCACCGCACCACGCTGGAGCGTGGCCTGGACGGAGCCCAGGCATGGTGCGGTGCATGGGCGCCGCTCTCGTATCGGGTGCACCTCGCGCGCGGGTGTTCAGGGTCGGGCCTCTTGCGAGGGCTTCCCGCGGCCGCGCCCGCACTGTGGGGTCCGCACGCGCCAACGCCACCCAGGACGGACAGCGTTTCGTGGCCCCACAGGGAGCTCCACCGAAGGCTCCAGTGGCAGGATCGCCCGATCGACGGCCTGTGCCCGTGCAGCCCCTGCCCGCCTCCGCCCGGCGCGCCGCGGCGGGGCACTTCGTGGCCGTGCGCGCGCTCGTCGTGGCCTTCGTGCGGAGCTTCGGCGAGGATCGCTGCGTGGTGCCCTACGCCGAACCAAGCCTCCGGGTAGGTTTAAGTCGGGCCTGCCCCTCTGCAGGAGGAAGATTCAGAAGCAGTCACAAAAACAGTCTGGGGACGACTTTCCTGTTGTTTTTGTTGACCATCTTCGATTTTTTTTGAGCGTTTTTCATTTTTCTTCCGAAATCGGCCTGTAGGGGACACGCCCGATCTAAGGGTAGGTTTTTGAGGTCGCCGCGAAGACCGCGGCGGCCACAATTCGGGGCGAGGTTTTAGCCGAGGAGTGGCATGCCCCCTCCCAGCGCCCCCCCTCCCCCGGTTCCGTGATGCAGACGTGGCTCACCAGTCAGCGGAGCAGCGACAGCGAGTCGTCAACCAGTGCCCAACATGGGCAGCCATGTTTCTGTGGTGTGTCAGGGGTTGGTTACCACTCAGGCGGAAGAAAAAGCACGGACACAATGAATCGTCGATCCCCCAGAACATATGGGAAACGATGGGGGGTGGGGGGGAAGACAAAAAACCCGAAAATATGGGAACATATGGGGAATCCTGTTGTTGGTGCATAATTATTGGTGTGTCCCAGGGCCCCGCGCGGAGGTCCGCGCGGATTTCTCGGATTCGCGCTGGGCGCCCCCCGGCAGCGCCTCCGGCGCCGCCCCCTGGCGCGCTCCGCGCGCCAGTGAGGGGGGTCCAGCGCCGATCCGAGAACTCCGCGCGGACCTCCGAGTTGTTCGATGTTCATGCCACCTTCTGCTCCCCGAAACATGGGCAGCCATGCTTTTGTTGTGTGTCAGGGGTTGGTGAATCACGCGGGCCAGAGGACGAGGCCTCCAAGGACTGGGAGCAGCTGTGCGTCTCGGCCGAGCGGGCGCTGGGCACGGCGCTGGTGGAGCTCTTCGGCGCCGACCTGCCGCGCGTGCTGCTGCCCCGCGGCAGCTTCCCGGAGACGCAGCGCCGCGCCTGCGCGGGCTTCGGGGTGGAGACGGGAGGCAGATAAAGTCTAACCGTGCTATTCGGCACCTTGCCCACGAGCATTCGGCACCCAGGATACTACTAGTACTGGTCCCGAAGTGGGGCGACTGAACATAAGCGTCGCCTCCTGAACCTCCTCCTCCTCCTGAAGCCTTAGCCTCCTCCTCCTGAAGAGGCAGATGGAACCCCTAGGGGGCCAAGTGTGAACCCTGCCCCTGCCCCCCACGATTGCTGGTGGGGGGGGAGGGGGTTCGCGTCGCTCGGGGGCTCCCGAGCGAAGAGTGAACCCCACCCCCCCCCTCAGGAATCGTGGGGGGTAGGGGCAGGGTTCACACTTGGCCCCCTGACCCCCGCCCTCAGACCATGTTTCGGGGAACAAAAAGTGACATACACATAAAGACTCGGAGGTCCGCGCAGATTTCTCGGATCGGCGCTGGGCGCCCCCCGGCGGCGCCTCCGGCGCCGCCCCTGGCGCGCTCCGCGCGCCAGGGAGGGGGGTCCAGCGCCGATCCGAGAAATCCGCGCGGTCCTCCGAGTTTTTCTGTTTACGCCTCTTTTTTTTTTAGTTCCCCCAATGTTTCAAACTATTTGTTTGTTCTGTTATGTCTGTTTGCGTCGCTGTCAAGGTCGACGTCCGTGTTCGCCGTGCGGGGGCCGCTGTTTCCCGTCGTTTTGTTGGATTCTAGCCCGCCCCGTTTTCGGTTCGGTTACGTTTCGTGCTGCACTTCTTGGAATGTCGATTGTTTTGTCTGCTGTGTTTATGCGTTTTCTGTTTTTGGCTGCCGTTCTCCTTTTTTTCTTGGCCGAACACCGAAGATGCAAAAACGCATACACCGAACGCCTCCAACGTTGGGTACAAAAGTGACAGGTGAAAACGTAACATGTGAAAACGTAACAGGTGAAAAACGTAAGTTGTCAGCAGTTCAGCCGCCACCCCGCCCAGGCGATGGGCGAGTTGCCATCGGACGTTTTGGGGCGCTCTCGCCTGCTTTCGGCGGTCTTCCAGCCTCGGGGTGCTCTCCCCCAGCTGCGCATCGCCCTGAGCATTCCGGGGGGCTGCCCGGGGGGGATGCATCGACCCCCAATCGCCTTCTCATCGCAGGCAGGGGCCCAGGGTGCGCGTGGCTTGGCTGTCGAGGGCCTGCTGCCGATCCATCGACGAGGCGTCGCCAGTCCCGGTGCGAGGCCCCCCCGCCCCCCCCTCCGAGCGGGCCCCCCTCCTTTCTGCTTTCCCTGGTGACAGAGCCCCCGCCCTGCCGGCGGGGTGCTGTTCAGGAGCGACAGAAGGACGCACACGTACATGAATCCACGCTGGTTTCGAGAGTACGCCTTGCGCAACTGTTCGTATCACGCGGCTGGTCTCGCGGATCGAGGCGCTGTGTTCGTGTGCATAGCTGGGCGCGTGCGTCCTTTGTGGGCTCCCTAGCTGTGTCGTGGTGCCGCCCGCTCCCGCTCCTCCCGCCACCACCTGCGCTGCAACAGAGCCCTGCAAGTCTCCTGAAGCCGGCAGAGAGGGGTGTGGGGCGGCCTCGGACGGAATCGGCGGCGTGCCCTGGGGGGGTGGGGCGGAGGGGCGGGCCTGCTCAGAGGCCCGGAGGCCTCCCCGGCCTTCTCGGTGACCGAGCCCCCGGTCCCTGCCGGGTGGATCCGCGAACGGCCCTTCCCTCGACTCTCGAGCGGCCGGTGCGCGCCCGCGCGCCCGTGGACCCTAATCCTCCTCCTCCTCCTCCTCCTCCTCCTCCTCCTCCTCCTCCTCCTCCTCTCCTCCTCCTCCTCCTCCTCCTCCCTCCTCCTCCTCCGTCCCCCATCCTCCTCCTCCGTCCGCTCCTCCTCCTCCTCCTCCCTCCTCCTCCTCCTCCTCCTCCTCCTCCTCCGTCCTCCTCCTCCGTCCCC
>CAUYUJ010000717.1:15000-37500 GCA_963575745.1 Prorocentrum cordatum | reverse complement strand
TGATGATGATGATGAGGAGGAGGAGGAGGAGGGAGGAATTGCATCACCACGAAGATCGAGGGAGAAAGAGCGGCATGAGCGCACGCCTTCGGAGGTTTCGCGGATCTCCTGGATCGGCGCCGGACCCCGCGGGTTCCGCTCCCGCGCGGCCCGGTCCGCGCGCTCCGCGCTCCGAGACGTACTTTTCCCCACGTCCAAAGTGGGGTTCTCATTTTCTCTGCCCCCCCCCGCGCAGGTCTCTCAGACCTCACCTCACCCCCCCTCTCTTCCCCGCCATGTCTTCACACTTACCGTCACCATCATCATGGTCATCATCACACCATCATCATCATCACTACCACCATACCATCACGACCATCGGTCATCATCATCATTACCATCATCATCATCAGCGTCATCATCACTTCATCATCATCATCATCATCATCATCATCATCGTCATCACCATCACTGGTCATCATCATCATCATCATCATCATAATCATTATCATCGTCATCATCATCATCATCATCATCATCATCATCATTACCACCACGACCACAACCATCGTCATCATCATCAGCATTATCATAACCATTACCATCATCATCCCATCATGACGATCGTCACCCCTCCTCATTCACATCATCACTCTCACAGCATCATCATCGCAGATACACATGCACTCATCTTAGGAAGTCTCAGTCGGGAGCCTCGTCTGTGAGTGAATTACGAGGAAGTCTCAGGTGGGAGCCCCCTCTGTATGGGGCCCGCAGATCATATTACGAATCCGAGCGGGTCATCGGAAACCTGCAGCTGTTGTCATTTTGGAGCTCCCCAGTCGGGAAAATTGTGGAAGTCTCGAGCGGAAGCCTGGTCTGTGAGTGAACTGTGAAGAAGTCTCAGGCAGGAGTTCCCTCCCTACGGTGCCCGCAGATCATATTATTAATCCGAACGGGTCATCGGCACCTTGTAATTGTCGTCACTTTTGGGTTCCTCAGTCCTGAATATGGTGGAGGTCTCGAGCGGGAGCCTCGTTTGTGAGTGAATTGCGTGGAAGTCTCAGGGGGGAACCCCTTCCCGATGGGGCCCGCAGATCATGTTACAAATTCGAGCGGGTCATTGGGCACTTGAAACTGTCGTCATTGTGGGGTCTTCAGTCGTGAAAATGGCGAACGTCTCGAACAGGAGCCTCGTGGGAGCCCCCTCCCTACGGAGCCCGCGGCTCATGTGATCAATCCGAGCGGGCCATCGGAACCCTGTAGTTGTCGTCGTGGTTGGCTTCTTGAAGCTTGAGTGTTGAGAGAGTTTCGGGCGGGAGCGTCGTCTGTGACTGCATGGCGAGGACGTCTCAAGCGGGTGCCCCCCTCCCCAGCTCATGTCACCAATCCGAAAGGGTCATCGGAACCTTGTGAATGCCCGCAGTGTTGGTGTCTTGACGCTTGAAGTTTGAAGACGGCGGAAGTCTCGAGCGGGAGCCCCGTCTGTGAGTGAGTTGCGAGGAGGTGCGTGCGGAGCGTGCTGGTCCTGCGGCCGCCCGCGCGAGAGCTCCTGGAGTGCGGGTCGCAGCTTCCCTGCGGAAGGCGCCCAGGGAGTTCGACAAAAGAGCTGGGAGTTCCAGGGTCGATGCGGAGCAGCTCGCGGCTGAGCCGGGTTTCGCGGCGCCTCCCGCGTGTGGTAGCCCCGAGGCGGGCCCATAGCGGTTTCGCTGCCCAGCAGTTGCGGCCGCCATGCAGCCAACTTGACAGTAAGGATGCGCGATAAGGATGCAAGCCCTTTGGACTCCCATGTCGAAGCTCTTCGAGCGGGGCTGGCCGTCAAAAGGGGTTCAGGATGGGCCTAAGATGCAAGGATGCAAGGGTTTTTATCAGGGAAGATTACCCATCCTTATCATCGGTTTCGATTGTACCCCCTCGTCAAATTTCCCTCGCCCTGAATCCAGGGTTCATTTCGACTCCTCCGGTTCGATTCGATTCGATCTCGACGGCTTCCGATCCCGATCCGATTCGGGTTCGGATGCCGATTTGGATGCCGACTTCTCAGTGGATGCGTTTTTCAGCCTGCCGATTTCTGCCGATCCGACTGCTTCCGACTCGGCTGCCGGCAACCGCCGACCCGATGTGCTCCGATCGCCGCTTCGACTTTCCGCCTCGACTCCGGGTCCTCCTGCCTGCATCGGGGGCGCCCCAGAGGGGGGTGAGGACCAGGGGTGTTTGTGTGTGTGTGTGTGGCGATCGATGTCTCCCCAATTAGTGCTTTGCGCGGCCCGCCTAGCTCTTAACCGGAAGAGGCTCGCTCTCGACCCGCAGACCAAAAAACAAATGTGCGTGGCGATCGCGGCCGGGGCCACGGCATCTCCCGGACGTCGTGGCCGCCTCTTGCTCCCTATAAGCACGTTCCGTGGTCCCCCACGCGTCCCCTCGCGTGCCCTGGGCCACGCTGCGCACCCCCGGGCCCGCCCTTCCCCCTCCTCCTCCTCCCCCTCCTCCCCCTCCTCCTCCTCTTCCTCCTCCTCCTCCTCCCCCTCCTCCCCCTCCTCCTCCTCCTCCCCCTCCTCCTCCTCCTCCTCCTCCTCCTCCTCCTCCTCCTCCTCCTCCTCCTCCTCCTCCCCCTCCTCCTCCAGATGCTCACCAGGGCGACTCTCTCTCAGGCGGCGGCCCCGCAGAGGTCCCGGCCCCTTCCCCTTGGGCGGGTGCCTCGCCCCGGCTCCGTGCTCGGTGGCCCGAGAGGGGGCCCGAGAGCGGGCCTCCGCGGTGCCGAAGGGCGAGGGGGCATCGCTGGCCGAGAGAGCGACATCGTGGGAGGCCCAGGAGGAGGAAGAGAGGGAGGAGGAGGGAGGGAGGAGGAGGAGGAGGAGGAGGAGGAGGAGGAGGAGGAGGAGGAGGAGGAGGAGAGGAGGAGGAGGAGGAGGAGGAGGAGGAGGAGGAGGAAGAGGAGGAGGAGGAGGGCAGGAGGCCCGTAGGACATGCCCGACCCAAGGCCGGGAGCTCTGCGCGGGCCGCGCGGGCCTCTCGCGCAGCTCCGCTGACCGCGGAGGGGCGGTCGTCGGAGGCGCCGAGCCGGGGGGCGCCCCGGCGCCGGGCTCCGAGAGCCCCGCGCGGAGCGCCTCAAGCAGTGGCGCAGCGTCCTGGCTCGCCCATAGCCCTGCCAAGCAAGGTTCTGAGAACCTCGTGTGGCATCCACGACATGTTCTCAGAGCATTTCTGGCGGGGACTGTCTTGTTTTAACACATCGGGCTATGTCGGGCGTGTCCCCCTACAGGGGGGGATTTTCGACGAAAGATAAACAAAACCCTAAACATACTCCAAAAAGGTCAAACAATAGTCGAACAAGTAGTCCCCAGACTATTTTTGGATTGTTTTTGGGGCATTTTTTATCTTTCGTCGAAACTCCCCCTGTACAGGGGACAGGCCCGACTTAAGCCTGGGAGAGCGTTCCTTGGCCCCGTCGTTGGTTTTCGGGTCATGACTCGGATCTTTGGCGGCCGCTCGGGACGATGCCGAGTCGCAGCTGCCGTGACGCATCCCGAGGCTGGAAGACGTCGAGGCACCGACGCAAACGCCAGAAGTTTCAGAGCTCGAACCTCGAACCTCGAGCCCATCCCCCCTGAGCACGTTGTCCTTCTAAAACCCCTCCTCTTCGGCTCTCCCCGCAGTCTGAGCGACTGGGGCCGCGGGATTGGACAAAAATCAGATCGCGCAGGAGATTTGGCCAGGAGAAACCCAACCACAAGATACCGATACCTTCTGAAAGGTGGAAGCGAGAGGGGGCAGTCCTTCTCAAATGCGGCGAGGCTCCTTCGAAGAAGCCCCCCGGCCTTCTGAGAAGCTCTCTGCGGCTTCGGAGTACCGCTGGTTCCCAGACCTCTCTTGGGCTGCGTTCCGACCAGCATTTCGAGGCGAAGCCAGCGGTGGCGCCGAGGCCGCCCAGAAGGCCCCCCAAATGCGAAAGCGATGCGGGATACCCTGGATGAAGTGGGAAATTCCCCTGCGCGGCCATTGGGAAGCTGCATGTCCCTTGCGCGTAGCCGAGAGCATTGGCTGAACACGACACCAAGCTTTATGAGTGGTTTGGTTCGGTGGCAAATCATGGGAGCCTGGTGTACCCTCTTGATTCCGTCTTTAGCGTCGATTAGCGTCTGGAGTCGATGAGATAGCGTAGGTTAGTGTCGATTTAGCGTCGATGTAGCGTCGATTAGCGTCGATTTAGCGTCGATTCGCAAGAGCCGACAAGATGTTACGCGGGGCTCCCATGATTTGCCACCGAGGGTTGAACACGACACCGAGCTTCTCTGAATGGTTTGGTTTTGCGACGTCATTTGCTTCGGTGTTTCAGGTCTGCGACCCCGTCATTGGGCCTCATCGGAGCATCGCGTCCACCTAGGCCTCCTGATCGGGTGCGAGTAGATTGGGTCGAAGCATCGCTCCGCATTGCCGCTGCGTCGGCAATGCGGCTTGATTTGGAGCCAGAGTTTCTCCGCGTCGACGTCGCCGATGCATCACCGATGCATCACCGATGCATTGGCGATGCGGCGCGAGCCTCCGACCTCCTCCACTCGGACCCCTTTTGGGAGGCCTCTAATCCAGCAGATCCAGCAGATCCCCCTTCTTCTCGGCTGCCACCCCGGGGGGGAAGTGAGAGGGTGCGGGCATTCCCAGAAGGTTCTGAAGCCTCCCAGCCTTCCGAGAAGCTTTCTCCAAGGCTTCCCCGAGGGTAGAACACTTCTCAGAAGGCCGGAGGCCTCCCGAGGAGCCCCGCCGCACTCTGAAGGGGGCCTTCTCCTCCTCACGTCCCCCCTCTCGCTCGCCGCCGATCTTCGGCGCCGCCCCCCGCGTCAATTGAGAACGAAGAGGCCCCCAACCCTGATAACACGATGGAGACGCGGCCTCACTGAGGTCCCCGCCTGCACATTAGGAGTCATAAGTCTGTGCGCTTTGGCCTGGCACATCTGCAGACAAGACCCCCTTGTCCCTAAGGTTCCTGGCCCTCCCAACTTGTAGGTCCCCTGCCAGAGGGTCAGGGATCCTCTTTTGGTGAATCACCTCGGCGCTCCCCTCCTCTGGTCCAGCAGATCCAGCAGCAGCAGCTCCCCTCCAGCAGATCCCTCCGTCAGTCCAGCGGATCCAGCAGCTCCCCCCGGAGGCCTGCGCCGTGCGCGAGGTGCGCCGGCAGAGGCGGCTGCAGGACGGCGACCTCGGCCTGCGCCCCGCCGCCGAGCGCGGCGACGTGGCCGGGGGCGGCGCGGCCGGCGCCGAGGCGGCCGCGGGCGGCGGCAGCAGCCGGTACTTGTCGGAGCTCGGAGAAGAAACGCAGGGGGAGACGTGCTGATACCACCTGCAAGGCTAAGAGTCGAGGAGCCGTGCCGCTTAGGCTACCACCACCACTACCATTGTTATTATCATTATTATTATTAGTAGTACTACTACTACGACTACTACTACGACTACTACTACGACTACTATTACTATTACTACTACTACTACTACCACTACTACTACTACTACTACTACTACTACTACTACTACTACTACTACTATACTACGACTACTACTACCACTACTACTACTACTACTACTACTACTACTACTACTACTACTACTACTACTACTACTACTACTACTACTACTACTACTACTATACTACGACTACTACTACCACTATTGCTACTGCTACTGCTACTGCTACTGCTACTGCTACTACTAGTTCACTTGCTCTTAGTTATACTACAACTACTACTACAAGTATTTCTACTACTACTACTACTGTAGCACTCGTTTCGTATTCGTAATATCACTACTACTGCTACTACTACTGCTTCTACCATCACTTCTATTGCTATTACTACTGCGAGTACTATTATGTCTACTACCGCTACTAATGAGTAGTACTAAAATCATGACTACTAGCACTACTTGCTACGACTGGTACTTCGATGACGACGACTACGACTATCTACTACTATTATCACGTATACGGCTGATACTACTGTTACTACTACTACTACTACTACTACTACTACTACTACTACTACTACTACTACTACAACAGCTACTACTACTACCACCCCACTACTACTACTACTACTACTACTACTACTACTACTACTACTACTACTACTACTACTAGTACTAGTATTACTACTACTACTACTAGCACTACTACTACGACTACTACCACCACTTCAAGTACGACTCCGAGTGCTAGAATTTGTTTCCATCGCTACGCTTATTACTTACTGCCACGCCTCTTTCTTCTACCACTACTGTTACTACTATCACTATTAATACTACTCTTACCACTACCACCATTACCACTACTACTACTACTACTACTACTACTACTACTACTACTATCGCTACAACAAAACGGTTATTGGTAATACTACGATTGTTACGCCCATTCTTTTCACGCTTACGATTGATACTCTTACTGTTACTCCGACTCCCACTACTACTATTACTACTACTATTACTATTACTACTATCGCTACTATTGCTACTGCTACGGGTATGACTGCGACTATTACCGTTTTTATTTCTATTCCTACAGCTGCTACTACTACTGCAACTACAAGTAGCACGTTTCCCACTACGATCGGTATTATGATTAATAGTATTAGGGTTGAGCGCTGCCTGTGAACTGTGTAAAGGTGAAGTATAAACAAGGGAGGTCGAAGTGTACGGTTTCGGGTTATGATTTGGGATTAAGTTCGATACAAGACAAATGCAATGCGGTTCCAATACACACGCAGCACGGCATCAAAACAAGTGCAGCACACATAAGTACAAACACATTGCAAGTACAATGCGCATGCAATGTCGATATGCGCACACTGCAAAAATCAGCGTTTTCCTTTCTGCACGCAGATGATGTTTGAGTTGCCCAACACCTAAAAGAACCGCTAGAAATCGTGATGCGACCCCAACACAAAACCTATTGGAACGCACGTAGCGGTAAAACCTAGGTTCCGCCGGGAATCCTCAAGGTTTCGGCAGTCGCAGCGGTCGCTCGGGAATCTTCGCGGATTTCGCAAGTCTCGCTGGGATTGCTTGGGTTCTTCTATCGATTGGTCGAAGGCGCTCCCAACAAACAGCGACGTTCCAAACCGGTTTACAATCATTATGTCCCGTTGCTGCGCGAGCCTCAAAGCGGAATGGTGTCTTGATTGCGCTGCACGCCTCATTACGCTAGTTAGACGCGTTGCGTCGCACGAACTAAATTGCGCCTCGGCGAAAGCAGTAGTTTTCGTTTGAGAACACCAACGCAGCAATGCTGTTTTCTGATTTTGCAGCTTTTCGCCAGCACGGTCATATTCGCTGGGCATTGCGCACTTGCGTAACACTCGTGGAACACATGTTCATGTTCTTCCTTTACGGCGCCACATACGATATTATGTTCCTCTCATCATATATCTAGTCATATGGAATCTGTGGTTTCCAGAATTTTCACTGGTGCGCCGTTGCGCCAGGGTTTGCCACGTATTTCGCACTTGCAGTCTTTTTTTTGGAAAGTGGCCCGTTTGCCGATGTAATGTTTACGTTTTTTTTTTTTTTTTTTTTTTTTTTTTTTTTTTTTTTTTTTTTTTTTTTTTTTTTTTTTTTTTTTTTTTTTTTTTGTTTTTTTTTGTTTTTTTGTTTGTTGATTTTTTTGTTTGTAAAAAGTATTATTTCAATACCTTTTTCCATATACATATGTATAATTATGTTTCTTTCTTTTATTATATATTAAATTGTACATATAGAAAAAAAAAGCGTATCAGCAAACACACACATAAATCCAACACCAAGTTATTTCATCGGATTGCTCGTCTTTTCTCGCTTGCGCTAGGATGTGGGATCCTGAAGAACCATGTTCCATCCCGATGCACCCGTTCGAATACGGATGAAAAAGGAGGGGTCTGGAAACATCTTGAATGATTGCCGGGACTTTCTGAAGCATCCAGAGGAATTTTGAGACATCATGACGAAATTGGAGAAATCCTTACGGTTCTTGCGGGATCCTACGCGATCTTGAGGACCCCTTCGGAAACTTCAGGGAATCCTCAGGAATCCTAAAGAACCCTTTTGGGATCTGGAGAAACCCTTGGGCGTCCTCCAGAATCCACAGAAGAAACCCAAAGGAACCCTCAGGAATCCTCAGGAGTTCTATCGGAATCCGAGACATCATGGGGGACACCCCCCTTCACTGGGTCGCAGGTAGGGTTTCCCGAGGGAAACTAACAAATCCTAAAGGATCCTCCGGGATCGTGATCCTATCCGAGGATTTTCCCGGAATTTTGAGGAATCCGGCTGGTGTCTGCCGAATCCCGAAGCAAAGGTGCGGGAAAAAGGAAATACATTCTTCCAGATCTATTTGAGAATTTCCATGAATTCGCCCGCATTCACCAAGAATGTAAAAGTGTCTTCAAGGACTCCGAGCGGGTTCTGTCAGGACGATTTGATGAACGCCGGGCCAGAGCGCTGCTCCGACGCCTACCTGAAGACCCGACCAGAAGTGAAGTTTAGAATTACGTTTCTTTTGTATACACTACTAGACCAGAAGTGCCGTTTTGCTTTACATCCCGGGTATTATTGATGTTTACTACATTATTCCTACAGCTAGTGTACTAGTACTACTATCACTACTACTACTACTACAGCACGAACTACTACTATTATTATTACTACTGCTACTACTACTACTACTACTCTTACTCTTAGTACTAGTACGACGACTAATATTACTACTATCACGACGACGACGACTACTACTATAATCGTTACTATCATTACTACTACTACTACTACTACTACTACAACAACTATTACGACTACTACGACTACTACTACAATTCGTAGTAGTAGTAGTAGTAGTAGTAGTAGTAGTAGTAGTAGTAGTAGTAGTAGTAGTAGTAGTAGTAGTAGTAGTAGTAATAGTAGTAGTAATAGTAGTAGTAGTAGTCGTAGTAGTACTACTACTACTAGCATTACTACTACTACTACTACTACTACTACTACTACTACTACTACTACCACTACTACGACTACTACTACGACTACTTCTGTTGCAATTCGTATTGCCACTACTACCACTGCAACTACGGCAAATACTGCTACTACTGTTACTGCCGCTAGTACTGGTACTACCATTACTGTGTATCATTCCCACCACTGCTATTACTGCTTTCGCTACTACGGCTGCGACTACTATTACGACTACTACTACTACTACTACTACTACTACTACTACTACTACTACTACTACCACTACTACTACTACAACTACGGTTGCTAGTGCTACTACGACAAGTCATCCTAATACGACTGCGACTACTACTACTACCTTTTTTCTAGCGTCTCTGTTCCCACCACTACTACTTCTACCACTACGACTACTACGACTAGTAGTGATACAACTACTAACATTACGACCGCTACTACCACTACTACTACTACTACTACTACTACTACTACTACTACTACTACTACTACTACTACTACTACTACTAGTAGTACCAAGACTACCGCTATTACGGTTATGCCTACTGCTACTATTACAACTATTGGTAGTAGGACTACCGCTGCTAGTATTACTATATTACAACTATTATCTTTAATACTGCCACCACCAATGCTAGCATTCCGATCCCCATCATGTCTATTATTACCACTACTGCTGCCACTACTACTACTACTACTACTACTACTACTACTCCTACTCCTACTACTACTACTGCTACTACTACTACTACTTCTTTTTCTTTTCCGACCACATACTATTACTACCACCACAACAAGTACAAGTACTACTTCGAGCACTTCTGCTGCTACTACTCCTACCATTGTTATCATTATTATTATCACCACTACGACTACTCGCTCCACTACGACTACTACGACGACTGCTGCTACCGCAGCTATTGTTAGTAGTAGTAGTAGTAGTAGTACTACTACTACTACTACTACTACTACTACTACTACTACTACTATTACTACCACCTCTATTATTACCTTTACTATTACCACTACGACCGCTACCGCTACTCCTACCTCCTCCTACTACTACGGTTACGGCTACTTCAACTGTTCGTGCTATTACCACGACTAACGTAGTATTCGTTTTGCTACGATCATTACCCGTATCGTTTCTAATGCAATTTTTGCCGCTACTACTTCTATTTCTTCTGCTACGCCTACATATACTACGGCCACGGCTGCTACTGGCACTGCGACTACTACTACTACTACTACTACTACTACTACTACTACTACTACTACTACTACTACTACTACTACTAGTACTACTACTACTACTACTACTACTACTACTACTACTACTGTTGCTACTACTACTACTACTACGACTTCTACTACCACTACTACTGCCACTTCTACAATCACTACCACTGCTACGCCTCCTCCTGCTACTACGGCTGTTACCACGACTACAATTTCTACTACTATCTACTACTATCTACTACGGCTACTACTACTACTACTACTACTACTACAGCTACGATTGCTACTACTACTGCTATTCGTACTTGTGCGACGACGACTATTACTATTGCAACTGCTACCGTTACTACTGCCATTTTCATTATTATTACTACTACCACCACGACCAATATTATTATTTTATTTGCTAAATTGTTGCTGCCGCTCTTGCCATTACTGTAGCTACTACACGTACTATCACTGTTACTAGTACTTGTGTTGCTACTTCTACTGCTACTGCTAGTGCACCGCTACTTCTATTATTACTTCCACTACTGCTATTACTCTTGCTACTTTGATTGCTACTGCTGCTACTACTCCTATTACTTCTACGAGTACTCCTACTACTTTTGCAACAACTACTACTACTGCCCCTACTACGGCTACTACTTCTATTACTAGCACCCTTATTACCACTACTGCTACACGTGCTACCACCACTAGTACTACTACTATTACTGCGACTTCTACTACCACTGTTACTACTACTATTGCTATTACTATGATTACTACTATCAGTTACATCCGATTCTTTTTAGTATGGCTCCAACTATCAGTACCACTACTACTAGTACAACTACTACTGCTACCATTATAACGACGACTACTACCACTATTACTACGACTGTTATCCCTTTGCTACCACTGTTTTTTCATGACTATTGGCTTTGTTACTACTACTACTACTACTACTACTACTACTCCTACTGCTAGTACTACTACCACCAGGACCACTACTCCTATGACTAGTCCTACTACTACCACGACCACGACTACTACCGATACTACTACTACCTTTCTTACTGCTACTCCTATTATTTCTATTAGTAGTAGTTCTACTACTACTACTACTACTACTGCTTTCTGCTGCTACTACTACCCTTACTACTACCACTTTTACTACCACGAGTTCGATTGCCACTACTACTACTACTACTACTACTTCTTCTACTACTACTATTATGATTACTCCCTAATTTTTACGACGACGACATCTATTGCTACTACTACTACTCGTACTACTACCACTACCGCTACGACTGCGACTAGTACAACTGCTATTACTTACTACAGCAACTACTACTACTACTGCTGCTACCACGAATAATATCATCATTTCACGACGAGCTTTTTTATTACCATTTCTATTGTTATCACTAAAATTACTTGCACGACTATTACTATTCCTACTACTGCTATTCGTATGATTGCTACTACTGTGGCTACTACTACCACTACTGCTACTACTACTACTATGACTATTATTACTACCTACACTACTACTACTACACTACTTACTACTACTACTACTACTACACTACTACTACTACTACTACTACTACTACTACTACTACTACTACTACTACTACTACTATACTACTACTACTACTACTTACTACGACTATTACTATTACTATTACTGCTACTACTACCACTACTACTACGACCACTGCTACTGCTGCTACTACCACTACTACCACTACTAGCTAGTACTAGTACTAGTAGTAGTAGTAGTAGTACTACTACTACTACTTCTACTACTACTACTACTACTACTTCTACTACTACTACTACTACTACTACTACTACTACTACTACTACTACTACTACTACAAGTAGTACTACGAGTACTACCAACATTGCTACTACCATTGCCACTTACCATCGTTACTTGCAGTATCGAGCGAATGCAAAATCGTAATTTTTCAAAGGTCGGCGCGGGTCTCTTGAATCGCCGTTGCCTCCCTCTTGGCGTTGCCTCAGGCGCCGCCCCTGGCGTGCCCTTGCGCGCCAAGGGAAGGGGTTCCAGCGCCGACCCACGAAATCCGCGCGGTCCTGTGGAAGTCAGCATCGTCTAAACGATTCCCATCCCCACTGCTTCTTAGTATCTCAGCTCCGCCAGTCCAACCCCAGATGGCGATAGGCCTTGCGAAACTCCGAAGGGAGCACCACACGCAGTTGGGGAAGTCGGCCAGTGCGGCTGGGGCCGCGCCAGTGGGGTTAGGGATCCCTGGAACGGAACGACGTTCCTCAGGATCCTCCAGGATCGTTGTCGTTGTAATCGTTGTGGTCGTCGTGATCTCTGTGATCGTTGAGATCGTTATCGTTTTGATCGCTGTGATCGTTGTCATCGTTGTCATCGTTGTCGTCGTTGTCCTTGCTGTCGTCGTCGTCGCTGTCGTTATCGTTGTGATTGTTGGGATCCAGGCGTGCGCAGGCGTGAGGCCCTGGGATCCAGGGCGTTATGATTGGTGGGATCCCTGGCCCACCCCAGAGGGTGTGCTGTCGGGCCCCTATCGGCGATCCATGTGCGATTGGAGTCGATGTCCCCCCACCGGGAGCCCATCCCCCCCGAACGTTGCCCCTTAGAAGGAGAGGCGGGAGAGCGGGGCCTCACGACGCTGTTATCCTTGCCGCCCCGTGGTCCTCCAGGAGCTGCTGGGCCTCGCGTGCGGGCCGGAGCTGCTGCGCCTGCGGCTCTACCCGGACGCCAAGGCTCGGAGGGCTGGCCCGCCGAGGCCTCGCAGCGGCCTCGGCCCCTGGCGCTCGGAGCGCAGCCTCGGCCCTGGGCCTCCGGGGGCCCTCGCCTTTCGCCGCGGCCAGAGCCGCCTCGGAGCACTGGTCGGGGCTCCTCCTCGGGCAGCGAGGACTCCTCCCTCCTCCCTCCTCCCTCTTCCTCCTCCCTCCTCCTCCTCCTCCTCCTCCCTCCTCCTCCTCCCTCCTCCTCCCTCCTTATCCTCCCTCCTCCCTCCTTATCCTCCCTCCTCCCTCCTCCTTCCTCCCTCCTCCCTCCTCTCTCCTCCTCCTCCTCCCCCTCCTCCCTCCTCCTTGTCCTCCCTATCCTCTCTCCTCCATCCTCCCTCTTCTCCTTCCTTCCTCACCCTCGTCCTCCTCCTCGTCCTCCTCCTCCCTCCTCCCTTCTCCCTCCTTCCTGGAGTCGCCGGGCCCAAGGAGCGGCCGAGGGGCCCGAGCTTCGGTCGGGCGGCAGCGTGGGGGCAGTCCACGCAGGTCGGATTCGGGCGAATGGGTCCTTTGTAATTGCAGAGGGGGTCTCGCCAAGGTGCGCCATGGTTCGTTCGATCGTTCGTGGGGGATGCGCACGTCGCTCAATACCGGCAGGTGGCTGCCACGCGCCATGCGCCACAGGATGAATTATTGCATTTTGTTTTCGCGACCCCACTAGGAAAGACCCCCTTTACCCAGAACCAAGCAGGGAGTGGTCGAGGATTGCAGGAGTCTGGGCCTCCTAGATGGTGTCGGAGTAGCTGGGGTCGGTGGATCGCGCCGCATCGCCGATGCGGCTCGATGTGCAGCCCGATCTGCTTCACGTCGACGTCGCCGATGCATCGCCGACGTCGACGATGTATCGCCGGTGCATCGGCGATACGGGGCGCGATGCTCCCACCCCATCTACTCCGACCCCGTCTAGGAGGCCTCTATAGTGGAGGCCCATGCCAAGAAGCACCCTGCTTGCCTCCAGGGCACCCTGGATTTCTTGTGCTTCGAGAGTTTTTGGCGTTGGAAGGCGTGACGTTCCCACCAAAAATCGATGACCCTTCTGGGACCTCAGGGTTGGGCTTCTTTCAGGAGGGGAAAAAACACACAGACACAATGAATCGTCGATTCTATAGGCTTACGCCACATCCGCCGACCCCTCATCTTGGCGGTCTTGCCGGAACCTCGGGTTCACAGCCCGCAGTTGCCAGGCGTATCAGTGCGGCGGCGCGTGCAAGAGAAGACTACCGACGTCGGCGTTCTCCGGGAACCCTGCCAACGTCGCACGCGATGCAAAAAAGGGCACCCTGATATGCAAGACCTGCAAATGATGCCCAATCGGGGGCGCGCGTGCGGGGGAGGACAGGGGGGAGGGGGAGAGAGGGATGGGGGGTGAGGCGGAGGATGGGGGGAGAAGAATCGGGGAGGAAGAGGAGGAGGCGGGGGAGGAAGAGGAGGAGTGGGCGAGGAGGAGGTGGAGGAGGAGGAGAAGAGGGGGAGGACGGGGACACAGAGACGAAACTCTGGGATATGTGCTATTGGTTAGAAACTTGTTGTATGTGTATAGGGATCTCGCGGCACGCCTCTCGGGGACCTTTGGAAAGCAGTTTTGAACCCACCTGGCGGCCGAGGTGGAGGAGGAGGAGGAGGAGAAGGAGGAAGGGGACACAGAAACAAGGCTCTGGGTTATGGGTTTTGGGTTAGGGCCGTCTTGCACCAGCTTGGGACCAATTTGGAGACAGGTTTTGCCGTCTTGGGGTCGTCTTAGGCCGAATTGGGAGGCGTCCTGGGCCGTGTTGGGATTCTCTGGGGCCGTCTTGAGGCCCTCTTGGGGCGCCGTGGGGCGATCTTGGAGGCTCTTTGGGCTACGTGAGCCGACGGAAGCCGGGAAAGGCAACAATTGCAAACATGTTCAACAACGCAATGGAAATGTAATGAAATGCGTAATGTGCGCCTCTTTCAGATGTCCTGGGGGTCTTCTTGGAGACTTCGTGGGCGATAGTGAAAGCCTTGTCGGCCATCTTGAGGCCATTTTGGGCCGTCTTCGAACGTTCTTGGGCCGTGTTGGAGCCATCTTGGGCCGTTTTGGAGCCATCCTGGGCCGTTTTGGAGCAATCTTGGCCTCGAGAGCGCGAATCATTTTTTTGTGCGCAAACGCAACCCCGCCACCGTGCCTGGGTTGTTGATATGAGACTTGTGCGGTGATCGTTGGGATCTCTTGGGGGGCTTTTCGCGGGACTCTTGGAGGCAGTTTCGAAGCCTCTTGGGGGCCGTTTTGGAGCCTCTTGGGGGCCTCTTGGGGCCTCTTGTGGGCGTCTTGGGGGCCTCTTGGGGCCTCTTGGGGCCTTCTGGGGCCGCCTTGGGGCGGAAGGCTCGGATTGTCGGTTCGGGCTCCCCCTCTTGGGCACCTCTTGGGGCCGTCTTGGGGCCCTCTTGGGCTGTCTTGGGGGCCTCTTGGGCCGTCTTGGCGCCCTCCTGGGCCGACTTGGGCGCCTCTTGGGGGCCTCTCGGGGCGGTCTTGGGGTGCTCTGGGACCGTCTTCAACGCCGTGAAGGCCGAGAAGTAGTATGTGATCAAAATGTACGTTTTCCCATAGGAATTGACGATTTTCGGCGCTTCGGCCCTTCTGAGGACTGCTCTTGGAGGCGTCTTGGGCCGTCTTGGAGGCCTCTAGGCTCGTCTTGGGGGCATCTTGGGCGTCTGGGAGCGCTCGTTTGGCGCCTCGGAGCTCTCGTGAGCCGTCTTGGAGGAGTCTTGGGGCCTTCTTGGCCCGTCTTGATCCCCTTTTGGGCCCAAAAGAGCCCCGTGGTGCGCTCGTCTGCGGCCCGGGGGGGGGGGGTCAAATCTCCGGTTTGGGGTCCCAGGGGGGGGGTTAGGGGGGGGGAACTATCTCACACGCCTAGAGACCCACAAGGGGTCGGCGGATTCCAAGGAAAATATGGGAAAATATGGGAAGTGGGGGGGAAGACGAAAATCCAAAAAATATGGAAAATTATCCCAGTGCGACCCTACCTAGGAGTTGGCGCATCTAGGAAAGCAACATCTACATCTACACCGACATGCTATGCTATGCTGCGCTATGCTATGCTATGCTATGCTATGCTATGCTGCGCTGTGCTGCCCTATGCTGCGCTATGCTATGCTACGCTATGCTACGCTATGCTATGCTAGGGTACGCTCGGCTGCGCTGTGTTCTGCTATGCTATGCTATGCTATGCTATTCTGCGCTATGCTATGCTATGGTATGCTATGCTGCGCAATGTTATGTTATGCTATGCTGAGCTATGCTATGCTATGCTAGGCTATGCTATGATATGCTATGCTGCGCTATGCTATGCTATGCTATGCTATGCGATGCTATGCTGCGCTTTGCTATGCTATGCTATGCTATGTTATGCTAATGTTGCGCTGAGCTATGCTAAGCTAATCTAAGCTAGGCTAGGCTAGGCTAAGCTACGCTAAGCTAAACTAAGCTACGCTACGCTAAGCTAGGTTAGGCTAAGATAAACTAAGATAAACCTGAGCTAAGATGAAGCTAAGCTAAGCTAAGCTAGTATGAAATAAGCTAAGCTAAGATGAGATAAGCAACGCTAAGCTAAGGGGACGTAACCGGGGGAACCGCGGGGCGGATACTGGGGGAACCGCCCGGGGCGAGTTGCACTGCCCCGCCCTTTAAGCATACCGAGTAAGAACCCTTCTAGGCAGTGCCCAGGTAGGGAAATATGGGGATTCCTGTTATTTGTGTGTATTGATTTGCGTGTCCTTGGGCCCCATTCATTCTCGTGGCAGGTTTCTTGTGGACTGGCCTCCACTGCATGCGGTGAACTCCGTACCCGGGGCCTCGCGGGCCGGGCCCCCCGGGCCGGGCCCCTGGCCCCGGGCCCCTGGGCCGTGACCCCGCGGCTATACACCCTAGGCGATGCTTAAGAAAACCTAAGTTTTCGTCCAGGGTCTCGATTATTCTTAACTTTTCAATGTAGATCCCAAGATTTTGATAGAAGTTCTGGGTTTTATTCCATTTCTGAGACTATGAGTTTCTTAACCCATGATTTCTTAAGCATTTCGGAGGGTGTACAGGGAGTTAGTCGGCCACGCGCAGAGGGGGGTAGGGGGAGGGGGGAAGGCTTCTGAGAAGCATCACTGCTTCTCAGAAGGCGCGGGCCTTCTGTATAGACTCTATATACATGTAAGGGGCACCTTCTGAGAAGCAATCCCCTTCTAAGAAGCCTTCCCCCCTCCCCCTACCCCCTTCTGCGCGCCGCCGAGTTACTTCGCGAATGTCCCGCGCGGAACGTGCCCGAGCGCCCGCATATCTGCGGGATCGTGCCCCGGAATCCGGACCGCGAGGGCGTGGAAACGGACGCGTCCGCCGCTCGCGGAGTTAGGGGGTAACATGCGAACTCTACCCCTCCCCCCACGACTTCTGAGGGGGAGGGTGGGGTTCACTTCGTTCGGGAGCAACTGAGCGCAGTGAACCCCACCCTTCCCCTCAGAAATCGTGGGGGGTAGGGGTAGAGTTCGCATGTGGCCCCCTAGGAGTGCTGTGGGGGTGGTGTACGGCTGCCCTCTCTGTGTCGCTTCCTTCTAGGCCCCCTAGATGGGGTCGGAGTAGATGGGGTCGGAGGATCGCGCCGCATCGCCGATGCATCGCCGATGCATCGGCGATGCGGCTCGAGGTGGAGCCCGATTTTCTCCACGCCGACGGCGCCGATGCATCGCCGACGTCGCGGGCGCATCGACAATGCATCGGCGATGCATCGGCGATGTGGCGCGACCCTCTGACCCCGACCCCATCTAGGAGGCCTCCAGAGAGGGCCTCCGCCGTCTGTCTCGGCTGGCCTTCCTCCGAGAGGAGCTCACGGAAAGCTTCGCCGCGTTCCGGGCCGTCCGCGAGCACCTGGGCTCGCAGGAGGGGCAACTCGGCACCAACACACATGCCAGCGGATTCGCATGGGAATGTGGAGCATGCAGGAGGCGGAAAGGGAAGAGACACTCTCAGGACACGTGGGCGATGCGAGCAACGGGGTCGTCTCTGCCGACGTTGGCGCGCTGGCGGCTCGCGCGAGGTCGCGCGGGGGCGCCCCCGCGTCCAGCGCAGCGTGCCGCGCGGGCGGCCCGCAGGAGCCACCGCGGAAGGTCGCTGTGCCATCCCGCGTGCGACCCGTCTTCGAGCGTCGCTCGCATGGACGAGGTATGGTCCTACAGACGGAGTCTGGAAGAAAGTTGGAGAAACGTCGAACAAGAACCAATTACTCCGACGGAAGGACCCGGACGTCCTGGACTGTGTGTCCACTGGTTTGCAGGCCCCGGGGGCCCCTGGAGGCTCGGCGTTCTCGCCGGGCGACGCCAGCGTGACCGTCGTCTGCGTCGGCGACGGCTCCTGCCCGCGCACAGCGGCCCTGTTCGCGTTCCGGACGAAGTGGAGGTCCTCGCTCCTCGCTCCTCCTCCTCCTCCTCCTCCTCCTCCTCCTCCTCCTCCTCCTCCTCCTTCTCCTTCTCCCTCCTCCCTCCTCCCTCCTCCCTCCTCCCTCCTCCTGCTTGGAGCCGGTGGTCTGAGGTGGCCCAGCGCTGGCAGGTTCGAGGTTCTGGTCTCGGAGGCTTTTCGCACTTCTCGGCCTCCGCTGGGGCCGTTTTTGGGCCCCAGGGCCGTCAGAAACGGATCCGGGGTGCGAGGTTGCGCCAGATGGACCCCGGGAGGGGTCGGGGTCTCGATGATGAGCGGATTTGGCCCCTCCCCCCTTTCCCTACAGTTTTTCTGGGGTCCCGACCGCCTCCAACAACTCCTGTATAGGCCTCCTAGATGGAGTCGGAGTAGATGGGGTCGGAGGATCGCGCCGGATCGCCGATGCATCGGCGATGCGGCTGGATGTGGAGCCCGCTTCCCTCCAAGGCGGCATCGCCGATGCATCCTCGGTGTGTCGCCGATGCATCAGCGATGCGGCGGGCTCCTCCCATCTACTCGGACCCCATCTGGAAGGCCTCTGTCCTGCACCTCCTCTGGGGGAGGGGCAGGGAGAGGCGGAGCGGTGAAAGTAGCGCTCCTTCTGGCCCTTCGATCCAGGCGTCGCAATTTCTCCGCCACGGGCGTTTACGCTGGGTGTTTCGGGCCATGGGGCCCTCACAGATCGATGCGGCTCGAGATGCTGCAAAACGACGGGGTCCAGGGCTCTGGTGGTGATTCTTTTTGTTGCGATGCTGCATGCTATTGCAGTGCCAGATCTGAGGGGATTCTAGGAGGGGCTTTGGCTTTCTGGCCGTTCCTTGGATCTGGGTTTATGCCGGGCCTGTCCCTCTACAGGGGGAATGTTCAAAAATAGTTAAAAGATAATATGGGGACGATTGTTGGAGTATTTTTGAGTATTTTGGGGTACTTGTTGTATATTTTTACGCTTTCGCCCAACATCCGCCTGTATGGGGACAGGCCCGACCTGAATCTGGGTCATGGAATCTGCTCGCGGCCGAGCGCGATGACAGTACGGGCCAGCATCAGACCAGCTCTGGGCCCGCGGAGGCATGACAGACCTTGTGGTGGTGGTGGTGGTGGTGGTGTGTGCTTTCCCTCTCCCCGTGTCTCTTCCTGGTCCTCCTCGGGGGCTGGGGGGCATACGTGGGCGGAAAACATAACCGCGTGCCCCGGACAAGGGACACCTTACCCCCTCCCCACTTAAGGAAGGCCCTGGTCAAGACACTTTTGGTCGAACCCGAGCGACCGCGTATTCGCGGGATCGTGCCCCAGAATCCAGACTGCGAGGGCGTGGATACGGACACGTCCGCCGCTCGTGAAGTGCTGTGGGGGTGGTATACGGCTGCCCCCTCTGTGTCGCTTCCCTATAGGTCTCCCAGATGGGGTCAGAGTAGATATGGTTTGAGGATCGCGCCGCATCGCCGACGCATCGGGGATGCGGCTCGACGTGGAGCCCGATGCTGATGCATCGCCGATGCATCGGCGGACTGCAATCGTCGCCCCCACGTCCAGGATCCGTTTGGTCTGGTTGGTCCGGTCCGAGTGGTCCGGTTGGTGCGGTCCGGTTGGTTTGTTCCGGTCGTTCCGGCTGGTTTGGTTGGTCCGGTTGTTCCGACTCGCTGGCCTGGTTGGTCTGGTTGGTCTGCAGGACCTGTCTGACCCAGGTCTGCACTGATGTGGGTCAGTAGAAGCCCGACCCCAGGTTACAGCGGGGCAGTTTCACTGGTGAAGTCGGCTGACGCGAGGGTTCGAAGGTCACTGCGCGTCGCCTGTCGCGGGGCGCGACGCTCGCGAAGCTTGGGCAACCCGGCGCACGCCTTGCCCAAACCTCCAGTTGTCGCAGGCCTAGATGTTGACACCAACACCAATGTCGGCGGTGTGCCTCCACCGAGGGAAGAAGATCCCGATCTCGGTGACGGTGGTAATGATCTGGCTTCCAAGGTGACCGAAGTATTACCACCAACACCGAAATCTAGGATCATCTTCTCCTTATGGAGGCACCCCCCTGCGTTGGTGTTGGTGCCCATTTCCAGGCCTCCAAAGTTGGGGCAAGGCCAGGCACTGAGTCGGAGGTTTCAGCACTGGTGAGCCCTCGGGTTGCGCTGCGCACAGACAGCATCCCCAGGCAGCCCCTAACTTACCCTGCCAGTGTTGGGCGGAGATCCAGCAGCTCGCTCTCACAGGGTCGAGCAGCTCGCCGCACTCTGAGGCCTCTAACGCCTCAAGAGCCTCCGATGGAGCCATCCACAGCAGAAATTCTTGTGGGGTGGCCTGCTTGCGAGCATCCCCAGGCAGCCCCGGGGCTTAAAAGGCCCCGTGTCCCTGGGCCAGGGAGGAGGAGGAGGAGGAGGAGGAGGAGGAGGAGGAGGAGGAGGAGGAGGAGGAGGGGAGGAGAGGAGGAGGAGGAGAGGAGGAGGAGGAGGAGGAGGAGGAGGAGGAGGAGGAGGAGGAGGAGAGAGGAGGAGGAGCAGGAGGAGGAGGAGGAGGAGGAGGAGGAGGAGGAGGAGGAGGAGGAGGAGGAGGAGGAGGAGGAGGGGGAGGGGGAGGAGGGGGAGGAGGGGGAGGGGGGGAGGAGCAGGAGGAGGAGGGGAGGGAGGACAGGAGGAGGGGAGGAGCAGGAGGAGAAGGAGGGGGAGGGGGAGGAGGAGGAGGCCACGTTTGCAGGCCCACCCCGGAGAGCTCGCTCCCCCCCCGGAGGTGCCTCGCCGTCGACCCGCAGATGCGGGATCCGGGGCAGAGCTGGGGGGGCGTGGAGCGGCTGGAGGCCGTCTGCGCCAAGATCGAGGAGCCCTTTTTTCTCAGGGGAGGCAAAGGTGACGAGCCTGTTTTCCACCACCACCACCATTAGTTGGAGGGGGAAGGAGGAGGAGGGCGAGGAGGAGGAGGAGGAGGAGGAGGAGGAGGAGGAGGAGGAGGAGGAGGAGGAGGAGGAGGAGGAGGACCCCCCCCTCCAACTTATGGTGGTGGTCGTGGAAACACGCCCAGCAGAAGGGGCCCATGCCGCTGGGTTTCTTTCGTCTTCCCCTTTTTTGGGGGCCTCCTGGTTCTTCCTCCCGGTTGGTTTTTGTTGGCAGTCCCGGCCCTGGGAATCGGGAGCGAAAGCAGGCCGTGCATTTGCATGCATCTGCGCTGGCTTCGAAAGAGCGCATTGCGCAAGCGTTCGTATGGGGCCGTGTTCCTCCTCCTCCTCCTCCTCCTCCTTCTCCTGTCCAGGAGTGCAGGTACTCCGCGGAGAGGCTGCTGCTGGTGTGCGTGCACGCCCACGTCGGCCTCCCCGAGTGCCTGGGCGCGGTGGAGTGGACGCACGCGCTCGGCATCGTGGCCATTCACTACCCATCAAGCCACCCCAAGCAGACCCGAAGGCCCCGAGTTGCCCTCCATTCCCATTTGGGGTGGCGTCCATGGACCCCGTGCCCCCCCCCCCCCGAACCCAGAATCGGGGACTTCGGGTTGGGTTCGGGTGGTCTGGTGAGTAGTCAGCCATGCCATGCTGCAATTTCTACACGCGGCTGCGGCTGCCCTCCAGCGCTTGCGGCCCCGCCGAGGAGGGCGCTGCGGGGAAGCTGTCGACGATCGGCACGCGATCCATGCCCCTGCTGCTGCCCCCCACTGGGCGCCAGTGGGAGCATGGCATGGACAGAGCACGTGGCTCCGGGGGCCACAGCTGCATCCACGCACGCCGCCGCTCCAGCGCCCCGTGGGGTCGGAGCGTGAGCAGGGGCACGGATCCGATGAGGCGTCGGTCGTCTACACTGCACTCGACGCGCACAGTAAGGACGAGCGGCTTTCCAAGGTTACCCTCGCGCCTTTCCCCTTCGGCGGCCCATCCTGGTCCACCTGCGCTGGCCGCGCCCCGCTCGAGAGGCGTTGGCATGACCTTCCAAGGCCTTTGTGTCCTTACGTAGGCGGCGCACCTCGGGGGGTGGCGCCGCGGCCCCCGTTACCGTTATCCTCTCCTTCCCCCCCCCCCAGGGTAACAGCCTTGTGTTCTCATCGGGCATCCTAATTCTACGCGTGGACTGTCATCACCACCCAGGGTGTCCACAGTTCGGTCGGTTCGGCCGCGTCGCGCTCGGTCGCGTTCG
>CAUYUJ010000717.1:0-5000 GCA_963575745.1 Prorocentrum cordatum | reverse complement strand
AAAAGGGGAAACCATCAGAGAAGGAGGGAGGAGAGAGAGGGACGGGCAACTTCTAGGGGGATAACGCTCAGGGGGGAACGAATCGACCCCCAATCGCTCATCGACCGCCGATAGGGGTGCTGATAGCCCACCCCGCCCAGAAACGTGCGGATTCGCTATCGGGGGCCTGTCGGCGATCCATCGCTGATGTATCGCCTAATCCAGGTGGATGTTTCCGCCCCCCTGAGCTGATCCCCGCCTGGGAGGAAAGGAAGGGAGAAGGGAGGGAGGAGGGAGGCGGGAGGAGAAGAGAGGAGGGAGGAGGGAGAGACGAGCATGAGGAGGGAGGGAGGGAGGGAGGGAGGAAGGGAGGAGGAGGAGGTGGCAGAGGAAAGAGGGATGATGAGGAGACGGAAGACGAGGAGGGTGAGGAGGGGGAGGAGCAGGAGGGGCGGAAGGAGGGAGGAGGAGGAGGAGGAGGGAGGAGGAGGGAGGAGGAGGGAGGAGGAGGAGGAGGAGGAGGAGGAGGAGGAGGAGGAGGAGGAGAGGCGGAGGAGGAGGAGGAGGAGGAGGAGGAGGAGAGGCGAGGCGAGGAGGAGAGAGGAGGCGGAGGAGGAGGAGGAAGAGGAGGAGGAGGAGGAGGAGGAGGATGGAGGAGGAGGAGGAGGAGAGGAGGAGGAGGAGGAGGAGGAGAGGGAGGAGGAGGTAAGAGGAGGGAGGAGGGAGGAGGGAGGAGGGAGAGAGGAGGGAGGAGGGAGGGGGGGGAGGCAGAGGGGGAGGGGGGATGGGGAGGAGAGAGGAGAGAGGAGAGAGGAGAGAGGAGAGAGGAGGGGGAGGGGAAGAGGGGGATGGCGGAGGGAGGGAGGGAGGGAGCGAGGAGAGAGAGAGAGGAGGGAGGAGGGAGAGGAGGAGGAGGGAGGAGGAGGAGTGAGGAGGAGGAGGGGAGGAGAGAGGAGGGAGAGGAGGGAGGGGGATTGAGGGAGGATGGAGCGGAGGCTGGGGAGAGGCGGAGCGAGGCGGATGGAGGCGGAGGAGGAAGGAGGAGGAGGGGAGGAGGAGGAGGAGGAGGAGGAGGAGGAGGAGGAGGAGGAGGAGGAGGAGGACGGAGGAGGAGGAGGAGGGAGGAGGAGGAGGAGGAGGGAGGAGGAGGGAGGAGGGAGGAGGAGGAGGGAGGAAGATGGAGGAGGCGGGAGGAGGAGGAAGACCGGTGGTGAAGGAGGCGTGGCCGGCCTGCTGGCGGTATCCCTGGGTGGCCCACCTCGCCGTGCCCTCGAAGAGGGCCTTGGCGCTGGCACGGGCAACGGGCAGCCCGAGCGTTCTGCTTGCGGCGTCGAGGGGGGTTAGCGATTCCCGCTCGTGTTCGGGATACTTCTCCTTGTGAACTGCCGCGGCAGCATCATCAAATCATCATCACATCATTCATCATCATAATCATCATCATCATCATCATCATCATTCATCATCATCATTCATCATCATCACCATCACCATCACCATCACCATCACCATCACCATCACCATCACCATCACCATCACCATCACCATCACCATCACCATCGTCATCGTCATCGTCATCATCATCATCATCATCAGCATCATCATCAATATCACCATCATCAGCCACATCATCACCATCATCATTAGCAGCATCGTCATTATCAGCATCAGCATCAGCATCAGCATCATCATCAGCGTCATCGTCATCATCAACAACCCCACCACCATCATCATCGCCATCATCATCCTCACCAGCGTCATCATCAGCACCTTCATCGTCATCAGTATCATTGTCATCTTCATCATAACCATCAGCATCACCATCTTCATGATCATCACCACCACCATAGACAATCCCATTTTCACCAGCATCATCATCTTCATCATCATTACCCGCATGATGATGACGATGCTGCTGATGATGCTACTGATGATGATGCTGATGACGATTGTGATGATGAGTAATGATGATGATGCTGATTAGGCTGCTGGTCATGATGAACGATCCATGATGTTCGTGTTCATGTTCTGCCATGTATTTTCTGCTCGTAGCCCCTATCCTGCTATTTTTTCTCGCGCTCCATCCTCCTCCCTCTCCCTTGCCCCTTCCTTCTATCCGTCTTCTCTTCCCCTGCTTTAGGGGCTGCACGAAATAAACGCTGCAGGCTAGAAACAGAAAGACCCCCAAGTGGGTACGATCGAAGACGAAGAGGGCGGGTATCGAGGGTTTGGGACATACGTGTTGAAGGACCTGCGAGCAGATAAGAGCGAACAGTCTTAACATGATTGTGGATGTTGCTGTTGATGCTGTGGTGGCTGTGGTGGTGGTTGTGATTGTTATTGTTGTTGCTGTTGCTGTTGAATTGTCACTTCTAGAGAGTAATGGTTGTTGATTCCTCCTCCCCGATAACCATGTTACGCTTGTTTCAGGGAGCTCTTTGGCCACTTGGAGCCGTCTTGGAGCGGTCTTGGGGCCTCTTGGAGCATCGTGGAAGCCATCTTGAGGCCTCTTGGTATATCTTGAGCCATCTTGGAGGTCATCTTCGGCTCTCCTAGGCGCTCGTGGAGTCATCTGAAGCAGTGCCCCCCCCCCCCCCCAGGAGGCCAACATGTGGCCAAAACCTTGGTAACATCAATGATTTTGGCATTGTCGCCGAGGCCTCTTGGAGCGTCTTGGGTGCCTCTGGGGGGCCTCTTGGGGCCTCTTGGGGGTCTCTTGGGAGCCTCTTGGGGGCATCCTGGGGGCCTCTTGGAAGCCTCTTGGGGCCTCCTGGCCACCTCTTGGGGCCCTCTTTGGGCACCCATGGGAGCCATGGGAGCGCTCGTGGGGCCATCTCGGAGGAGATCGATCAAAGAAGAGGGGTTCCTTAATCAGCGTCGCCCCCCCGAACAGGCTGGGGCTAAAATCATAGTAAAACAAATGATTTTGGCTTCCTCGCCGAGGCCGTTTTGGACGTTCCGGCACCTCGCGCCCCCCCCCCCCCCGTCCAAGTCCAGGGGAGGGGGTACGGGGATGGATCAAGACGCCCTCCCCGCCGCAAGCCGTCTCGCTCACTCCCACCCGCCCTCCCAACACATACGTAGCACCCGAGCCTGGCCCGAGCCGCAGCATATGCAGCAGTCGTCTTTGGATGGCCAGCTGCTGGGGGCCAATCCGTCGCCGCCGCCGCCGCCTCCGCCGCCGCCTCCGCCGCCCGCCGCCGCCGCTGGCGCCGCGCCGCCGCCGCCGCCGCCGCTGTCCGCTGCTGCCGCCGCCGCCGCGCTGCCGCCGCCGCCTCCGCCGCCGCCGCCGCGCCCCCGCTGCCAAATCGCCGCCGGCCGCAAGCCGCGCCTGCGCAGTCAACCGCGCCACCGATGCCGCCGCCACGCTGCCGCCGCCGCTCCGCGCCGCGCCGCCGCCGCCGCCCCCGCCGCCGCCGCCGCCACCGCAGCAGCCGCCGCAGCCGCCGCCCCCGCCGCAGCCGCCGCAGCCGCCGCCGCCAAGTGTACTCTGTTTGTTTTTTGACAGGGATGGTGGGGGGAGTCCGCATCGGGTTCGCTGCGCATGCTCCGACTTTGGAGACAGAATATGTTTTGTTTTGTTTTGTTTTTTGTATAAGGGATGGTGGGGGCAGAGTGTGTTTTGTATCTTTTAAATCCGGGATGGTGGGGGGGGCCCTCATGGACCTGGGTTGGCTCCCAGTCGCCTGGGGAGGGGGTGTCTATTACTACAGTGATAAACCCCTCCCCGAAGGGGAAGACAGGGGGTTGGAAGAGGAAACGCCCTAAACCACCTACGCCCAGAGGGCTGGTGGGATTCTGAATTCGAATTACGGGGGACTTTCCGTATTGTGGTAAGCTTCCGTCCCCAGGTTCCCCAAATGAGGGGTTCGAATTATTGGGAGATGTGGATTCATACGAAACACATTGTAGTGATTCCAGGCTTATTCAGAATTATGGGAAACTTGTGACCATTATGAGCAACTCCTTTGTGTTTGTAGTGATTCCAGGTTTCCCATGATTCCGAATTATGGGAAATATGAATTCGAATTAAGGCTTCCCATCATTCGAACCCGTCAGCGGCTTCTCCCCCCTGGTTTCACGAAGCTCTGAATCCGAATTACGGGGAACCTTCTGCATTGTTGGAAATTTCCGCCCCCTGGCTCCCCGAATGAAGGGGGGTTCTGATTATGGGAAACCTGTAATCAAGTTGAGCCGCATATTTTCTGTAGTGAATCTAGGTTTCCATTTTTCGAGTATGGGAATCCTGGACTTCGTATTATGGGAAACTTGGAATCACTACGATCCCCCTCCTTTTTGTAATGATTCCAGGTTTCCCGTCATACGAACCCCCAGCGGCTTCCCCCCCATGGTTTCCCGAAATTTTGAAGCCGAGTTACGTAGAACCTTCCGCATTGTGGTGATCTTCCGCCCCCCGGTTCCCCAAATGAGGGGTTCGAGTGATGGGACACTTGGCATCATTATGAGAAACATCTTTTGTAGTGATCCCAGGTTTCCCATACTTCCGAATTATGGGAGACCAGGAATCATTAAGAAAATGAGTTTCTTTATAGTGATTCCAGGTTCCCCTTCATTCAAATACGGAAAACCTTGGAATTCGAATTAAGGGGCACCTGGAATCACTACAAACAAAACATGTTGCCCCAACTATCCTTCGGTTTCGGGTCTTCGTTTTGAAGAGACAGCGCTCCGCGTTCCTTCCTCTCCTCCTCCTCCCCCTCCTCCCTCCTCCTTGCCCCTGCCCTCCGTATGTCTCTGTTTCGGCACACCCATCACACGTTTCGTGGCCCCGTAGGGAGCTCCACCGCAGGCCCCAGTGCCAGGGCCCGCATGCCGCCACCTCGCCGCTTCGGCGCACCCCTCACACGTTTCGTATCCCCATGGGGAGTTCCACCGCAGGCCCCAGTGCCAGGGCCCGCATGCCGCCACCTCGCCGCTTCGGCGCACCCCTCACACGTTTCGTATCCCCATGGGGAGCTCCACCGCAGGCCCCAGTGCCAGGCCGCATTGCCGCCACCTCGCCG
>CAUYUJ010000716.1:100000-110214 GCA_963575745.1 Prorocentrum cordatum | reverse complement strand
GACTCGCATCTAATTTCCAGAACGGGCGTTTCGCCTGAATTATCCCCACTATCTGGGCGCGAATGGGCCCGTGAAACCGTGAGCCATACCTGACCGAAACCCCGTTGGATGGTCCGAACCACATACCTGCAACGTCGAAGTTACCATGCGGCCCCTACGTCAACACGCGCCCACTTTCCAAAACGGGCGTTTCGCTTCAATTATCCTCGCCTGATCCCGTCGATCCTCATCTTTCTAGTGTTCCTGCTGCTCCTGCTGTCGGCGGGCGGCAGCGCGGGGTGTAGCGCTTTGGTGGCATCGCAGTGTCGCATCGTCGACATGCTCCTGTCGCGGCGTCGCACCAAGAATCGGTTATTGAACGGTGTTGCTGGGCAAGTGTGCATGAGTTGCTGATGGGCAGTGGATATGAGTTAAATGGGTCAACACTCGTTTGCGAATCGCGTGCCAACAGGCTGCCGGTGAATAGTGGATCCGTTCGGTCCGCCGACGAATCCCTTGTGGCTCATATGGGGACGATGTCGCGGGTCAACTTCGAACCAGTTGCGGATATACTGTACACCCTGCGAAATGCTTAAGAAATCATGGGTTAAGAAATTCATAGTCTCAGAACTTGAATAAAAGCCCAACATTTCCATTCAAATCTTAAGATTTACATTGAAACGTTAAGAACAATCGAGACTCTGGCCGAAAACTTGAGTTTTCTTAAGCATCGCCTAAGGTGTAGCCTGAATGCCGCGGCGTCGTGGTGTCGCAACGTCGAGATGCCCTCGTGTCGTGCCGTCGCGATCTCGCGGCATCGTGGTGTCGGGGGTGGCAGCACTGAAGCGTCGTATACAGTGGCGCCGCGATGCCACAGTATGTCAATTCATTGGTAGCCGAGTAGGCATCACCTGGGGCCAACCATGAACCGAACGAGGAAAACAGAATGCACACATCGCGGCTAAATCGTGAATCGAAACTTAGCCCGGTGTGAAAACATGTTGCATAATTACGCTGTGAACCAAATGTACACTGATGCACCTTAACCTGCACAAGCGGTGGAGTATTTGTCCAAGTGGTGTAGGGGGGGTCCGAGAGCTGTCGCGGTGTCAATGTGAGCAGACTGTGAATCCATTAGAGTAAAGTGTAAGTCAATTGCAAGACAAACGTCACGCACTCGCGACTCGAATATGCTCCATCCGTGGAAGAACTGGAAGACGATTGTGGAATCAGCTGCAAAGGGCTGTTCTCCTCTCCCCTCTTCCAGCCGCAGCTTTCCTCTCAGCTCTCCCAGTCCTGCATGGGCGCAAGTCGCATGCATCGCATCCCTGGGGGGGCACTGACAGTGGAGGCATGGATGCAAATTGAGGGTCATATTGACGTCCAGTGGGGGGGGAAAGGGGGACAAGGGAAAGGGAGAGGGAGGGAAACGGGAAAGGCAAGCGAGAGAATGCAACTGCCTACTCCTGCCGCTACCCTCCACTCCCTGCGCGGCCTTCGCACTTGCCGGCCTCACTCCAGCCAGGGTCCTCTCACTGCCGCAGCGCCCCCCCCCCCCGCCAACTGGACAACGGGACGCGCCCACACAGAGGTGCAGAGAGCAGACAGGGCGGCACCCACCGGAGAGCGGAGAGAGGGCCGGAGGAGGGAGGCATGGAGGAGGGAGGCATGGAGGAGGAGGGTCCGAGGCGGGAATTTATGGAGGGGCCCCTGGGACACAAAAACAAATGCACAGATGACCGGATTCCCCATATTTTCCTGAATCTTCTGGGCTTTTGTCTTCCCCCCCCCCCCACTTCCCATGTTTTCCCATCTTTTCCGGGGGGTCGACGATTAACTGTGTCTGTGTGTTCTGTTCCCTCCTGAATTTATACATGACCACCGCCTGGAGGATCAATTTTCGGGGACCTCGGCAGGCAGTGGATATGGACATGTTCGGGCCCCCCGGGGCCAAAAAGGTGTCCACATCCACCGCTCGCTGGGGCACCAGGGCGTCGGTTCTCGGGCGGTGGATATGGATAGATCCCCGCCTCGCAAGGGGAAGGGGGACACTCACACGGGGCAAGTGCGATACGCCTCGGAGAAAGACGCTCCCAGAAAAGCACCTGAATGGCCAATGCCGAGAGAGGGTCCTGAGATTGGTCCAAGATGTTCCTGAGAGGTTCCTCCCGAGAGGCTCCTGAGAGATTTCCGAGATAGAAGAACAGTAATAATAAACTGCGTAAACATAAATTTTTGGCGCTCCGCGCGGATTTCTTGGATCTGCGCTGGACCCCCCTCCCTGGCGCGCCGCGCGGAGCGCCAAAAGGCTCTGTTTATGGCGTTTTCTTTCTTCGACGAAAGTCCGTCGGGAGCCCGAGAGACTCCTGAGGGGCTCGAGGGTCCCGAGAGCGTCCCGAGATAGATGGCTGCGCAAGAGGCGTCCCGCTCGATAGAAAACAGGGGACGGCAGCGGGCCAGCCAGCAGCAAGCTTGGCCCCGCGAACGCAGCAGCCGGGACCCCTCTGAAAGATACTCCAGATCTTTCCTAGGTTACCACTATGATACAAGCCCCCCCCACGTGGCAAATCCCTACGTAGCCTAACCTGACCCAGGCCCTGTCGACACTGCGCCAAAGCTAAACTGGCCCGTTGAAGCTAACGTGACCAACGGCTCGGCGACACCAGTGTGTCACACGCGCGCTGTAGCAAATGATGCACCAGAATGGGGCGACACAGTAACAAAAGTGTCAACTGTGTCACAAATCACTCTTCCTCTTGTAACCACCAACGACCGGTTATCGATATCTCTACTGTGATCCTCATTGAACCTTCGATTATATAGCCCTCAACGGCCCTACTGAACCTTATCGGATTACCAATGCAAAGCCGTGAGCGAATCGCCGTCGTGGAAAGCTGCATGCGTGAACGTGAGCAGAAATTTTCAGAGGTCCGCGCGAACCTCCGACAGCTGGAGCAGGAAGGCGGGGGGAGGAGAGTGACGGCGACAACTCGGAGGTGAGAATACGAAGAAGGCGGTCATCATGCCTGGCTCTGGCACGATATTATACAGTGGAGGCCCGACCACAAGAAATCTTCCACGAGAAACCCAGCCCTGAGACCCCAGGACGTCTATTAAATTCTGGCGTGGGAACGTCGCGTACTCCATAGCAGAACCATCGAAACCCACGAAACGCAGGGCACCCTCTGGGCAAGCAGGGTGTTTCTTGGCATGGGCCCCCACTGTGTACGCCTTCCTGGCCCCCGGCCAGGAGGGTCTGCACGCCGTCCCGGGGCCCAGGATGGCCCTGGCCGGGCACGGTGGTGGTGCATGGGAGCCTTCCGTGCAGTGGAGCGCGCCCTCCCTCCGAGGACATGACCGCCCTCCACCTCCTCCTCCTCCTCCTCCTCCTCCTCCTCCTCCTCCTATTCCTCCTCCTCCTCCTACCCCCGTCCCTCTCCTCCTCCTCGTCCTCCTCCATCCTCCTCCTCCTCCTCCTCCCCTCCTCCTCCTCCTCCGCCTCCTCCTCCTCCTCCTCCTCCTCCTCCTCCCTCCTCCTCTCCTCCTCCTCCTCCTCCTCCCTCTCCTCCTCCTCCTCCTCCTCCTCCTCCTCCTCCTCCTCCTCCTCCTCCTCCTCCTCCTCCTCCTCCTCCTCCTCCCTCGAGGAGGAGGAGCAGGAGGAGAAGAGGAGGACGACGGACACCGCGGGCTCCTGCTTGGACGCCGGCGGCACCAGCGGGGCCAGACCCCGTTTCCTGGCCACCGTTTTCCGCCGGCCCTCCGCTCGGAAAGGCAGCCGCTGCAGGAGGGAATCGGCGAGCCGCTGGCTGGGCGCTCCATACCATGAGGGAACTCGGGTTCGGGGGACTCGGGCCAGATCGGCAAAGCCGCCGAGGAAATTAGGAGGCCAACCTACAATGTGACGCGAGCTCTCGCCCCACACGTCCCACGAAAACTGGAAAGTCAAAACTCACGGACGGGCTCGTCAGAAAACGTAGGCAAACCCGAGTCCCAGCGAGTTCGGCTCTAACGTTTCCCTGAAAGTTGGAGAGAGGGAGGCGACGGAACGGGGTCCCGCTGATCGAGAGGATCGGCGAGACCATCCCTCAGGAGGCAGGAGGGAGCGTGGAGAAGAGAGGGAAGGAGCGGGAGGGAGGGAGGGAGGGGGGATAATGGGAGGGAGGGAGGGTGAGGGGGGAGGAAACGAGGAGGGGAGGGCGGGACGCAGGAGAAACAGGAAAGGGCTGGCCTTCCCGAGGGGATTTTAGGATCTCGGCGCTGATTCAGCTGGGTGCCCGTCAGCAGAGGCCACCACTCATCTCGCAAAACATATCGGTGAAACTATCAATCTGCACGGGCACCAAGTGAACCAAGTTCGGTGCAGCACGAAAAATAAACCGCACCTGAGCGGACGGGACGCGTCGAGCCGAACCACAGACTGCATACCCCCGTACCTCACTGCAGCAGCCTCCCTCCAATAGCGCCAGATAGCGCGAGACAGATGTTACGCGTGCCCTGTACCCTACCCTGGCACTGTGGAGGATTGGCGGGGGCGAGGACATGATGCCAAGAGGAAGGGAAGAAGGCTGGGACACAGACGACATCCAGCAAACCGATTTGGCAACAAGGAGGAACCACAAAGGCAT
The DNA here is from genome assembly GCA_963575745.1 of Prorocentrum cordatum. NCBI lineage: Eukaryota > Dinophyceae > Prorocentrales > Prorocentraceae > Prorocentrum > Prorocentrum cordatum. Next base: position 105,610 of record CAUYUJ010000716.1, on the reverse strand, counting down.
TTCAACACGGAGCTCGCTGCCAAGACAGGCGCGTTCCCGTGGGCGATCGACAGGAGGAACTATTTTCGCACCCGCGCCCACGAAGCACAAGCAGGGCACCCACTAAGATCCTTGCATCCGCACCTGCCTCCTCCAGAAAAGTATCGCCGCTCGTTGCAGCCTCGGCTGCGCGAGGCGGCCAAGGACTAGCGACACCATGGCAACTCAGCTAGCTCTGTAGCTGAACCCCGCCGATGGCCATCCGAACTAAATTCCGTCTGTTGGCGCACCTCGCACCGGCACGGAGCCAGCAGCGGCAGCACGGTGCAGAGACACGCGCCACCAGTGTCTGCGAAGGGCGGCCCCCGCTCCAACATGGGAAGACGCATCTCGTCTGGCGTCAGCTTGCCCTCCGAGATGAGATTTGAAGACCAGGTCCAAATGCGAGCCAAGGGTGAAGCGCTGCAGCGGGAGCCTCGGGGGCTGAACAGCCCATCGCGCCGTCCACCGAGGACTGCGTCCTGGCACGGCGCGGCATCGCGCCATCCACCGAGGAACGCGTCTCGGCACGGCGTCAACAAGCAAGACCAGGAGGCCCAGCGTACTCCGGCACTGGCTCTGGCTCATCCTCCCCACCATCATCGCGTCGAGGTCCTTCACGGCTTCCAGGCGGAAGCCCGCAGCCCCAGCGAGCCGCCATGCCTGGTGGCGGCGGGGGCGGCTCCGCAGGGCATCTGCTGCAGCAGCCTTCCGCGGGAGCTGCCATTCCCGGCGTTTCGCCTCTGCCTTCAGATGGGCATCTGCGACATCCGATGCCAGTCAGCTGGAGTCGACGGCATCTTTCGAGTAGGAGATCGACTACAGAACTGATTCACCCCAAGACTGATTTTCTCGTCGAAATGACGGTGCTTACGTATAATGCTCGTAGATCTACGGGGCAGTCTGCGTATTTTTTCGTGGATTCAACGAACACCTCAATTTTGGGGTAAATCAATTTTGTAGTCGATCGCCTTCTCGAATCTGCAGGGGCTCGATCACCCGCTGCACCGTGGACACCAAGTTCACGAACGCACTGAGCTGCCCCAGGACCCGGAAGGATCGCCTCTGCGGGTGAGCAGCCGGCAGGCCTGGCAGCTTCTGCAGCAGGCCTGGCGACCTCTGCCGCAGCGCAGGCCGAGTCCTCACTACCCGACTTCCTTGCCCCCCCTGCCCCAGCAGAAGTACAGGGCTTGGTCCGCAGTGGTACCAGCCATCCGGGCAGGTCACTGGACGGGGCGGCTGCAGCGGCGCTACCCGAGGGCGGCGCGCACGGCGTCAGCAGCAGGCCAGACGAGGATGCTGTCGGGCACGGCGGCGACCAATGGGCGCTCCCGCTCGCAGCGTCGCCGGACGGCATACAGTGGAGGCGACGGCAGGTCAGATGCAGTTGCCATCGAGCACGGCGGCGACGTCCGCGCGGCAGCGCAAGGCAGTCCAGCTGCACTGCACTCCGATGCGCTGCAGGCGTCGAAGACGGCAACGTAGGCCACCATGTCGGCACCGCGCACCCCGGCGCGCAGTGCGGCGGCGGGAGCACGGCAAGCAAACTTCACCTGGGCAGACCCAGCGGCTGCTCCGGCTCGTGGAGCCGCGTTGGTGGGACGTCGAGAACATTGACATCTTGCTGGGACGTCGGCTGCACACGACCGGCCTGCCAACGGAGATCCCTCTCCAGGGAGCACACGGCCCGAGTGGACTGGATACAGTCCAAACTGATAGTAAGGCCATGCCGACACTTGTCGAGCGAGGCTGGCCATCGAATATGGCTGAGGATGGGCCGAAGATGACCGAAGAGGCAAGGAAGCAAGGGTACCCTTGGGAAGTCTATCATCCTGAGAATCATTCTTGACTGCATGAGGAAGACGATGACGACCAGAAGCCGTAGATCAGCAGCAGCAGCAGCCACGGCTGAGACATCGGCCATACGGGCGGCCTGCGAGCTCGAGGCATAGCCCAAACGCGCAATCATCGCACAAGCACTGCGCCTGCTGCGACTGCGGCTGGGCCTCGCCGAACAATCTGAGACATCAGCACGTGCAGCGGGTGGATCTGGCGGGCACGCATGATCTCCCCGGCTGCGGACTGGGGCCTGGCGGGCGACGCGCAGCGGCTCCCGCGCGACGGAGAGCCGATGCCAAGAAGAGATGGCGGGACTCTCGCACGGACCCTTCCTTCAAGGAGGGTGGGAAGCGAGAGCGTCTGCTCGATGGCAAAGCCTGGTGGACGCTGCGGCCACTCAGCTCCCCCTCGGGCCCCCTCTCACTCGCGAGAGCCCGTCAGGGTCACGAACGTGGTCCACAACCCTCCTTCCCGGAACCCGTCCACTCGCTTCCCTCTTGAGGATGCAGTGAGTTATGACGAAGGGGGAGGCGCGGACAGGGGGGAGGAAGAAGAGGAGAGGAGGAGGAGGAGGAGGAGGAAGAGGAGGAGGAAGAGGAGGAGGAAGAGGAAGAATAGGCGGGAGACGCGGCGAATGGGGAGGGAGAGAGGGGGGGGAGGTGGAGGACCCCCTCCCCGGAGAGGCATCTTTACCAAACCAAACGGGTCTTCCCAAATCAAACTTTGGTTTGGATGACCCAAGTCTTGGTTTGGAAAGACCCGGTTTGGTTTGGGAAGACCCGCTTGGTTTGGGAAGACCCGGTTGGTTTGGGAAGACCCAGGCCTCGTGGTTCGGGAAGACGCGGTTGGTTTGGGAAGACGCGGTCGGGTTGGGAAGACCCAGGTAGTATGAGAAGACCCGGTTGGTTTGGAAGACCCAGGCCTCGCGGTTTGGGAAGACCCAGGTGGTTTGGAAGGGCCCGTTTGGTTTGGAAGACCCGGTTGATTTGGAAAGACCCGGCCACTGTGGTTTGGGAAGACCCGGGTGGTTTGGAAGGGCCAATTTGGTGTGGGAAGACCCGGTTGGGAAGACCTGGCCGTTGTGGTTTGGGAAGACCCGGGTGGTTTGGAAGGGCCCATTTGGTGTGGGGAGACCCGGTTGGTTTGGGAAGACTGGGCCGTTGTGGTTTGGAAAGACTCGGGTGGTTTGGGAAGACCCGTTTGGTTTGGGAAGACCCGGTTGGTTTGGTCTGCCGTGCTCCCGGCGGTCTGCCGTGCTCCCGCATGCTCTGCCGTGCTGCTGCATGGTGTGCGGTGGCCCTCTGTGCTCTGCCGTGCTGCTTTGCGTTCTGCACTGTTCCTTCGTGATCAGCCGTGTTCCTGCCTGTTCCGCCGTGCCCCTGCATCGTCAGCCGTGCTTCTGCTTGGTCGGCCGCGAATGAGTCTGGTCTGCCGTGCGCCTGCGTGCTCAGCCGTGCTCCTGCGTAATCTGCAACGTTCCGCGCGACCCGGGAAGCGAATGGACCCGCGGAGCAACGAAAGAGAAGCGAAGGCAAAACCGACATCGAGAATGCTGTCGGAAACGACAGCGGAACGAAACCGAAAGGGAGGCGAGAACGAAAACGAGAACGCGAACGAAAGCGAAACGAAAACGAGAACAAAAGCGAAAAAGAGGTGTCAATTAAGGCGAAACGAGAGCGAGAACGAAGGCGAGAACGAGAGCGGAGACAAAGGCGAAAGGAAGGCCAGAGGGCGGCCGGGAACGAGAGAGGAAACAGCAGGAGGAAGAGGAGGAAGAGGAGGACGACGTCGCCAGCGACGGGCAGGTCGGGTCGGGTCGGGCGGGCGCACCCTAACAGGCGGGTCGGGTCGGGCGGGCGGGACATTAAAGCGTGGTGCATGATCGAGTTGACACGCGGGAACCCTAACGGGCGGGTCGGGTCGGGTCGGACATTATCGAGTTCACGCGCCGAGAACCTAACGGGCGGGTCGGGTCGGGTTGGGCGGGCGGACCTTAGGGCGGGTCGGGTCGGGTCGGGCGGGCGGGCCCTGACGGGCGGGTCGGGTCGGGCGGGCGGGACATTAGAATGTGGTGCATGATCGAATTCACACGCGAAAGCCCTAACGGGCGGGTCGGTTCGGGTCGGGTCGGGCGGACGAGCCCTATCGGGCGGGTCGGGTCGGCTCGGGCGGAAGGTCCCTAACGGGCGGGTCGGGTCGGGCGGGCGAATCATTAAAATGTGGTGCATAGTTGAGCTCACGCGCGAGTACCCTGACGGGCGGGTCGGGTCGGGTCGGCGGGCGGACCTTAACAAGCGGGTCGGGTCGGGTCGGGCGGGCGGACCCTAACGGGCGGGTCGGGTCGGGCGGGGGGGACATTACAGTGTGGTGCATGATCGAGTTCACACGCGAAAGCCTATCGGGCGGGTTGGGTCGGGTCGGACGGGCGGACCTTAACGGGAGGGTCGGGTCGAGATGGGCGGGCGGACCCTAACGGGCGGGTCGGGTCGGGCGGACGGGATATTAACACGCGAGAACCCTAACGGGCGGGTTGGGTCGGGTCGGGCGGGCGGACCCTATCGGGCGGGTCGGGTCGGGTCGGGTCGAACGGCGGACCCTAAACAAGCGGGTCGGGTCGGCGGGCGAGACATTAACGCGAGTACCCTAACGGGCGGGTCGGGTTGCGGGTCGGGTCGGGCGGGCGGGTCGGGTCGGGTCGGGTCGGGCGGAACCTCACTGGTGGGTCGGGTCGGGCGGGCGGGACATTGAAGTGTGGTGCATGATCGAATTCACGCGCGAGTGCCCTTACGGGCGAGTCGGGTCGGGTCGGGCGGGCGGACCCTAACGGGCGGGTCGGGTCGGGTCGGGCGGGCGGACCCTAACGGGCGGGTCGGGTCGGGCGGGCGGGACATTAAAGTGTGGTACATGATCGAGTTGACACGCGAGTACCCTAACGGGCGGGTCGGGTCGGGTCGGGTCGGGTCGGGCAGACCCTAACGCCCTGGTCGGGTCGGGTCGGGCGGGCGGACCCTGACGAATGGTCGGGTCGGGCAGGCAGGGTAGGCCTAAGGGGTAGACCCAGGGGTAGGCCTAGGGGGAAGGCCTCGGGGTAGGCCTAGGGTAGCCCTAGGGGGTAGGCCTAGGGGTAGGCCTAGGGTAGGCCTAGGGGGAAGGCCCGGGGTAGGCCTAGGATAGCCCTAGGGGGTAGGCCTCGGGGTAGGCCTAGGGTAGCCCTAGGGGGTAGCCCTAGGGGGTAGGCCTAGGGGTAGGCCTAGGGTAGGCCTAGGGGGTAGGCCTAGGGACAGGCCTAGGGTAGGCCTAGGGAGAAGGCCTAGGGGTAGGCCTAGGGTGGGCCTAGGGGGTAGGCCTAGGGGTAGGCCTAGGGTAAACCTAAGGAATAGGCCTAGGGGTAGGCCTAGGGTAGGCCTACCCTCCGGGTTCTATAAGGATTTGAGAACACCCTCAGTTGTAAAAGACCCAGACTGCTAGTTTGAGGAGACCCGCTGGGTTTTGGGAAGACCCGGGGGCGTTGGTTTGGGAAGACCCGTTTGGTTTGGGAAGACCCGGGTTTGGTTTGGGAAGACCCGGCGGTCTGATTCCGCAACATTTGGTTTGGGAAGACCCGTTTGGTTTGGGAAAACCCTGGCCCCACCCCTCCCCCCCCCCCCTGCCCCCCTCCCCCGCCCCCTCTGCCACCCCCTCCTCGACGCCCCCCTCGTCCCCCCGAGGCGCGAGGCCCAGGCACCTGGCGCCTCGACTCCTGCGGCCCCCTGC
>CAUYUJ010000716.1:67500-95000 GCA_963575745.1 Prorocentrum cordatum | reverse complement strand
CGTGTGCGTGTGCGTGCCGATCGGTCGGAAGAGGTGGGCGGAAACATGAAGCAGGAAGGCGTTGGAAGCAGATGGGGTCTCCGCCCACCCCCGGAGGAGGGGAGGGAAGACGGGAAGCCACTCGATCGTGGAGGTAGAGAGGGCTCAAAGCAGATTCACCTTCGAGGGGTCACCCTGCGGAGGTCCGCGCGGATGCCTTGGAGCGGCGCTGGGCCTTCCGCGCCCAGCGCACGGAAACGGCAGGTCAGGGGGCGGCGCCCGGGAGGCGCGCCCTGGGAGCTCTGCCCGAGTAAAGGAGCCCTGGGACACACAAAGAAATACACACAAGTAAAAAGATTCCCCATATCTTCCCATATTTTCTGAGTTTTCGTCTTCCCCCCCACTTCCCATGGTTTCCCATATTTTCCTGGGGATCGCCGATGAATTGTGTCTGTGTGTTTTCTCCCCTCCTGACCGAGGCCTGCGCCGCGGGGTCCGCGTGGGGGGGGCGCCGGGCTCGCAGAGGGCCTCCTGGGCGGGGTCGGAGAGCACAATCGACCCGTACAGCACGGATGCGGGAGAAGGATGCCAGGGCCTCGGAGGGCCATCTCGAAGCTCTGCGAGCACAACGCGGCCTGCGAAACTGGCCAAGGATGGACCGAGGAGGCAAGGATGCAGGGGTACCCTCGGGAAGGTTGCCCATCCTTACTACAGGGCAGTTTTTAAGACATGGGATGTTTTAAAAATATGGGATTGTTAATACATGACTAATATATGAATAAATGTATGCATGAACTCACCGTTGTTTTTATACTAATTCCCTGCATGTGTTATACATGATCCGCACGCGGAGCATGTATTAAAAACGGCACTGTATGCGGGTTGACTGTAGATCAGGGAACGAAGAATTGCATAAGCACAGAAACTCTCAGGTCCGCGCGGATTTCTTGGATCCGCGCACCAGGGGCGGCGCCGGGGCGGCGGCGCCTGGGGCGCCGCCTCCGGCGCGGATCCGAGACACCCGCGCGGACCTTCGAATTTTTATGTTTATGTCGCTCCCCTAGGAGGAGGAGGAGGAGGAGGAGGAGGAGGAGGAGGAGGAGGAGGAGGAGTAGGAGGATCGCGCCGCATCACCAATACATCGGCGATGCATCGGCGACGCCTTGCGTGGAGAAGATCGGGCTCCACGTCGAGCCGCATCGCCGATGCAGCGGCGATGCGGTGCGATCCTCCGACCCCATCTACTCGGACCCCGTCTAGGAGACCTGGGGTCCTGCTGAGGGAAGCGGGTCCTGAGCCCTGGGGCCTTCCCCCAGGACGAGTTCTTCATCCTGAGCCGTCTCCCGACAGCCCCGAGGCCCGTGGAGGGCCCCGAGAGCCAGAGAACGGCAACAAGCCTCAGGACCCGTCTCCCTCAGGACCCGCTTCCCCGACGGCGAGCCCTCCGACGCCTCGCCCCCGAGGCCCGCAGGAAGCGAAGCAGGGCAGGAGGTTGCCCCTCCTCCGCCTCCGACTCCTCCGATCCTCCCCCCTCCTCCTCTCCTCCTCCTCCCTCTCCTCCCTCCTCAACCTCCTTCCTCAACCTCCCCTCCTCCTCATCCCCTCCCGCCTCCTCCTCCTCCTCCTCCTCCTCCTCCTCCTCCTCCCCCTCCTCCCCCTCCTCCCCCTCCCTCCCCCTCCTCCCCCTCCTCCCCCTCCTCCACCTACACACCTGCGCACGAGCCGCGGGCGCCCTCTGCGCCGCGCTGCCCGAGAGCTGCGCCCGCGGGCCGGCCGCGCGCTCGGAGGCCCAGGCGCCCCCCCGGGGGTGCGGGCCTGCTCGGGGGGCCTGCGGACCCCGGGGTCTGCGGCAGGCCCGGGCCCGCCGGGCCCTGCAGGATCCTGCAGCCTCCTGCAGGATCCCTGGAGGCCACCCAGATGGGGTCGGAGCAGACGGGGCCGAAGAATCGCGCCGCAGCGGCGATGCACTGGCGACGTCGGCGATGCGTCGGCAATGCGTCGGCGTGGGAAACGAGGGCTCCACGCCGAGCCGCATCGGCGATGCAGCGGCGATGCGGCGCACTCGTCCGACTCGGACCCCATCCAGGAGGCCTGGAATCCTGCACCCGAGCCCGGGGCGAGCCTGGGTCGGTGCACCCCTGGCCCTGCAGGATCCTGAAGGATCCGGCGCTCTGGCTGACCCCCGTTTGCGCCGATCCCCGCCTTCTCTCGCGCGCCGACCTGCCCCCCGAGGGTACGGGCCGGCACTCCTCGGGGCGGTCGGCCCCAGACGGCCGCCGCCGGCCCAGCGGGTGCTGCCCGAGCCGCTCGAGGCGAGCGCCGCTCGCGGCTCGCTGCTCGCTGCTCGGCTTCGGGCTCGCCGCTCGGACCCGCTGCTCGGGCTCGGGCTCGGGATCTGGCTCGGGCCGCGCTGCGGCGGCCGTCGCCCTTCTTCGGCGAGGGAAAGAGAGAGAGAGAGAGAGAGCCAGAGGGCGCCCTCACGGTCGCGGTCGCGCCTCCTCCGCGCCGCGCTCCGGCGTCCTCCGCCCTCCTCGTCCTCAGCCTTCCCGTCCTCCTCGTCGACGCCCTCCGCCTGCGCCTCCCGCTCGTCTGAGGCCCTGCACACTTGAGACTCTGCGAGGGCAAGGTCGCGCAAGCACGACTTACCACAGGCAGTGGCATCGCAACTTCTCCTCCTCCTCCTCCTCCTCCTCCTCCTCCTCCTCCTCCTCCTCCTCCACCTCCACCTCAACCTCCTCCTCAACCTCCCCCTCCTCCTCCTCTTGCTCCTCCGCCTCCTCCTCCTCCTCCTCCTCCTCCTCCTCCTCCTCCTCCTCCTCCTCCTGCTCCTGCTCCTGCTCCTGCTCCTTCTCCTCGCCGCCTGCCACCCGCCGTATCCGCCTCCCCATCCGCCTTCATCTACTCGCGGGCGGGAAACATATCATAACAACAACCTCGTTGTCTAGACTCCTAGGCCGCGACCCGATATACAGGGCGGCTTTTCGGGGATGTCCCACTCGAAGCGTATCCAAAACGTCGCGTATCCATGGCAACGCACACCGGTGTCCAGACCGCGAGATCAAGAATATGGATATGCTCATCGCTAGCGGTGCAGCCCGCAACGTGAACCCGGAGCCTGTGTCCACGAGGCCCTTCGCAGAAGCCGTTGCGGGAGCCGACGCAGCCGACGAGTGCGCGTGGCCAGATGCCGCGGCAACTGGGGAGCTGTTGTGCGATCTAGATGATGTGGCGGTTGCCTTTCTGGGAGCCATGCCTCCTCTGCTCACCTGCGGGCACCAAGGCTTGCACTGGCTCCTCCCGAATACCCAATCCGAAATCACACGTCTATGGTGCAACCGATACGAAGACGGCCCTGTCGCCTGGCTCGTGCAATCGTATGGATCGCCCATTGCTGAACGAGAGATGCTGTGCGCAGGCGTCGGCACGCATTGTCGGATCGATCGAATCGCAGACATCCCTGATCGCGATCCTGCAAGCCCTGAAGCTGAGCCTCGTGAGTGATGTCCCTTCTGATCGGAGGCTCGAGGAGGCGCGGCAGCCGAGAGGTGACAATCGATCAGAAGCGCTGGACTGAAGACTGGAACCAAGGACGGCATGCCAACTGATCGAACCATCCTCTGAGAATACAATTCAATATTGCGCGAGGGACGAAAAGTTGAGAGGTCAAGCGAGCTACTCGGCAGAGAGCAAATCCCAAGTGAAACACGAGAGCGCATTCACCTATGTTGAAAAGATTGGCATCAGAATCACAAGGCAAAAGAAAACGGTGGAATGCACGCAGGGCCAGGCGACCTGGACAGGACTCACGTCTGATTGTATGCGATTTCCAAGTTCACCTCGAACGGTGCGAATTGTCCGAGCAGCTCAAGTGCTCCCAAGAGCAAAAATTCCCGTATGTGAGATATGCCAAAAGCACCCGTGCAGTGATATGCCCTAGCTGAGCGGAACGTTTGGCTGAAGCATGGCACATGCGTGCGATGGTAGGTATACGTGAAGCTATCACCCCGCGACGCGAACAAACTGAATCAACTGATCTGATGCTGGCTGATGTAAGATCCACAGCCCTCCCATGAGCACGTGGTGGACCTCCCCTCATACAAGTGTGAGTGAAGGGTGCCACAGGACTGAGGGGACCATTCAGAGCCTCGACGGCACCACTTCCCTAGGTTTGCCAGGGCTCCCAGGCCCTCAAGCCTCGGTGGCATGAGGAGCCCCAGGCCGCTAGAGAAACACATGGACAGCAAGGTCGTGGCGGTAAGGCCACCAAAGGAAACCCCTTTCACCCTCCTCTCAACTGCACCTCTCCCCTCTTTCTCTATATTTACAAGCCCCCTCTCCTCCCAATCCCCTTACCAACGTGCGGTTCCTGCTCTGCCCCTCTCCTCTCCTGACTACCTACCAGACCACCCCAACCCAACCCGAAGACCCGAATTTCGGGTTGGGGGGGTAAGGGTTCCACACGTGTGTTTTCGATGTTTCCCGACCCCCCCCCCCCCCCCCACTGGAAATCGAGGGTAAATCTGAGCCTTCGGGTTGGGTTGGGGTGGTTTGGTGGGTGGTGATCTCCTCCCCCCCCTGCGAGGCACCCCCCGAAAGGATCCACCCTTCTCCTCCCCTCGGAAGGCCGCTGTGTCAGGAGGCCGGTTGAGGCAACGGCCCCCCTCCCGCCCAGCCGAAATCCGCTCAAAACCCTCCCCCTCCCTCCCTCCCTCCTCCTCAACCTCCCTCCCTCGCTCCCTCCCTCCCTCCTCCTCCTTCTTCTTCTTAGTATTATTAGTATTAATATGATTCGCCTTATGTTCATGATTATGCTTATTTTTAGTATGTTGATTATCAGTATTATTATTATTCTTCTTCTCTTTATTCTCCTTATTCTCCTTCTCCTCCTTCTCCTCCTCCTCCTCCTCTTCCTCCTCCTCCTCCTCCTCCTGCTCCTGCTCCTGCTCCTGCTCCTTCTCCTCGCCGCCTGCCACCCGCCGTATCCGCCTCCCCATCCGCCTTCATCTACTCATGCGCTCCCCTCCGCCTCATCCGTCCGCCTCATGCGCTCCCGTCCGCCTCATCCGCCTCATGCTCCTGCTCCCTTCCTCGCCGCCTCCCCACACGCCCCATCCGCCTCCCGTACCCGCCTCCCCATGCGCTCCCCACCTTGGGAATTATCTCCTCCTCCTCCTCCCCCTCCTCCTCCTCCTCCTCCTCCTCCTCCTCCTCCTCCCCCTCCTCCCTCTCCTACATATCCGTAGCCATTTTGGCTCAAGCAATTGGGCTCTGAGACTGGCCGCGGTTCGCCCTTCCCCAGGGTTCTGCTCACCGTATCTTCCGCTTTTCTTCGGCATGGCGCTCATTCAGCTGCCCGTTGCGCAGGCAGTCTTTGGAGCGGCTCATGCTGGCATGGAGTTGGGCTTATCGGCCAAGGCCATGGGCAACTTGGTAGCAGCAGCGGCGCGGGGTGCGCTGCAGGGCGTGTCCGCCATCTCGGCGGCGCACGTCGAGGCGTTTGAGACAGGCTCCACCCTCGACAAGCTGGAGGAGGCCCTACACGCCGTGAAGAAGGGGGCAGGGATGGAGGCGACGCCGTCCGTCCCTGAGGCCAAGCAGCAGTTGCGGCAGTTGGGCAAGTCCGAGCTCGCGTCCAAGCTTGGAAAGCTCAGCAAGATCCGCAACACCATTGGGCACCCCCCCGCAGGCCTGGTGTGCGACATTGCGCAGGCCTTCGAGGAGGAGAAGGAGGTAGGTAAGCCATGCACTGTCTTCTCCACGGGCTGCCAGGAGAAGAAGTTGAAGGACAAGGTGAAGTCGAAGGGCAAGAAGATCGTGGACGCGCAGGTTGAGGCTGGGGTGTCGCCGAGTGGCGTGGAAACCAAGTGCGACGTGGCGGCCCCGCTGGAGTACGACGCGGAGCAAATCGAGGTCGCGGTCGTGGAGCCGCCGCCCAACCTCATTGACGTCCTGCTAGAGAAGAGTCGCGAGGTCGTCGAGCTGAAGCGTCACCTCGAGCTCGCACAGGCTGCCCATCTCGAAGCGGCTGAAGCCGCCGTTGAAGCGGGGCTGGACGTCCAGGAGGAAGTACGCCAGCGGCAACTCGCTGGGTAGCGTGATGGGCTGGGTCAGGCGGTGGGGGTCCGCGGCTCTCCTTCGGTGGTCCCGCCGCTCTTCCCGGCTCCCTCAGGCGGTGGGGGCCCGCTATTCCCCTAGCATCGGCGTCTTCGGCATCTCGTCGGAGTGTGAGTTCAGGTCGCCAGCGCAAGGGGCGCTGTGGCCGCGCGAATTCACGCTCGGAGTGCGGAGGCTCGTGTTCCTCCTGCGCTCCGCCTGCTGGCTGCTCGGCGTCGCGGAGGCCCGTGTTCCTCCTGCGGCCGAGCAGCGCGACGAATTCACGCGGATGCGGAGGCTCGTGTTCCTCCTGCGTCCGCTTGCTGCTCGGTGGCGCGGAGGCTCGTGTTCCTCCTGCGACCCGAGCAGCACCGCCCTGGTGCTGCAGAGGCTCGTGTTCCTCTTGCGCTCCAGTGGCTCGAGGACGGGACAGGGTCCCGATTGGTCATTCCCAGTCATTCCCTCTCCTACATATGATAGTGGTGGTGGAAAATGGGCCCATCAGTTCTGGGTCGCCGTCGGTCTTCAACGTTTCACGCCGGCGGCGGGGTCGACGCCAATCGACACGACGCGAACCTAGCGAAATGAGAAGGGAGGGAGGAGGGAGCCAGCAGAAGGGAGGAGGGAAGAGGGAGGAGGGTGAAGGGGGGGAGGAGGGAAAGAGGCAGGCTGCCAGCCCTGTGAAGGAGAAGTTCGCACCACAGCCCTCCAAAGAACTGATCCCCAGCCGCGCCCGCGCTGCAAGTCCGATATGAGCCGTCAAGGCGTTCGCGAGGACTTCTCTTGGGCCAGCGCTGAGCACATCTGTCCTGGTGCGCGAGACCAGCGTCGACCCAGGGAATCCGTGCGGACATCTGGATGTGTACGGCGGGTTCGTGTCGTGGCAACCCCAGCGTTGGTTGCTGACGCCGCGTCGCTCGTCCAAGCATAAACGTTCGGCGGCTATTCGATCGCCATATCGGTCCATATTGGCCGATGCTGGGCCACTGGCGGCGCTCAACCTTGAACACCCGCAGCGGGGTCGCAGCCGCGGCGACACGACACGAACTTACCGTAAGTGTAGGCTGTGTTGCGCCCCGCCGAATCAAAGTACGTGTCCTGCGAACGTCACCGAGCCGCTCACGACCGCGTCGTCGCCCTCAGAGATCCCCAGCGAGGACTTGAGCCAGCACTCGCCCGAGCCCTTCACCCAGGTGTAGCCTTCCCTCTGTTGCCCCTCTCAGCGGGGTAGCTGGGGGGGGACACCTGAGCGCACTTGCGGGTACACATCGGTCGGAATAAGTGGGTAGAAACATGAAGTAGGATGACGTTGGAAGTAGGTTGGGTCTCCGCCCGCCCCCGAAAGAGGAGAGAAGAGGGGAAGCCACTCGACCATTGAAGTAGGAAGGCGCTCAAAGTGGATTGGAATCCGGGACTCCAAAAATACCTACAGTCGACCCGTATAGCAAGGATGCGGGATAAGGGTGCAAGGGCCCTGGAGGGCCATCTCGAGGCTTCTCGAGCACGACGCGGCCAACGAAACTGGCCAAGGATGGACCGAGGAGACGAGGATGCAAGGGGTGCCCCTGGAAAGGTTGCTCATCCTTACTATGCGGGTTGACTGTACGGCAGGTTTGTGTCATGACGACCCCAGCGTTGATTTCTGACACCGCGTGGATCCTTCAACTTTGAACGATCGGCGGCTTTTCGATCGCCCGATCGTTCCATATAGGCCGTTTCTGGCCACTGGGGGTGTTCAGCCTTAAACGCCCGCGCTGGGGTCGCCGCCGGTCGACACGACACGAACCTGTCGTAGCCATCCTTACTGTGCGGGTTGACCGTACTTTCAACGGCCGACGGGTGCCGTTGGCACATGGCCACGGCCGCGTGGATCAAGAAGAGGAGGAGCCCCTCTCGCCGAGGGCCCGAGGCCCCAGGGAGAGCTCCCACGGCAGAGATACATTCCCAGGAGGAGGGGGGGAGGAGGAGGAGGGAGGGAGGCAGGGGAGGGAGGGAGGGGGGAGGAGGAGGGAGGGGGGAGGGAAGGGAGGGGAGAGGAGAGAGGAGGAGAGGAGGGGAGGAGGTGGGGAGGAGGAGGAGATAATTCCCAAAGGTGGTGATCGCAACCACAAGAACGCATGAGGGCAACCCTCCAAAACGTCGGTTGGTACGGCAGGTTCGCGTCGTGTCGACCCCGGCGAAGGTTCATGACACCGCGGGGATCGTTTCGACTTGAACGATCGGCCCTTTAAAAAAGGCCATTCTCTTTCAAGGATGGGCCGATTCTGGGCCATGGGCGGCGTTCAGCCTTAAACGCCCGCGCTGGAGTCGCCGCTGGTCGACACGACGCGAACCTACCGTATTAGCCCTCCGGCGAGCTGTACTCGAGAGGTGGCAGTGCGCGCAGGTTAGACACGGGCGCGTGAGAGCGTGAGTTGGCAAACACTGGCAGGTACCACGCAAAGACTTGAATGGCACAAGTTTGATGACTACGCGCTGCACTCACGCGTAGCGCACAAGCACTGGCCTGTGCGTTGCGCAGCACCGGTGTGGAATTCGAGGGGTCCACAGGCATGATGAGGTTGGGCAAGTTGTGCAAGCGCCCAGCGCAGCGGGGCGGTGGCCACGCAGACGTGACAAGGCGAATGCACGGGCACCTGGAAAAGGAGAACCCATCGGTCGGAAGAAGCAGGTAGAAACATGAAGTAGGAAAGCGTCGAAAGTAGATTGGGTTCCGTCCGCCACCTTCGGAGGACGGAAAAAGTGAGGCCACTCGATCATTGAAGTAGGAAGGCGCTTAAAGTAGATTGGGAACTGGGAATCCCAAAAATACGTACTTTCAACGACCGATGGGTATGCAGGAGGGAGGGGGAGGAGATCTCGGCAGAGAGCCCTCGCATCCCAGCACCCACTGCGGCCTCTGCACCCGGACTCCTGCAGGCAGCTGGTGCAGCAGTCCTCGGCGCTGCCCGTCACGGCGGCCGTCTCCACCAGGTTGCTGCCGCCATTGTTCGTGCTGTCCTGCACGGGCTGAACGGAAGCAAGCGGTACCTCTACAGTCGAGTGTGATTGGAGGGGACACGCGGGAGGACACGGCGCCCTTCCGAGGGTCACACTGCCACAAGGATGCAGAAGCCATGGGTCGCAACGCAATGGACCGGGAGGACGGAAAACTGCACAAGCAGAGACTCTTGGAGGTCCGCGCGGTCGGATCCGCGATGGATCCTCCTCGCTGGTGCGCGGAGCGCGCAAGGGGCGGCTCTGGAGGTGCCGCCAAGGGGCCCAGCGCAGATCCAAGAAATCCGCGCGGAGCTCCGAAAGTTCATGTGCACGGCGTCTGCTTCGAAGGAACCACCAATCGGTCGGAAGAAGTAGGTAGAACCATGAAGTAGGAAGCCGTTGGAAGTAGATTGGGCGTCCGCCCGCCCCCTGAAGGGGAGGGAAGAGGGGAAGCCACTCGATCCTTGAAGTAGGAAGGCGCCTAAAGTAGATTGGGAACTGGGACTCCAGAAATACCTACTTGCAACGACCGATGGGTATGTTTATAGCATTTCCTTCGAGAGACATCAGGGTACCCTTGACTCGGCGGGGTCGACCTGCCAGTCGACCTCGACTGTGTGCACCTCGCCTTGCCCTCGCTGCCAGGTCCCGCGCTCGCTGCCCTCGGTCTACCCACCCCACGCTGCTCTTGCCTCTGCCGCGGGAGGGCGCACACCACACACACACACACACACACACACACATCGACATCTGGGATGAGTCACGCAGCCAGATGGCCTGGCACGGAGGCGCGCAAAAGAAGAATCCACCGTGGACCCCTCGACACAAATCCCGTCGCAGAGGGGCGCAGTCGCCTGCGCCCGCGCAGCGCGCACGCGCCGGCCTCGGAGCGCCAGCGGTGGGCAGGGCGAGCCGCCGCGGAGGGCGGCGGAGGGGCGCACGAGGAGGTCGGCCTGTTCGTGTGCACCTCCCCGTCTTCAGAGGGGGGACGCAGACGTGGGGGGGGGGGGGGCAGGCGTCGCGCGGTGGGGGGCAGGAACGGCCTGCCCTCCGCGGGGCGCGAGGAGCTCGAGGGGCGCCACGTGGAGCGCTCGGCTCGCGAAGGGGGGGCCAGCACGGGCCGGCGGGCGGAGTGGCAGGGGGGGGGGGGGGGGGGGGGGGGGGCTTTGTTGAACGAATCGGAGTGCCCCTGCCACCAGGCCCGACTATCTCTCTCACCCTCTCTCTTCGTTCGGCCTGGGCAAGCATCCCATTTTCCCGCCCTCGTTGCACACATGCGAAGTTGAGGCCTCGTGAGTGTTTCGTGGGCGTCCCACGTTTCGTGGGCGTCGACGTTCCGAGACCGACTCGAGACCACGCCTGATCCTGGCCTCTTTCCTGGCCCACCTCTCTCTTTGTTGTTCTCTCTCTCTCTCTCTCTCCTCTCTCCTCTTTCCCCCTCCCTCTCTCTCTCTCTCTCTCCTCCTCTCTCTCTCTCTCTCTTCTCTCCTCTCTCCTCTCTCTCTCTCTCTCTCTCTCTCCTCTCTCTCTCTCTCTCTCTCTCTCTCTCTCTCTCTCTCTTCTAGTCCAGCTATGAATCCCTCGAAGCAGCGCACATGGGAGAAGGAAGGTGGGGAGGGGGAGATAGGGGGGCCGCATGCGAACCCTACCCCACCCCCCCACCCCCTCAGAAATCGTGGGGGGTATGGGGTAGGGTTCGCATGCGGCCCCCCAGGAGAGGGCTACCCCCCCCCGCCGCCGCCGCCGCCGCCTGGCCCGCGGCACCCCTGGCCCGCGGCCGTGCGGGAGCCGCCGCCTTGAGCTCCGAGTCCGTCGTGAGCGCGGTCGGGCGCGGGCGAGGCCGCCGCCCGCACGCCCCGAGGACACACGATGCCCGAGGGGGCACTCGCGCGCGAGGTCACTCACGGAGGCTGCCCCGAGCGGAGCCGGCGCTTCTCACCACCACTAAGCCGTGCATCCTGCGGGACGCGCGGACAGGAAGCGGCCCATGAACCGGCGAGGCCAAAACCTAAAACCGCTCCAGAAGCTAAAAGCCTTAAAATTTGTCTTCCTCCTCCTCCCCCTCCTCCTCCTCCAGAAGGGCTCTTTTTTCCTCCTTGGCGGGGTCCTGGGGCACCGGCTGCCGGGGCCGTGGACACGTCTCGAGTCCAGCCTCGGAAGGGGGCTCAGCGCCTCACCTCCCCCTGGAAACCGAGGGACCGAGGAGGATCGGCGCGAGGATCGTGGAAGGATCGAGGATCGAGGAGGCTCGAGGATCGAGGAGCGAGGAGGCCTGCTTGCGTTTTCGGACGCCCCTGGAAGTCCTGGGGCGCTCAGGGGCGGGGGGGGGTCCCAGGGGAGGAGACCGTCTCCTCGAGGAAGAATCGCCCCCCAGAAGTCTCGATCACTGCGCCAGGACCAGCCCCTCCTCCCGAGTCGTTTCTGTTACAGTGGAGAGCAGTCCACAGGTTTCCACAAGAAACCCAGCCCTGAGACCCCAGGACGTCCATTGATTTCTGGTGTGGGAACGTCGCGCTTTCCCCAGCAAGACCATCGAAACCCAAGAAACCCAGGGCACTCTGGAGGCGAGCATGGTGTTCATTGGCATGGGTCTCCACTGCACGGTCCCGCTGCCCTGTCAAGGCCCCAGAGGCCGCAGATCGCCGAACACCTTCCGTCGTGAAGCTTCCCAGCCCTCCTTGGCTGGGCCTGCGCTTTGGAAGGGCATTGCTGTTCCCGCCTCCTTCCCGCCTCCCCCTCTCTCCTCCTCTCCTGCCTCTTTCTGTCTCCCGCGGCCTACCTCCTGGCCTGCTTCGAGCTCGCAGCTACCTGCGAACACCGCGAAGGTCGGCAATTTCGCCAGCCCGTGGGAGGTCCAGCGGAGCGCTAAATTTCGCAAATCAAAATGAGCCCTCGCCTCCCTGGGTGCCCAAGGAGGTCCAGCAGAATGGTGCAGCACGCACATCTAAAATCAGAGCTCGCCTACCTGGGCGCTTCAAGATGTAAACTTGTCGTCACTTTTGCGACTTCCTTGGAGATCCAGCTCAGCGGTGTCGTACAAGCTCCAGCGCAAACGTGCCTTACGGAAATCCAGATGAGGCCTCGCCTCCACGGGTGCTGACAACCGCGTCATTGCAGGCGCTGTCGTGAGCCTGGAAGGTCCAGTTGAGTGGTGCTGTACGCAGATCCACAAATTGGACAACTTCGCTTACCTGCGTGACGGGAGATGTGCAATGACCACCACTCTTACGAGCCCCCATTGGGGGTCCACCGGAGCGCCGAGGTCAATGGCACCCAGATAAGACCACGGCTCCCCGGGTGCCGCCAGCTGCGCAGCCGCCGCCACTTGCGTGAGCCCCAGCAGGGCCACAACGGAGCGACGTCTTGAAGGGACCCAAGCGAGACGTCGCCGCGCTGGTGCGGCCAGCTGCGCAACAGCCGCCATGTTCGCACGGTCCCGGGAAGTGTAGCGGAGCGACTTCTAAAAGGGACCCAAACCAGGCCTTGCCTCCCTGGGTGATGCCACATGCGCAGCTGTGCTGCGCAATTGCCGCGACTTTCGTCAGCTTGCGGGAGGTCCAGCGGAATACGGTCCCATCCACAGTCACACTGTTCACTTCCAACCCCAGATACTGCCATCGGCGAAACTGGCGACGATTGTGTGAACCTGTTGGAGGGCCAGCGAAGAGTGGTCCTAAGGGGCCCGGGCGGTACGTCGCCCTGATTGCCAGTGGCAAAAGACGCAACGTCATGCCCGCTCGCCCGCCCGCCCGCCCGCGCGCGCGCCGCCGCCGCCACCGCCGCCGCCGCCACCGCCGCCGCCGCCACCGCCGCACCTGCCGCCGCCGCCGTCGTCGTCGTCGTCAAAGCCATCGTCGTCCTCCCGTCTTCCCCCCCTCCAGACCATACTTCTGCATTGCTTCCTTTTCGGTCCCGCGAGGCGCGCAACGCGCAGGACCCCCTGTCGCATTCGCAAGGGATCGCGCCCCTTGGCACATCCACATCCGTCGTTGCTGCTGCCGCTTGTCGCAGACAGGTTGGGCACGTCCATGGGCAAGCTTCACGACGCGAGGAGGTCCCCAGGCCCGTCCAGGGGCAGAAGAAGAGAAGACGCGATAAGCGTAAACTGTTGGCGCTCCGCGCGGATTTCTTGGATCTGCGCTGGACCCCCCTCCCTGGCGCGCGGAGTGGCGCCGGAGACGCCGCCAGGGGGTCCAGCGCGGAGCCAAGAGAGTGTATGGCGCTGTTCGGCGGAGGACAAGCCTCCTCTACCAGACCGCCCTCTGGTGAAAACGGCCTGGGGCCGAGATCGGCGGACCTGGGCCCGCAAAAGCGACGGCCACGACGCCCTCCCGCGAACCGAAAACGGCCAATTCGCTAATCGACGTGTCAGGGTAGGCGGGGGACGAGGGCGCCAGCCACGCGGCACCCCGAGTGCTGCTGCAGAGCCCCTCGGCCTTGGCGTAAACTCGTGGATCTCACCGTGATGACATCCACTTGTCCGGCCACATGCTTGCCACGAGGCGTGAAGGCAGCCCGTGATGCCCCAGGCAGCTCTCGCGCCGCCGGCGATGCGATGCGTGTCAGGGTAGGAGGTTTATAAGGAACCGGACTTTATACACCGATGTTTTTTTTCCGGTCCCGCTCTGAGATCCGCACAAGAAAACGGATTCTGGTGTATAGGGCATCCTGGTGTATACATGTTTCGTTGTTTTCACAGGAAAACAAAGAAAAAAGTATACACCACACCACCCCGACGTCGTCCCCGACCCTCAAGAAAGTTCCAGTTGCCGAGACCGAGCTGCTTCTTCTTCTTCTTCTTCGAAGGGGTGCGCTCTCCTCCTCTCCTCCTCCTCCTCCTCCTCCTCCTCCTCTCCTCCTCCTCCTCCTCCTCCTCCTCTCTCCTCCTCCTCCTCTCCTCCTCTCCTGCTCCTCCTCTCCTCCTCCTCCTCCTCCTCCTCCTCCTCCCCCTCCTCCTCCTCCTCCTCCTCCTCCTCCTCCTCTCCTCCTCCTCCTCCTCCTCCTCCTCCTCCCTCCTCCTCCTCCTCCTCCTCCCCCTCCTCCCTCCTCTTCCTCCTCCTCCTCCTTCCTCCCCCTCCCCCCTCCTCCCTCCCCTCCCCCTCCTCTTTTCCTTCCTCCTCCCTCCTCTCCTCCTCCTCCTCCTCCTCCTCCTCCTCCTCCTCCTCCTCCACCTCCTCCTTCCTCCCTCCTCCTCCTCCACCTCATCCTTCCTCCCTCTTCCCCCTCCTTCCTCCCTCCTCTCCCTCCTCCTCCCTCCTCCTCCTCCTCCTCCTCCTCCTCCTCCTCCTCCCTCCTCCTCCTTCCCTCCTCCTCCTCCACCTCCTCCTTCCTCCCTCCTCCTCCTCTCCTCCTTCCGCCTCCTCCTCACCCTCCTTCCTCCCTTCCTCCCTCCTCCCTGCCTCCCTCTCCCCTCCGAGCTGCTTCTTCTCCGAAGGGGTGCGCTCTGGCCAGGGTCTCGCGCAGGGGCCCCGCCGCGGCGGCGCGGGCCGTCTCTCCGCCGGCCCAGGCCGAGAGGCAGAGAAGGCGCCCGAGGAAGCTCCTCGAGCTGCGGCCCTCGGGGGAGCCGATAGGAGCCTGTTTTTGGGGGATTCCGGCAAGTGTTACTTGCATGGCGTTCGCCCCCCCCCCCCCCCTCGCCCCTCTCAAGCGAATACTAGCGTGCAAGTGCCTTTCGACTTGCGTGATTTCCGCGCTCCCCCCCCCGGGCTTGCTTCACAGTCCTCAGCCGCACAGGCTCAGCCCCCCCCCCCCCCCCCCGTCCATGCAAGTAAACTTGCCAGAGTCTAAAAAAGGCTCCTCCTCACCTCCTCCTCCACCTCCTCCTCCTCCCTCAGCCCCTCCTCCTCCTCCTCCTCCTCCCTCCTCCTCCCCTCCTCCCTCACCCTTCTCGCCTCTCCTCCGCCTCCTCCTCCCTCCTCACTCCCTCTCCTCCTCCTCCCCCTCCTCCTCCTCCTCACCTCCTCCTCCTCTCCTCCTCCTCCTCCTCCTCCTCCTTCCTCCTCCTCCTCCTCCTCCTACCTCCTCCTCCCCTCCCTCCTTCCTCCTTCCTCCTCCTCCCTCCTCCCTCCTCCCTCCTCCTCCCTCCTCCCTCCTCCCTCCTCCCTCCTCCTCCTCCGAGCTGCTTCTTCTTCGAAGGGGCGCGCTCTGGCCAGGGCCTCGCGCAGGAGCCCCGCCGTGGCGGCGCGGGCCGTCTCTCCGCCGGCCTGGGCCGAGAGGCAGAGGAGGCGCCCGAGGAAGCTCCTCGAGCCGCGGCCCTCGGGGGAGCCGATAGGACGCGCAGGGACAAGTCAAGGGGCCCTGGGACACAGAAATAAATACTCCAGATTTCGTAATAAAAGGGAGGGGGTCTGGACCCTCCAAGACAAGCCATTTCAGACCTCCCCCGTGGGAGAACCCTCCAAAACATCGTCCCCAGACCCCCCCAGGCCCTCCAAGATTGAGGTGGTTGGCTCCTGCTTAAGTTGCCTGGCCATCATCCATTAAATTGTTGCGACGTATGTCGATTCAGGAGTTGTGCGCTTGTGTAGACATATAGATTTCGGAGTTGTACACTTGTCTAGACATATAGATTTCGACGTTGTGTGATTTGTCAATGATCTCGACTTTGTGTGATTTCGACGTTGTGTGATTTCGACGTTGTGTAATTTGATATCAAAATCAATATTGCTGAACTTGTGGTAGAATGGTATGTACGAGATATGAGGTTCGGTGTTGTCGTCATCATGTGTGTTGGTTTGGTGGTGTAGCCGTGTGGGTGGTGGATGTTATTGTATTAGTGAGTGTTAATGTGTGGTAGAATAGTGTTAGTTTGTGTTAGAATAGTAGTCAAGACAAGGGCGGAGATGAGATGATAGACCAAGGGGAGCAGGACAAGATAATAAGGGGGCGACGAAAGAGGGGAGGGGAGGGGGGGCGAGGACGCTCTGTCTGAACCTCCCTCCTCCTCCCTCCCTCCTCCTCTCTCCCTCCCTCCCTCCCTCCCTCCCTCCTCCTCTTACCCCGTCTCGATGCTGAGACCAGCCTTCCTCCTCCTCCTCCTCCTGGCCGCCTGGCCCCCCTCCTCCTCAGCATCCGAATCCTCACCCTCACTCTCCATACCCTCTTCCAGGGGCTCGCGAATGGGACGTGGAGAGGAGGGAGAGAAGAGGATGAGAGGAGAGTGGGACGAGTGAAGGAGAAGGGAGTGGAACAGAACGGAACAGAAGACCCGAAGGGGATGGATGGATGGCACGCTCGTCATTTTTGTTCGACGCGGGCGTGAAGTTCACGCTAAAAGGAATGAGATGGGCAGAGCCCTGAGAGGAGGCAGATCGTCGACAGTCGTCGTCTTCGTCGTCCTTGTCGTTGTCGTCAGTCGTCGTAAAGAGCTAGGCGTTTGGGGAAGAGTAACTGGGGCACAAAGGGAGTGCGATTGGGGGCGGCCCACGACGAGGGGGCCTGTTAAAAGCGAGCCGAGCACCTAGCGTGCGGCGCGCAGGAAAGGCGAGCCAGCCTAGACCGCAGCCAAAATGGCGCGCTAAGCTGACCTGGACCTGGAGTCCTAGACTCCTAGACCGCTGTGCCAGGCCCTGTGCTGCGGTGCTGTCTGGTAGGGTCTGCACTGTGTCTGGTAGGGTCTGCGCTGTGCTGCGCGCTGCTGCGCTGCTGCGCTGCGCTGCATTGTCTGGTAGCGCCTGCACTCGGAAGGACCGCGGACCGAGGAGAAGCCCGCTGCATCGAGCCACCAACAACTAGCGGCGCCAGGTTCCAGATGCAGCATCGTCGTCTCGCCGTCGTCGTCGTCCGTCGTCGTCGTCGTCACCGTCGTCGTCGTCGTCGTGCGTCGTCGTCGTCGTCCGTCGTCTAGGCCCTACGGCGCTGCCCCCACCTGCGGCCCCGAGCCGACGAACTGCTGGGCACCAAAACGGCGCTGCTGGCATCGCTGGGCGCCAAGCTGCTGGGCACCAAGCTGATGGAATCGCTGGGCGCCACACTGCTGGCAACACTGGGCCCCGGGCGCTGAACTGTGCATGGCGAAGCTGCTGGCGCGCTAAGTCTTAGTTATTGGAGTTCCTGGCGCAGGCCCTGCAGGCTCGGCCTCCTCGAGAAATGTCATCGGATCAGCGAAGACGTCAGGATACTGCTCGGCGCGCTTCGCGCACCATGTGATCCACAATTCCTGCTCCTCGCAACTGATGCTCTCGGCGATCCAGCAACCCGTGCACATGAAACCTTGGCCTGCCGCGAGAAAGCGCCTGCCGCGCCACACTCCATCCCACGTGGTGTTATGACAGTCGCTGCAAGTCGGCTTGGAAGGCCTGCACTCGCTGCAATGGTATTTGCAACTGTTGCACCTAAATACTGGCCAACGTTGACGTTTGCACGTCGTGCATTTTGGCGGCCCCACAGATGCGGGCGGCGGCATAAGAGGACGGGTCTTCTCAGCCTCAGCCTTCAGGGGCTGAGGCCCCTCCTGAGGAGCTGACTTGGGCGCCTCCTCCTCAGGCTGTGCGGCAGCATTGTCGTGGGTCGGGGCACGGCGTCTGCGCCGGAGCGCAGGCGGGCTGGCCGACCGTTCGGCTGCTGCAGGGCGGCGAGCTTCCCGGGGAGACGTGCCGCGCCTCGAGGGCCTCAGCCTCGACCTAGACCTAGATGAGGCAGCAGGCTGCGACGTGCAACGGCTGACCGAGATGAGGCGGCAAGGCCCTCGAGGCCCTCGAGCCGCGCTTCGAGAAACGTGCCGCGCAGGTGAGGGCGAGGGCCGCCTTCGGTCTCGCTCGCGGCGACGCTCCCGAGGCTCCTCAGTCCTGGCCCTGGCCTGAGTCTGCGCCTCGAACTTCCTCCAGTCATCGTGGGAGCCCCACGCGCGGCCTGGCGACTTGCGGGCCCTGTCTCCACTTACCTCCTTGGGCGGGGGATCTTGCCTGGGATCCTCGCGGTGGCGGCGGCGGAGGCTCGACTGATTGCTGCCGGACGCCTGGGACATGGCTAGGTGATGCTCGGCACGGGCGACGCGATACTCTCGATCACTCTGGCCCTTGACTCTGACTGGGCTGGGGGACCTGGCTGACCTGGACCTGGCTCTGCCGGCGGGGCGCCTTGCACGCTCGTCGCGATCCTTGCGGCCCTCCTTGCGGCCCTCGCGCGGGGCAGAAGACGCGCGCGACGAGTTGCCTGACTCCTCTGCAAGCACTGCAGACTCTGCAGACTCTGGCGTTGGCGGCTGCTGACTTGGCGGCGGCCCTGAGGCTGGGGGCTCACAAGCAGCAAACTGTGGCAGAGGATTAAAGTGCGCGGCGTGGCCCGCATGACCCGAGAAGACTGGGGCCGAAGCCACTGCGGCAGCCACTGGGGGCCCTAAGGGCCTTAAGGGTGCCAAGGGTAAAGGTGGCAGTATGAGCGGCAAAGGCTTAAAAGGCGGCGGAGGGCCCCTGCTTTTGGCGGCGGCCCCAGAAATAGAGCCTGGGAAAACGTGGGCCTATGAGGCATGGGAGTTAGCCGCACTGGAGGGCGGGTGCTGCACTGGGCCCCGGCCTGCTGCACTGGGGGACGGGCGCTGCGCTGGGCCTCCTGCATTGGAGGACGGGTGCTGCACTGGGCCTGCTGAGCCTGCTGGCGGCCCTGGCGGCCCCGGCGCATCTGGAGCGCGCACTGGGCCTGCTGGCGCAGCTGGAGCGCTTGAGCGACAGAGAAACTCAGCGGCCCCCTCCATCATGCGAGATGGTTCAGGAAACCCGATCCAGAGAGAAAATAATCGATCGCTCAACTTCGGCCCTGCACAGATGCGAGGGTGATTGGGCAAGCGCATGCTGGCAGGAGGTCCTGTAGCGGGGCCGACGCAGCCAGGCGGCGGCGCCACGAAGGTAAAGAGTCCTGCTTCTTTGTCGCGCAGGTCTGGGAAGTGATCCCTACGAACGCAGTCTACGACGTCGCAGACGCGGAGCCCTCGCCGCGGGATCTGTATAGTGAACCACTGGAGGGATCGCTGCGGGGCGCAAACGAAGAGCGTGCTGTGACCAAATTCTGAACTGGGCTGAGTTGTGCGACCTGACTCATCAGCAGGCAGGTCGCCGTCAGAGTCGCCCGAAGGGCCATCACGAGACCGCCTGCTGCGATCGGGCCTGCGAGCATCGCGGTCCGAGCTGCCACGACACTGGCGCGGCGAGCGAGACCTAGGCTGTCCCTTAGAAGCCCGCGGTGACTTGTGATACCCGAATACTACAATAAAGACTGCAAGCAAGCGGGCATAGAAAGCAAAACTGGATGCGAAAAGAGCTCGCCGGCTCACGGCGCGGAGCTGGCGCACTTGACGGCGCGCACCAGCGGGCCCTCCAGCAGCCGCCCACGGGTGGCTGGAGGACCAGCGCGCGGTGGCCGTGCCTGGCTGACTGGCCAGGCCCTCCGCGTCGCACGAGAGCAACGCGGGCCGGTTGTAGAGGCCCTCGGAGTACATGAAGTCGGGCCCGTCGGGCCTGTGCTGATCACTGCCAAACAAAGGGGTTGGCCTGGGTGTTGTCTTGCACGCTGCCTCTGCCGCCTGCCGCAAATCCAGCTTCTCGAACGCGTTCTTCCGACAGAGGTGGATCCCCGACTTCTGGCTGGTCGATGCCAAGGACGTCCATGAAGGTGCGCAGGATGGTCGCGCAGTCCTGGGTCCGAACGCACCTAGGATCTTGAGGCCACGGAGCGACGCCAAGATCTTCAGGCGGCGGAACGACGTGTGGGCCATCGCGGAGCAGGTCCCCAAGAGCGCCCCTGGCGAAGTTGATGCGTTGGCCTGTGAACTGCAGGAAGTCGGCCCTTGCGGAAACCAGGGCTGCGGCCAACGCCACTGCCTGACCCATGTGGTCCATGCACCGCTGGAAGTGCGAAGGGCAGGGCCCTGCCTCGACACGAGCGCGTCGCTCGTCGTCTTCGGCATGTTGAAGGGCTCGAAGGCGGCGAGCGACATCGTGGACGCCGTAGGCATGGTTGAGGAAAGGTTCGATTCGGATAGCTGCGGGGTCGTCCACCCCCAGCCGGGAGCTATGCATTGCGATATGTATTGCGACAGCCGATTCCGAGAGCTGAAGAGAGCTAAGAGAGCCACGAAGCCGCAGCAGGGGAGGGCGACGAGGGGAGCGCGACCGAAGGCCGCTGCTCGCCCTGCCATCGCGGGATGGCATACACCCGTCAACCTCGCAGGAGGGACGGGCGGTGCTCGGCCTGGCGCGTCGCGTGCGGCGGGGGGCGCACACCTGGCTCACCTGCGGTTCGAGCCTGGAAAGTGTCGGAAGGAGGAGGAGGAAAGAAGTCTGAGATGAGAAGACAGAGAGTCTCAGCGGCAGCAGGAGGGAGGTAGGAAGGAGCAGCTACTACAAGCGGACATCATTTTACGTTGGTTCCGGCGCGCACATGTTAGTAGTAACAGGAACACTGTAGCCAGCAACTGCCTGGCTGCCATGCGTGGAGCTTTCATTCGCTGTCCACTCTCTCCTGGCTGTCAAAATTCGCGGTTCTCCCCCACCCAAATCCATCCTCGATGTTACCGCAGCAGTAGCCACGCCATATACCCAGCTGGCCAGCTGCCCCCCTCGTCGTAAACCCTCCCAGACTGCCATCACCCCCAACTCGAGAACCACATCAACTGCTCCTCTGCTCCTCTGGGGGCCGGGGCCCGAGGCTGCAGAGCAGTAACAAAAATCCAGCACCATCGGCGTTGGTCATTGGGGACGGGATGGAACAGAGAATGGAGAGGAGCGGCATAGGGCCCCTATCATAGGGCAGGGGGATGGCAGAATAGAAGGTTGGACAAAAATACTTAGCACGAAAAGAACGCAGACTCTAGATGCTCGCTCGCACGCAAAAAGCCCGGGGCCCGCGGCATCAAGGAGGAGGAGGAGGAGAAGGGGAAGGAAAATTCAGGAGGGGGGGGGGCCGGGAGGAGGAGGCGAAGGAGGAGAGAGGCCTCGGGCCCTAGGACCTAGGCACTGGGAGGAGGATGAGGAGGGAAGATGGTTGGAAGGAGTGGGAGGAGGGAACTGAAGGAAAAGTACGATCTAGCATGAGAAATACGAGTCGCACTGGGCTTCACATCGGACGGCGGATGGAGAAGGAGGGGAAAGAGCAGGTAGGACCAGGAAGATGACGAGAGGAGGGTGAGGAAGGGCCAAGTGACGGGGGACTCCTGGGCCCAGGCAAACAAACTGACATGCACCTGACCAGACTGCACGCAGAAACATCTGCTGAGCTGCAGGGCGCGCGGGCCCCACAGTCCAACAGATTCTGACTTACTGGCTGGTTCCTCCTTCCTCCGCGTCCTCTTCCTCATCCTCCCCGTCCTCGTCCTTCCTGGGTCCTGGAGGCTTCGGTCCCGAGGCCAGGTGGCGGTGCCCCGATCGGGGCTAGCGAACCTACGGGGTCAAGAAGGACCCTCCTCTCCTCACTATCGGGCCTGAGCCTCAGCCCTGACTCGCTAGCCCTGGCGAAAAGAAACTTAAGATCTGAGCCTCAGAGTCTAAGACTCAGAGAGCGGAGCCGACATGGCTCACTCATCGCCGCCACCACGGCCTCAAGCGACTCAAGACTCAAGTACCTGAAAGCATCAAGAAGCGAGCAAAAAAAAGAGCATCGTGAACGCATCGCCTGCATTGCAGGTTCAGGCGGCGGCCTGGAGCACCTTCTGCAGCATCGCGTACAACGCTGGGCGCATGGATGAGGGATCTGCGCCGCAAGACGCCAGGAGCTTCACCCATTTCTTGGTATCCTCCTTCGAAAGATCACCCTCGCACTTAAGCAGCTGCGCCTCCGTGATCGTGACCCTGGCGACCCTCACCACAACGAAACACTGCTCGATCGCCTCGTCGGTGCCCTTCAACGCCCTAGACTCCTTCACGCCATCAACGTCTTTGTACTTCTGCACCAGCTTCTGGGCCGCCTTGACGACTTCCAGCCCCTTCTTCCAGTCGTCGACCAGCTTCTGGCCGTCAATCTTTAAGAGATACTTGGACCCCACCTGGCGGACCTCATCGATGGCTCAAGTGGCGTTCAACGGCTGCTTCCATGAAGCACCGTTCTCGCCGCCGCAAGCGTTCTTCGCGAGCGTCGCCTGGTTCGACTCGATGTTAGTTACAGCCGTGGCTAAGAATTCGCAGATGAGGCGAACGCGGAGGTCGTTGGCATCCAGTCTCACCTGACGTAGGCCATCAGTCAGACTCCTCAGCATGCGGATCGTTTCTGCGTCGTCCTCGGCGGGGGCCTTGACGGGCAGGATGCGCGCGAGCTTGTCGACCTGAGTGCGGGGTGAAAAACGATCAGCCGCGATTCTCGATGACGACGGCGGCCCCGGGGCCCAAGGGCCTCAGGAGGCAGGGGCCCCACTCGCTGGCCCGACCCTCGCCTTATCCGCCCCCCTCCTCTCCTGAGGCCCTGAGGCTCTGAGGGCCCTCGGTCAGCATCTTACCCCGCCCCGTCAGAAGCGCATTTGCAACGTTCTGGTACTACTATACTCGGGCTTGGACCCCCGGACGCGGACCTCCTGGCTCTTGGCATCTGGCTCGCACACCTCCAGGAATACCATGGTGGAGTGGATCTCGACGATGCGGATGGCCATCTGGAAAGCCATGTCGAAGCCATTGGCACGCTCTTCTTGAGGAAGCATGTCGCCGATGTCCGTGACGAGAGTGATCCCATAAGCGTCGAGGCCGCGCCACTCGCTGAATGGTTGGCTCTGGATGATATCCCAAATACGGCGGTAGAAGGCTATGATCGAAATGTTCCTCTGGTCGTCGTCGCCAGCAAGCGGTGGGATCTTCTGGCCGTGGCAAGCCTTCCTGGCCTCCAAGAGGTTGGCCCAGTCATCGTTGATGCTGCCCTGCTCATCGACCGAATCCGCCAGGGCGACTCCACCCCCAGGGCCGCGTTCAATCCTCTTGCACGCGTTGTCGAGAGCAACGACCATTTGAAGGGACTGCGAGGCCGCCTGCAATGGCGCGAGCACGCCCAACTCCTTCTTCAGAGAAGTCTTGAAGGCACCAGGCTTGCACCCAATCATGCACGCGTTAGCGTCGGGGTAGAATTCTGCTAAGCAGCGCGCCTGGCGGTCACCATCCATCTGGTCAATGCCCTGGATATTCTTGACGCGCTCCGCCACGCAGGACATGACCTCAGTCTCGATGTCCTGCAGGGCCCCATCGCGGAGGTTCATCTGCAACTTAGGCATCAACTTGAAGACATCTCGGAACTTGCTCACGTCGGCGGTGTCACCCTTGAGAGCGTCCACGGCTGTCCTGAGGATGGCCACCTCGCCGGTCTGGTCGGGTAACAAGAGGGAGGCTTCCCACTGAGCATAGAGAGTCTTGACGGTCGAGTCCCCGGTGATCGCTTTGCGGAGCAGTGTCATGCGCTTCTGGTGCTTGGAAGGGTCGTCGTGGTGGCTCCCCTCCTCCTCCTCAGCCCAGACGTACTCGACGTCCGCCGGCTCAGATCCGCAGGCACCTGGCAGCGGGTCGAGGATGGCAGCCAAGCCCCTGCAGCACGTCTTGATCTGGACGAGATCCTAGCGGAGCAGGTGCAGGCGGGAAAGAAGAGTCAATGTAGAGGAGGGCAAGTGGCTGAGGAGGAGTAGAGTAGGACTGAGTAGGAGGAGGGTTCGAGGAGACGATCCTCCTCCTGGTTGTTCTCGAGAATATCCAGGACGGCCTTGCAGCATGCCAGCACCTTCCGGGTGTAGCCCTCCATGCTGCCCGCTACCACCACTGGCAAGAGTACGAGGTCGACGATGACGTACGAGAGACACTCGACGCGGTCCTGGATCTCGACCTCCGGCATCAAGGTAGGCCACGTACTGTCGAAAGGGTCGACGTCCGCCCAGAGTGAGGTATGCAATATTTCCCAATCAGTGGGTGGTAGGTGGGTGGGTGGGTGGGTGGTGGTGGGTGGTGGTGGTGGGTGGGCGGTGGGTGGTCGGTGGGGATGGGCCACCACCACCCACCCACCCACCACCCACCACCCACCCACCACCCACCCACCACCCACCACCAAGCCACCAACAACCGACCACCCACCCAACACCCACCCACCACCGACCACCCACCACCTGCCCACCACCCACACCCCACGCGGCCCACGCACCACTGGTGGGCGGGTGGTGGGCGGCGAGTGGATGGCGGGTGGGCGGAGGCTGGAAAAAGTGAAGCCGGAGTGGAGGAAGTGAAGTGGAGGGTGCCCTGCCGCCTCGGCCCCCTGCCTCTCTGGGGCTCGTGCTCCCGCCGCGGAGGGGGCCGTCGGTCGTCGTCGTCGTCGTCGTCGTCGTCGTCGTCGTCGTCGTAACCTCCCCCCTTGTCCCCGGGCCCCAGCCCCATCTTGCTCCTCATCTGACCCTTCGGATCCTCCTGCTCATTTTGGCAAGCCCTCGCCTCGTCGCCGCCGCTGGAGGAAGAGCCGAGGAACAGCTGAGTGAGCTTCTGGAAGTTCAGGTCCTTGACGGCCGCGACGATCTGGCGATGCCACAAGCCCTTCTTCGTCACCAGCTGCAATTTCACTCCGCTGGACTTCAGCGCTTTGAGGCTGACCTCGAGCGTCGCGTCGCCCAGCAGCATGAGCCTGTTGGGCGCCATCTCCTCGGCGTGCGCCGCGAGCTCCGATGCTGTCTTCATCTGCTGGAAGAGCCCAGGGTCGGAGACCCTGCCATCCTCGCCAGTCAGCGTGTTCATCAGCCGACGCAGCTGGCACAAGTCCATGTTGGGGGTGTAGCTGCCATTCAAGATGCTACGGACGTCGGCGACGTTCTTGACGTAGGTCTGCCCCTTCGGAAACTGGGACAGGCGCCGTCGTTGACCCATGCCGTTGCCGCCCCCCTTTCCCCTCCTGCCGGCGGCGGTGCCCCCGCGACCTTCCCCCTTGCGGCCGCGGCCCGCCGAGCTCTTCCTGGGGGTCGCCGCAGCCTCGTCCCCGTTTTCGTCGGCGAGCATCACCTCCATGGTTTCAACCCCCATAGGCCCCTCGTCGGCCACGGCGGATCCATCGGGGGCCTGGAGGGGGGAGGGAGGAACGACGGGGGAGAGGACAATAAGAAGAAGCGGCAGCAGCAGAGAGGATGGAGGAGCAAATGCAACACAGCAAATGCAACAGAAAGATGAGGGAGGACTAGGAGGAGGTAGGAGAAGGCAAGAGAGGAGGTCGGCGGAGGTAGGAAGGAGGAGGTAGGACCGAGGGAGGAACAACAGGTAACAGGAGGAGGAGAAGGAGGAGGAGGGTGAAAGGATAAGAAAGGAGGATGAGGAGGAGGAGGACGGAGGCAGGCGAGGACGAGGAGGAGGAGAAGGGAGGAGGCGATGGAGGTTGGAGCCCAGTCTGAGCTCCATGGCCCATGGGTCATGGACCCCTGGATCTCGCACTCCACTGGATCACTCCACCTCTTCCCTCCTCCCTCCTCCCAGCTCCTCCTTCCTGCCCCCTCATCCCTTCTTCGATTCCCCCCCCTTTGCCCCCCCCCCCCTGGGCCCCGGCCTGGGCGTCGGCCGCTGCGATGTCCTGCACCGCGCGGCCCTGCTCGGCAAGGAACTCCCGCTTGATAATATCCAGGTCGTTGGCGGAATACGGCGTGACCTGCATGCCCTCGGTCCCGACCACCTTGAAAGCGCCGCGCTTGAAGACGCCCATACCTTGGTTCTCACGAACCTGACGCACTGGCGGCACGGTGGCCGCCCCACTGACCTGAAACGTCGTGCTGAAGCGGACCTGGCACCCAGCCTCGACGTCCTCGACGCAATAGCCCGTTTTGGTCCCGCAACGGCCCTCGATGCTGCTCTCTTTGGTGTCCTGCGTCTCCGGGTCGAAGCCGAACTGGGTTAAGAATTGATCTTTGTCGACGAGCTTGCCCCATTGGACGAGCTCGGCCGTCGTGCTGGTCACTTCCTCGGCGCTCTGCATCTGGTACGTCTGCTTGCCGAGGCCCTTCTCCTTGGCCGCCAGGCCGGCCGCGTGGACCCTAGCGCCAACGCTGGGGTTTGCGCGAACCGCAGACTCCAAGCCAGCCTTGGACGTGAACTCGAACTGGCCATGTACCACCCCGAGCGGGCAAATGTCACAAAGATCCTCAATAGGCTCACGGCGCTCAGAGTCCTTCCCTTTGTTGATCACCGCGCACTTGGCCCAACCCTGGCCATGCTTGTCGCTCTTGACGCCACACGAGCAGCACATGCGCGGCCCATCAGTCATGATGCTGCCGGGAACGGGGGTCGACGGGGCAGCCATCATGAGTCAGTTGGCTGTTACTAGTCCGAGTAGGCTAACAAAGCAGCAGTCGTAGTTCGTTCGCTGAGTCGATTCAAGATCACACACTGAGGGTAGTCACTTTGGCTCAAGCCCGAATGCCAATTATTGCGGAGGGCATACAAATGCACAAATGATTCCGATAATTAAACCATTAGACGCTCAAATTCAATCAACAGGGAGAGGCTGGTGGTGCAGAGCGGTCTAAACTCTTCAGGGGTTCTATCGGACTCTGGTGAGAGTTACGGGTTGGATCCCCTCCTCTCTCGCCCCGCTGGTTTTTCGTCCTAGATCCCTGTGGTGTGCGTCTTGGGCGCCTCTCAGGGTCCTAGAGTCTTAGAGCCTCCTCGGGGCCCTCCTAGGACATAGAGCCTAGATCCTCCTAGAACCGCCAGCACCCCTTGAAACACTGCAGTGATATGATAAGTACTTGAAATCACCTGGGACCTCATGGTCGTCGTCCAACGCCCCTAAACGCTGAGCGTACCCGCGAGCGTCTCCTGACAGCATGGCACGGTGCTTGGAATGAAAGGGAATGATGGAAAGCAACAAGGAAGCAACAGGGAAGCAACAGAGATGCCACCTGCGGCCCTCTCATTATGGCGCATTTGGGGCAACGTCACTTCGAAACAACAAGAGGAACTGCACAAGCGCCTGCCGCAAGCCCGCCGTGGGCGCAGGTAAGCCCGCGCTGACGGGGATAAGGTGGAGGCTATAACAGATGCGCAGTAGGGATTGACTCGGGTGGCCGCCTGAGTGACTCATGCGGCTAGAGTTCCCCGTGTTAATTGAATTGCAGGCTGGACACTAGCGGCTAGCGGTCCTTCCTCGCGCACGTCTGGCACAGGTCCAAACTCTTCACGTTATCAGACTTCTTGATGTAACGGCACTTCTCCGCATGATACACCGCGCTAAAAAGGACGTGCCACAGTGCACGCTTCGGACTCGGTGGAGTTGCCTCGGGGGTCGTACTGCTGCTGGATGTCGGCGAGGTCGCGCGCCAGAGCGCCCCCCGATGCGTCTCGAACTTTGAGCATGCACCGCACGGTTTGCCTCGCTTCGACGAAAGCGTAGGACTCCCCGATAGAGGCTCTGGCTCCGACGACGATGACGTCGGCGCAGTCGCGACGCCCCCCCCCACCGCGAAGCGTCTGGTGAGGTGGCCAAGCAATAGGCCGCTCAGGAAAGCCAGGACGATGAAAGCCTCCACCACCATG
>CAUYUJ010000716.1:35000-65000 GCA_963575745.1 Prorocentrum cordatum | reverse complement strand
GGCGGCACTGCGGGGGAGGTGACTTTCACAATGAAAATCAAGTTCAGGCGTGAGGCGGCACCGCCTGAGTATCGGAGTGGCCGTTCTAGCCCGTGGTAAGCTGCTCGACGGCGGCGACGACGACGACGACGACGACGACGATGACGACGGACGACGACGACGACGATGACGACGGACGGACGATGACTCTGACGACGACGACGATGACCACGACGAGACGACGACGACGACGACGCACAGCCAATGCCCTCGGCAATTTTCCGCGCGCCGTGACTGTCAAGTCTGGATCGAACGCGTCTCCGTCTCCTAACTGGAGCCCGTGCCACCGCTCAAAACCACCTCTTCTAGGGGGTCCACGATGGCCCGCACCTGGGATGACGCATCGGGGAGGAGGAGGACGAAAACGAGGAGGACCAGGAGTAGAAGCAGGGCCCGAGGGCGCAACAAAATGCACTCCCTGACTTCCGCGCACCAGATCCCCCAGTACTTGTCGGCCCTCAGCATCTGGATCAGGTCCCAGTGGTGAAACGGAGGAAAGACGTGAGTGACAGGGCCCCCATGTGGTCGAACGGGAGGGGGGGGCGGGCGGGTCCTCATCGGGTAAATTCAAAAGAACCTTGCACTGCATGGGCCCGATGAATATCATCATGCACTCCAGCAAAGTCCGGCATCGAGGAAAGGCTCTTGAGTTTTCCCACCAGATTAGACGGGGCCGAATCTGGGCCTTGTTGACAGAAGCCGCCCATGGGGCCCATGGGTTCCGATATCTATCAAATGCCCACCCGCTCGCCATTCACGGTCACCCTCCTCCTCCTCCCCCTCCTCCTCCTCCTCCTCGTCATCCCCCTCTTCCCTCCCATCCCCCCCCCTCCCGCTGCCCGCCTGCCCCCTCCCCTTGGCCCCTTCGCGTCCTCATCCTCATCCAAGGATAAATATGCGAGCATCTTCTGCGTGGTCATCTCGGAAATCTGGCAACATAGCAACGCTAGAGTTTCGCCTGGGATGATGACTGGCGGCGGTGTTGGGCCCCACCATATGCGCAACGGATACATCTCGGATTTCGCGGCAGATGCCACCAGCAACCCCCGGAGAGATTGGGTCTGAGCCTCAGAGTGAGTGGGTCCGGGGGTCTAGAATCTAGAGTCTGGGGATCGCGGCAGCGATCGACTAACGACCTCGCTATCTCACGTCGGCTGACGGCATCGATGCATCACCTATGCGCGCTGGCCCATGCCCCCCCCCCATCCGCCCCCATCCCGACGTCGCCGAAGCATCGAAGCATCGCCGGCGCAACGGCGGCGCAGCAGGAGATCATTCGACGTTACTCCTCTCTCTCGGGCCCGATGGGGGCTTCCAGAAGGTCCAATACTCCACGGCATCGATTCCACCGCGCGCGCGCTCCGCTTGCAGCCAGTAATCCAATGGATGGGGCACTATGCCGCGGGCCTGCAGCCTCAAGATCGAGGTCATAGCGCTCGAGCCCGTCTCGACTGCGAGCGGAGTTGGAGAAGCAGGATACAGAGGAGGAGGATGAGGGGGAGGAGTGGGGGTGGAGGAAGGGGAGGGAGGAAGGAGGAAGAGGAGGAGGAGGAGGCATGAGGAGGAATCGCGAAGATAATGAAGATGAAGGTCACGAAAACGATGAGGAGGAGTAGGAGGAAGAGGAGGAGGAGGAGGAGGACGAGGACGACGACGACGATACCTAGGAGGAGGAGGGGAAGGTCTGCTTATGTTGCCTGGCCATCATCCATTAGGCCCGAGGTTCGACCCTCGGCGGTGGTTGTCCGAGTCTGCACACGCACGCATCACGCGGGCGACGTGGACCTGCCGGGGGGGGCAGAGGAGGAGAAAGAGAAGAAAAGGAGAAGGAGAGGAAAAGGAGGAGGACGAGGACGACGAGGACGACGATACCAAGGAGGAGGAGGAGGACGACGACGACGACGACGATACCGAGGAGGAGGAGGAGGTACAGGAGGAGGGTGCGCCGAATTGGGCGAGGGGGACGCGCGCGGGCGGCGGCACTGTGGCCTGAGAAGGAGGAGGAGGAGGGGGAGGAGGAGGAGGAGGAAGAGGAGGAGGAGGAGGAGGAGGAGGGTGTGCCGAATTGGTTGAGAGGGACGCATGCGGGCGGCGGCACAGGGGCCTTCGGTGGGGCCCCCTATGGGGCAACGAAACGTGTGATGGGTGTGCCGACTTGGGCGTTGGGGGCGCATGCGGGCCGCGGCACTGGGGCTTTCGGTGGAGCTCCCTATGGGGCCGCGAAACGTGCGAGGGGCGCGCCGAACTGGACGCGGGGGACGCGTGCGGGCGGCGGCACTGGAGCTTTCGGCGGGGCTCCCTATGGGGCCACGAAACGTGTGAGGGCCGTGAGGGGTGTGCCAAATTGGGTGCGGGGGGCGCATGCGGGCGGCGGCACTGGGGCCTTCGGTGCAGCTCCCCATGGGTTCCCGCCCCCCATGGGTACCCGCTCCCCCTGGGCGCCCGCCCCCCGTGGGTTCCCGCCCCCCCGTTGGTTCCCGCCCCCCATGGGCTCCCGCCCCGCATTCGTTCCCGCCCCCCATGGGTTCCCGCCCCCCACGCGTTCCCGACCCCCCCCCCTCGCCCCCCATGGTTTCCCGCGCCCCATGGCTTCCCGCCCCCCGAGGGCCCTCTGGGCCCCCGCCCCCCATATGTTCTCGCCCCTCTATGGGCCCCCGCCCCCCACACGCTTCCGCCCTCCATCGGTTCCCGCGCCCCCGCCCCCCATGGGTCCCCGCCCCCCACGCGCCCCCGCCCCCCTCCGCCCCCCATGGGTTCCCGCCCCCCATTGGCTCCCGCCCCCATGGGTTCCGCCCCCCATGGGTTCCCGCCCCCCCTGGGTTCCCGCCCCCCATTGGCTCCCGCGCCCCATGGGTTCCTGCCCCCCATGGGTCCGCGCGGCCCTAGAGGGCGTCCATTGAGATGGGGGCGCCTCATTGGGGCATCCGCTGGTTGCATCCTACGCGGGAGTTCCATGGGGGCGCCCACGGGGAAGGGGGGGAGGATGGCGACCTGTCGGGGCGGCCCATGGGGGGGCGCATTGCGGGGGCGTCCTATGGAGGCGCCCGCAGGCCATATGGGGTTGGTTGGGGGGGCGGCTTGGGTTTTGGAATGCATTGCCAGCGTCGTAACGCGTAGGCTTTCTGTTGGGGTTTAGGAACCTGGAGAGTAGGGCCCAGGACCAGGAGTCTCGGGTTGGGCCCCCTGGAATCTGGGGTGCGCCAAATTCGCGACGCGGGAGTGGGGCGGGGTTTTGCAAACATCCCGATGCGGGAGCGATGAGAGGCGGGGCTAAGGCTTAAGGCTTAATAGAAATCCCGACGCGGGAGGAGATAAGGGAGAGGGAATTTTGAAAAATGGCGACGAAGGGGGGGGGGCAGGGGGTGACTTTGCAAAACTCGCGACGCGGGGGGGCGGGGGGGGGACCTTGCAAAACTCGCGACGCTGGGGGGAGGGGGGGGACTTTGCAAAAATCGCGACGCCGGGGGAGGGGGGGGGGGGGACTTTGCAAAAATCGCGGCGCGGAGGGGGGGGGACTTTGCAAAAATTCGGATGCAACCCGCTTGAATCATCAGATCTCAAATGTGGAGTTGGAACACGTATCAATTAGTTCGCCGGGTACAAATTCTGGTGTTGGGAACTGTATCAATTATTTCCCGGGCATCAATTTTGGAGTTGGTAAACGTATCAATATATCCGCCGGGCGGACTTGGGTATCAATTTTGGAGTTGGCGATCGTATCAATTTCGACGTTGGTGAGTTGGCGATCGTATCAATTTCGACGTTGGTGAGTTGGCGATCGTATCAATTTCGACGTTGGTGAGTTGGCGGTCGTATCAATTTACACGTCGCCGTATCAATTTTGGAGTTGGGAAACGTATCAATGCTTTCGCGCGGTATCAATTTTGGGGTTGGGAAACGCATCGACAAATCCGCCGGCCAGCGCTGGCGGTCTTTGCCCATTACGCGCGACGATAATTGGGCGCGCCCATGAACGAGTGCCCATCGCCCACGGTCGGGCCATCGCGCTGCTTGGGGGCATGGCGAAGGCCCGAGCACGACGCGCGAGGCGTTGCGCCGCTGGCGTTGCATGATACCCATAGGCCCGAAAGTTCTCACATCCTACGCTGCAACCCCCCGCGCGCCTAATTACGCGCCCGAAACCCAGCGCGCGGCGCACCCCAGACCCCGGCCCCCGAGCCAAACTCCCATTGGACCCCCACACACACCACCACCCTCCCCCCGCACACCACACAGCGCCCAATCGAGATTCGAGAAATTAGCCTTCGCCGCGCTATCGCACACGCACGACCCCGCGCCCAACACCCCGCCCCCGAGACCATCCGCCCCCAACTGTATGTCATGAGTCTTGAGTCACCAAATCCTCCTAGATTCGAAGCCCTAGACTAGACTGCGCGCCACTGGCCCCAACGCCCCGCGCCCCAAGCCAACGCCAACCGCGCACCCCAGACTCTCCGGGTCCGTCGCCAAGGCCTAGCCGCCACGCCCCTGCGCCCGACGCCCCAGACCCCAGACCCCCGACTCAACACCCCTTGGCCCTCGCCCGTTCCCCCGCGCCCACAAATTCCTATCCTGCGCCCCCCCAGGTACCTTCCATTGCCTCCAGAACACGACGCCGTACCCCGCATACCCTAGAGACCACCCCCGCGCGCCGTGCACCGAACTCTCCCAGGCCCGAACCCCATCCATGCACCAACGCGCGAAGTGTCAACTTGGCCCCGCGGCCAAGCTGTCCCACTGCGCACATGGCACGGCGCTCCCAAGCCCCCAGCCGAAAATGCCAGTGGTCATGTCAATGGTAAGATCAAAGCCGCCAAGGGTAAATGCCGCCAGTGGTCATGATGGCGATGCCCGCCGGAATCTGCACGCCGGAGGCCGCGTCAACCTGGCCCTTGGCGCGGGAGGGCCGGAAGCTTGCGGGGGCGGGAGAAAGAGGCAGGAGGGGCGCTGAAGACTCTGAGCGGGTTTGGAAAGAGTCGCAGCAACGCAGCCATCTGGCAGGGGAAGCACGCAGCGGCACTGGGGCATTGCGGGAGCGAGGGGGGGCAAAGATAATAATAATGAGCAAGGAACTAACATAGAGGAGGGGAGCAAGGCTTCTTAAGTCTTAGCACACAACGCACGGCAACCGCAAGCAAGCAAGCAAGAGCAGCAAGGGGCCCTAGGGCCCCAGGGCGGGTTGCGACGAAAGGTGACACGAAAAACGGAGCAGCAACGAAATTACAATTAGCCTGGCGAAGGACGAAAGACCCAACCATGTTCAGTTGTGAGTGCCGCAATTGTGAATATCTGGTTCGGTTGCGCTCCTTGTGGGGCCACGAACCCTGTGAGGGGTGTGCCGACTTGGGTGTGGGGGGCGCATGCGGGCGGTGGCGCTGGGGCCTTCGGTGGAGCTCTATGGGGCAACGAAACTTGTGACTTGTGATGGGTGTGGCGAATTGGGTGTGGGGGACGCATGCGGGCGGCGGCACTGGGCTTCCCCTCCTCGATGCTGAGACCATAGGCGGCCAGCCTTCCTCCTCCTCCTCCTCCTGGCCCTCCTCCCCCCCCCCCCCTCCTCCTCATCATCCGAATCCTCATCCTCACTCTCCATGCCCTCCCCCACCATGAGTCAGAGGATGGGTGCCCCGGGCGGCGACAAACGACGATGAGTGAACGGGAGGGTTAAGTTAAGAGTTAAGATGATGGCAACCAGCGTGTGTGAACGGAGAGGGAGAGCTGAGAAGAGGATGAGAGGGGGGTGGGACGAGTGAGGGGGGAGGGAGTGGAACAGAACGGAACGGAAGACCCGAATGGAATGGATTCATGGATGGCACGCTCATTGTTATGGCGTGAAGTTCACGCTGCGGCACAACAGCCCAAACAAAAAGGAGCTGAGACGGGTAGAGTCTGGGTAGCGAGCCCTGAGATGCAGATCGCCGACAGTCGTCGTCTTCGTCGTCCTTGCCGTTGTCGTCAGCCGTCGTAAAGAACTAGGCGTCTGGGGAAGAGGAACGCACAAAGGGAGTGCGTAAGGGAGTGAGATTGGTCTCTCGGAGAGACCAGTTAAAAGAGAGCCCACACCTAGCGTGCGGCGCGCAGGAAAGGCTGGCCTAGACTCCAGGGCCTAGACCCTACACCGAGAAACGTAACTAGGGCACAAAGGGAGTGCGATTGGGGGCGCCCCACGACGAGGGGACCAGTTAAAGTTAAAAGCGAGCCCACACCTAGCGTGCGGCTCGCAGGAATCGGAAAGGCGAGCCTAGACCGCAGCTACTATAGCGCGTTCAGCTGCCTTGGCAGGACCTGGAGTCTTGGAGCCTAGACCGCAGCCAAAATGACGCGCTAAGCCGAGTCTGCCCTGTGCTGTGGTGCTGTCTGGTAGTCTGCACTGTGTCTGGTAACGTCTGGTAGGGTCTGCGCTGTGCTGCACTGTGCTGCACTGTCTGGTAGCACCTGCACTCGGAAGGACCCGAAAGGAGGAGAACGCCGTAGGTAGTGCCTGCACAGCAGCAGGGCACAGTGCAGCGCACAATGCCCTGCACTTATTCCATGTTGCAGCCCGCTGCAGTGAGCGGGCCACCAACAAATTACAATCTAGCGGGCGCCAGATTCCAGATTCCAGATGCAGCGTCGTCGTCTCGTCGCCGTCGTCGTCCGTCGTCGTCATCGTCGTCGTCGTCCGTCGTCGTCGTCGTCGTCGTCCGTCGTCTAGGCCCTGCCCTAGGCCCTAGGCCCCTAGGCCCTAGGCCCTAGGCTCCACGGCGCTGCCCCCACCTGCGGCGCCGGGCCGACGAACTGCTGGGCACCAAGACGTCGCTGCTGGCATCGCTGGGCGACATGCTGGGCACCAAGACGGCGCTGCTGGCATCGCTGGGCGCCATGCTGGGCACCAAGACGGCGCTGCTGGCATCGCTGGGCGCCATGCTGAGCCATGCCATGCTGGGAATCAAGACGTTGCTGATGGAATCGCTGGGCGCCACACTGCTGACAACACTGGGCGCCGGACTGGGCATGGCGAAGCTGCTGGCAACACTGGGCGCTGCCCAGCTGATGCTGGAGGGCGCCGCCCAGCTGCTGTTGATGATGGGGGGCGCCAAACTGGAAGACGAACTGCTGCCACACTGCGTCGGCGCCTCACTCGCGGTCGACGATTTGATCGGACTCGCAGTGGGCGCCGAAATCAAACTCGCAGTGGGCGCCTCACTAGCGGTCGACGATGTGCTCGGACTCGCAGTGGGCGCCACCGCGCGGAGGTTGCGCAGCACCGAGCGGCTTATGTGCGCCAGCCAGCACTTATCAGAATTCCTGCTGAGAACTGGACACGTGTACGGAAGTATCCCCGACTGGGGAACTGGATATGGGATTCCCACAACCACAGGCCACCACGTGCCGGTCATGCCCTGCAAGAACACCGAGCTCGTCTCGGCATTAGAGCAGGCGTCGGCGTAGAGCCAACAATCCACGTACACGAATGACCCTTGAACTGCCGTGCTGGATCCCCTTTGGGCCACCAGTCAGCACCCCGCCTAGAGCGGCAATACTGCCAGATGTCGTCGAAGCCCGTCATGTTGATGAGTGAATTGCGGCAGATCACACTGATCCTGCCATTCTCGTACTGCTCGCCCAGGTCCTGGACTCTGATGTGCTTCGCTGCCGACTCGGCCTTCGACTGGGCCTCGCGCTGCAGCTGCTGCATGCACTCGGTCTGCTTGGCCCTGGCGGCCAAGGTGGTCTGCATATGCTGCATGGCCGCATCGCCCATTGCGCCCTGGGCTGGAAAAGGTAGCACGTACGGCAATCGAGTGGGCGCCGAAAAACAACTTGACTCAAACTCGCTACAGTTGGTTCCTGACGCAGCGTGGGGCCCTGGTGGGGTTAACCATCGGATAACTCAAACAGTCAGCCAACGCACTGAACAATCGGTCATCAACGCTCTTGACCCCTGGAGCCCTGGAGCCCCCCTGCAAGACCTGGAGTGACCTGGGGACCTAGAACCTAGAGTTGGAAGCCTCGCCGGCCCAGGCGCATAGCATTTGCACCTGCGTCACCCACTCTGCTGAGACTCTGCTGCTCTACCTAGGAGGGGCAACCAAATTGAGACAATTGGGACACCGCACTGCCGCACTACATTGTGGCAACATTGGCTAATGGCAAAGGCAAATAATGAATGACGGCTGGCGGTCGCCTGCAGGAGCTTGTCGTTCAAGCCAGCCGAAGGGGGCATGACCGCGTCGACCCACGGAACAGGAGGCCGCTTCTTTCGCACCGCGTGGACATGATTAATCCACTGCACGACGCGGGTGGTGATATTCGCAGTGTGGTATGCTTTGTCGAAGCCGAGAATGAAGTACCTGGGGAATAGCAAGGAAAGGACAATGCATAATCGTCGTGGCTCATGGCCTCATTGCCCATGGCCCATGGAACATCGATTTGTAAATTCGCGTGGGGGGGCAGGCTTTGCTGAGCGCTGGACAAGCGCAGGCAGGGCCCAGAAATATCATCCGAGGCATTGGGTCATTGGGCCAAGTCTTGCTCGAGGGCCTTGTGCATGGCATTGGGTATCAAACCCCGAGGGCCTCGAAAGCTTTGAAAACTTGGTAACATAATATCAGCAACTGATCTGATCGGCTGAATGCGCACAAAATTGCAGCGACATGAGAAACCCATGAATCATGAATCATGGGACGAGCATCCCCTCACCGCCCCTCCCTTTCCTGCAACCCTTCACCTCCTTGCCGCTCCGGTCCTACCGCCTTTACCATTACCTATCTCACCCTTCCCGGCTATCTCACTAGCCCCAGCGCCCCCTGGTTGCGTGAAAGTCTCCAAGGAATTAAAGACTCTAAAACCATAAAGCCCTAAAAGCCAAAAGCACATACGAACAATGTTGGATTGCAAACCTGGGCCCCGAGGGGGCTCGGGCTCGGGACATTTGCCGTTGCCGACGCGAGCATCGAACGAGACAGATTGTCACCTGTCGCGGTGGGACTCCGACCAGATGTTCAGGTGCTCGGTGTAGAACGTGACGTGGTACTCGTTGTCCTTCTCAAACTGGTCGAGCAACACTGCCAGCGGCGACTTGCTGCGCCCTCGACCTCGTTTGTTCATGCCCGTAACATTTTCTAGAAGAAATGCCAGAGGCCGAATGCGTCGAACTGCAAGACGAACACTGGCCGCGGCTTGGTACCTAGGGTGGTTCTCCACGGCTCCCTCCTTGTACCTACTCACATTCTGGTCGCTGCATGGCTGACATGGAAAGCCAGCGAAGAGCAAGTCTGGCCGGCCATCTGGCACATGTGGGAGATCGCACTTCTTCACATTGTCCCAAGAAAACGGTTTGCCAGTCATAAGGCCTTTCACACGTCGTGTCCCTCGG
The DNA here is from genome assembly GCA_963575745.1 of Prorocentrum cordatum. NCBI lineage: Eukaryota > Dinophyceae > Prorocentrales > Prorocentraceae > Prorocentrum > Prorocentrum cordatum. The sequence goes on along the minus strand of CAUYUJ010000716.1, from coordinate 55,603 downwards.
TTTTCCAGCACGGCAACCAGATCGTGCACATCCTTGACAAAGTGCCAAGGCGGCTCAGACACGAGCGAACCAGCGTCACTTGTCATATTGCATTGCAGCTCGTACGCCTTGTCATTGAAGTCACAGCTGAGAACAACGTTATGGTCGATGCCACATTTCTCTAGCGCGTGCGAATCAGCCCCCATGCCACTGCACAGCGACACCACCAGCAGGGGGCGACGTTGTTCCCCTCGACGAACTTCGAACCCCGATGCCTGAGCAATTATACTCCACCACTCGTGAATAGGAGTGTCATCACATATCTCTGACTCCGAATCAACGATCGTATACGATGGGGGCGACGGCAAGTCGTCGGGGCCATCGTCGACCACATCGCCCCAGGAAGAAGATGCAGCCATGCTGCAAAGAAAGTTGCTAATAATAACCTAGGCTCGTGACTCCTGACGGGCATCGGGCTGCCCGCGCGAATGCCGCTCAAGCCGTTTGAGTCACCCGTTTGAGTTGTCAAGCAGCTGCGAGATGCGACTGCGAAATGGCAAGCTAGTTTTAGGCGTCCCCAGGCGTTCTCTATGGTGGCAATGTGTAAGTGCATGTTGTGTGTGTGTGTTTGCGCGCGCGTGGTTGCGAGCGTGCCCTGGCATGCGACCTCGGCGCCGCTCGCACCAGGGACCCAGAGTCCAGGGGTCCACGACGTACGTAGTGAGGCCTTTGCGAGGTGCTATAGCTGCAAGGCTGGGACCAGGACCAGGACGAGGATCGGGGGGGAAGAGAAATAAGGAAAAGCAGCAGAAATTCTTAGAAATGATTGCAGAAAGGCAGACTGGGGCGGGAGTCCGACGGACCAAGGGGGCGGCAGAGGGATCAGCTACGAGAGAGGGGGGGCCCTCGCTCTCCACTGGCCGCTGGCCCTTGGCTCTGCTGGCGGAAGCCGCCGAAGTTAAAGTCGAAGAAGCGGAAGCGGGGCGCAAGGGTGGGGGGATAGGATTTCTTGCGACATGAAAATTACAAGTGATGAGACAGGAGCGGACGCGCAGCACCACCACCACCACCAGGCGATATCCCACTTTACGGGGGGATCCCCAGTGTTGGCCCGCATGTCCACCTATCCTATCTGACCTATCTCCACGTAACGGGCTCGATCGACACACCCACGCGTGTCGGACGAGGCACTGGCTGCAATCAACAACTCTGCAATCAACAACTCTGCCGCAACTGCAACGGGCCCCATGGCCATGGCACCATGGCCAAAACGGCCACGGCCCGAGACACGGTGGACCGGCGCGCCGGCGCAGCACGGCGCAGCACGTCGGACGGAAGGCGGGGAGGGATCTCTCTCTCTCTCTCTCTCTCTCTCTCTCTCTCTCTCTCTCTCTCTCTCTTCTCTCTCTCTCTCTCTCTCTCTCTCTCTCTCTCTCCTCTCTCTCTCTCTCTCTCTCTCTCTCTCTCTCTCTCTCTCTCTCTCTCTCTCTCTCTCTCTCTCTCTCTCTCTCTCCTCTCTCTCTCTCTCTCTCTCTCTCTCTCTCTCTCTCTCTCTCTCTCTCTCTCTCTCTCTCTCTCCCTCTCTCTCCTCTCTTTAAACTCCCCCAGCTCCCCCCCCTCCTCCTCCCCCCCCGAAACGCCGCCCCAAGATAGGGAGGGCCAGTCAGCCACTGACTAAGGGCGCGCTGTCCACAACAAAAAAAAAAAAGCGGGGCCACGGCGTCGCCGCCTCCGCGGCACTCTAGGGGGGGAGACAGCAGTGGAGGAGAGGGGAGAAGAGGACATCTCGAGGAGAGGAATCCGAGCGAAGAGAGCCGACAAAAGACGGCTCGACTCCATCCCTTAATATCGGGTGGTTCAGGATAAGGTCTGACCTGGTCTGGGGGGCCGTTTTCGGCCATACACAATATCTCGGCCTTCTCGTCGCCCTCGGCGACCTTGGCAATCAAACGAGCTTTTGCCGCATTGCGATTAAGCCTTGGTGGCAGCAATTTCAAGCCCTGGTGCGCTGATTCGCTGACTGTGAGGCCCTCCTCGAGCCACGCTATCAAATGCCCCATCGGGCGGCCTGAGCCGAGCCGCCCTGCACTATAGTTCAGAGTACGACCTCTTCGGCACCCATTACGCAGTGGGTTTTTGCATATAGCATAAACTGTGAATTGTCACTCGCCAAAGCTATGTAACCACCTGGAAACATGGTCGACTCTCTCTGCCGGACGCCGTGGCCTGCCTGCCGCATGCGGCTCCGGCGGTGGGGGCGCATCGGCTTCTGCAAGGCCAGCTCTGGAGGCGGAGAGGGCGGTGGAGGAAGCGGAGGTCCAAAGCCGGGCCCTGGCGGCCCCGATGGCCCCGTCGCTGCCCCGGGCCCCGACCCCGATCCTGTTTCGCCCAGCGGCGACGGGGGGGGGGGGCTGAAGACCCTGCGCCATATGAAGAAGATGGTGATCATGCTCTGGCGGGATATTGCCGCCACAACCTGGGGACTGGAGGAAGAGAAATCAGAAAGAGGACGACGATGATCAGGATGAGGAAGGAGGGGGGGGAATAACTATCCTGGCCAAGGGGCCCAACCATATGCATATGCAGCTAAGCTGCGAATACCCCACAGGACACGGGGCGCTATCTCGCTATCTCTTCAAAGCGGGGACCCAACATCACAGCTGGGGGCGGTGGGGTTGGGAATGAAAAACACCCGCAGCCCCCTGCGTCACCTCCACCCCCACCTGCATCACCTCCATCACCTCCTCCACCATGCCCGCTGTCGGAGTTGCCATCGCTCTCCTCCTCGAACAGATCGGCGAAATCATCATCACTGCCCGACTCATCATCAGAACCCTCCGGAAAGTTTGCGACCTGCCCACCGACGTCCTCACCACCATTCTGTTCAAAGAAAGCATACAAATCATCGTCGGGATGATGACGTTCGGGATCGGCATTGTCAGGATCATTGCCTTCGGGATCAGCCAGAACCAAAGCAAGTAGGGGCTCGACGGGGTCTGGACCAGGACCTGCTGCGCCCCCATCGCCTGGGTCACTTGTCTTTCGCCGAAGCCAGAGACCCAAGGCCCCAGAGGTTGCAACGGGGTGCAATATTTGTACTTTCAGTGCGTCGGGCTTCTGATATTTGGCCCCATTGGGCCAATTGGGCTGAGTGGCGCGCGCTGGGTTTTCGACGTTCGATTTCTCCTTTTGTCCTAACTGCCCCCCAGGACCCCAGACCAAGGAGCCCTGGGGCCCCAAACATAAAGTCATTGCATTCCCGCTGTGGCTTTTCGGGGGGGAGTGCGCGATTACATCGGCAGGAACAGCGTCTGCGGGATGGCGGGCGGGAGCAAGCAGCAAGGGAGGACTAGCGAATTTCTTCCGACACCTTGGGGGGGAGGCCAGAGCTCCCGCGGGCCTCTCGAGCACATCACATTGACATGCCGTTCCGCTCGCTCAGGCATGCACCACTCCCCTCAGGCCGAGAGGAGCAGAAAGCGGAGGAGGAGGAGAAAGATGACGACGACGACGACGACGCTTTAGGGATGTTTTAGGGGCTGGACTGTAAGGATGTTAGGCTGTAGGGATGTTTTAGGGGCCGGGCTGGGCCCAAGGGCCTAGGACCTAGGACCTAGGAGGGCCCCAAAAATGGGCGGCGGTGATCTCTCTCTCTCTCTCTCTCTCTCTCTCTCTCTCTCTCTCTCTCTCTCTCTCTCTCTCTCTCTCTCTTTCTCTCTCTATATCTCTCCCCTCTTTCTCTCTCCCCCTCTCTCTCTCTCTCTCTCTCTCTCTCTCTCTCTCTGTATATATATATGTCTTTATCTCTGTCTCTCTCTCTCTCTCTCTCTCTCTCTCTCTCTCTCTCTCTCTCTCTCCCTCTCCCTCTCGCTGAATCCCCCGACCCCTCCTCCCCCGAACCGCCGCCCCACGAGCGCGGGGCCCCCAAGTGGGGCTGAACCGCCCGCCGCCCCACCAGCGCGGGGCATATCCCCGCCGCTGCCTACGGACAGATGGCAGGCGGCGGTGCCAAGTGGCATGCACGTGCCTCCCCCGCCTCCTCCTTTGAACTCTCTCTCTCCCTCTCTCGCTCTCTCTCTCTCTCTCTCTCTCTCTCTCTCTCTCTCTCTCTCTCTCTCTCTCTCTCTCTCTCTCTCTCTCTCACTCTCACTCGCTCACTATCTCTCTTTTCTCTCTCTCTCTCTCTCTCTCTCTCTCTCTCTCTCTCTCTCTCTCTCTCGTTGATTCCCCTGACTGCGGCTCGCAGGGCCCGAGAGCCCGACTGCGGCTCGCAGGGCCCGAGAGCCCGAGAGCAAGAAAGAATATCTATGTGCAAATACTCTCTGGGGAGTTGTCTAATCCCCATCGGCTAGACAAGTACTTGCCACCATTGAGGCGCTAATGCCCGAGGCCATGGCGGCAAGTGTCGGGCTTCCCTGGCCGATTCAATTTCCTGGCAGCCCAGAGCGCCTGCACCCCCTGCATCGTCGCCGCCAGGGGCGCGATCTATCAGAGCTCCACCGCCTTTTGGGCCCCAGCCTTCTTTGCGTCGGCTCTTGCGCTGACGAGGAGCAGCCCGGAAATCTGCAATGTCAAATCGGTGATCTTTCACAACCTCTAGCTCTGTAGGCGCCATGGATGGCAAAGTGAATTCGGAAGGGTCGAAACGGAAAAATTCCACGGCCCAGGTGAACGCGTCATCCAAATCTAAGAGGGCCAGCTTGAAGGCAGACCGAACGCACGGGGTACCATCGCGGACCATGGGTTGCAGCACGAATCGCGGTGGCAATTCCTCGTCCTGAGGCCCATCCATCAGCCAAAACACAGGCGTCGTCCTCTTCACCAGGATGGATACGTGACACCACACTCTCAAAATCAATGCGGGTGCGCCTTCCTCCTCGTCCTCTTGGCGCCGGTCTCCGTCACGAAGCCTAGCTCGGATACAAATTACTTGAAAACCTGCTTGGACAACTGACGCCATCCGACTGGCCCCTCGGCGGGGCCGAAACTTGAAGATTTGAGGCTCGTCCCTGTCCCTAGCTGGCAGGCTGGCTGACACTGACACGTTCGCACTGCCCTGGGCGATTCGTCCTTGGTCGGGTCACTGGGCCCCGGCCCGAGGCATGGGCCGGGGAAACGCATCCCCCCCACGCGGTCGGAAACGTTAGATTTGGTTGCTTGGGGCGGGGGCTAGCAGGAGCGCCGATAGCAACAATCATGTTGGCACGAGAGAGCCCCTCGGGCCCTGAGGTCCTCAGAGCTGTTCGGGTCGGCGGATGTAGCACGCATGCATGATGCATCTCGCCCTTGGAGCACGGGCTCCGGCTGAAAACAACCTCTCGCAATTTCTCAGAGATCTTCAAACTGGCGCGCGCCCTGCTCGGAGTGTCGCCCGGAGTCGGCTTGCACGCGCATTCGCCAAATATAAAGCAAAGTGCGCGGGTTGCAGGCACAGTACCCAAAGCTTTGCAAGAATCATGTTCAATAAGGCGATGCCGCTTCGCCCAGATGTCACGAGCATGATTGGAGGCCTCATGCGACTGTACAAGGCTCGGCGCAGCCTCGGCCTTGTCTTGACCTGCCCATAGCTTGTGGCACGGCTGCAAACAAGATGCCAAGATGGCAGCGTCGGCCAGAGGAATTGGGTCAACACTGCGGACCTCCATTTGCGAAATAGGTTTCAATCGGTGCCCTGGGGGCCCGAATGGTTCAACCATCGAAAGATGCACCGTCGGCACAATAGCTCCAGCCTTATTGGATTCCCTGGCGAGGTTCTCGACGTCCTCCTCGCACCTACAGGACAGGGCTGAAGAACGGGACGGGGCCAGGGATGATGCTATAGCTGTAGCTGCTAGGGGCTAGGGTTGGGGCCGGCCGCTACAATAAAAGCTGGGCCACCCTAGATGCTGTGGCGGGGGCGCACCTCATTGCACATCCAAGTTGTTCATTCTATATGCGAAATGCTACTGAGTGGGAGTCTGGGCGGAAAATCATTCTATGATGTTAGGCTCCCCCGAACAAAAAAAAACAACCACACTGATTAATGGGGAGGTGGCTTCGGGGCGGGCTGAGATATCTAGTATTTCAGAACCCCCAGACGCAGATGGCTAAAGGCGAAAGGAGAAACAACACGAGACAGCTTGGACAGAACGGGGCACTTGTCCAAATCCTCCTGCTCTCTCTGCCTCGTCCTCATGCTCCCAGCATTCGACAGTGCTTTCATGCTCTAGCTGAGGTCCCTGAGATACGACGCAGTTGTATCAACCGCTTCAACAAACTCCAGCATATCGTCGGGAAAGTCGACCCAGCGCGTAATATCTCGGCCTGGGAGCGAGCGTAGGCAACGATCCTAGCTCGGCGCCTTTCAAACACAGATCGCGCTCAAGGAAAGATCGGAGGTAGCAGCGAGCATAGTGAGAAGGGAGGTTGGGTGTCATGATTCGCAGGGTGGAGGAGGCGGGGTGGGGTGAGGAGGATTAGGAAGAGGACCATCATGCAAGCAACCCTGTAACAAATCCGATTGGAAGGCCACCGAGCGACTCAATTCAACGAGTTCAGACTTGATTGAAATATCATCATATCCGATCGGAAGTCGGGAGGAAGCTTGAATGAACTCAGCAGCCGCTCAGTCGGCAACCGTCACCATCTTCAACTGCAAGGAATTCAGCTTCTGCAATCGCACGTTGGACGGCTCCGTCGGTCTCCAATGCATGGGCTTCACCGGGACTCCTGAGCCTCCACGGCGGCAAGCCCAACTCCCGACGGCGGGTAGCTACCTGAGCTGCTTTCTCGTAGACCTTCCTCTCCTCAGCGGTCGCAGCCTTCCACTCGGTTGACCAAGTAGCCGCGCGTTCACTCCAGAGCTTCACATGGTCAGGCCCAGACTTCACGAACAAGTCATCACCTGCATCTCTGGCCGTCTTGATTTTCATGCGGACGTAGGCGTTCCAACCAAAGAATCGGCGCTGCAGTTTCTTCTCTTTGAACGGCCGGTTGGGATCCTCTCCGAGCTTGGTCTCCTCGATCTCTGCCTGAATGCTGTTGCCAAGAGTCTCGAGCGCGGACTTGCCCTTTGATTGTACTGCGAAATTTAGCCACCGATTGATGAACTTGGCTGAGACGTACTCCAGGTCGGCAGATGAGGTCTGGAGGCCCAGCAGTTTGTTCAATCTCCGAATCTCGCTCCATCGCGAGTCCAGTCTGGCAATAGATAGTTCCATGATAGCGGCTCTTGCCCTTAGCTCACATCTGGCCTCTGGCGAAATTATCTTTTCCCTTTGTACTCCTCCAGGTACTCTTTACTCACGTCGCCCAGGATGCACGGGCGCTTCAAGAATCCTTTCGCCATCCGAATAATGCCAGCGCCATCGAGGGAACGATCAAGTAGTTGGAAGATTCTGAACGGAAATATTGATTGTGGCCACACCGTCAGATCAAATAGTGCGGCGGTGGCCTTGGCGAGCACGCGGAAAGCCAAACACCGCGCTGAGGATGTGCGCTCGTCGGGCTCGATGACGTTCCAGTGCTGGTCGCACTCGCCCCCTGCAGTGCACAACTCGCAGAATAGTGAAACAGCTGGCTCTGCAAACCAATGGTTAGCGGCAAGTGCGCACTGAAATTCTCTCGAACCGAACCGGCTCGCCTTCCTCTTCTGTCCAGATTCCCATCTGTTAGAGCATGCTCGAAACATTCGGGAGAGACACAGCACGGTGATGTCTGTGAAACCTGTGGGACTGTCTATCCATGTCTCTGCTGTCTTGAGCCAGTTCTTGGTGACCTTCTGCCACTCACTGGAATCGGTGGGAGCTGCGGCGACCCCGTCGGGCCGGGCGATAAGCACGCTGATTGCATATGGTGCTGCCGATGGCGACTCGTCCGTCTTCTTATCGGCAAGCAAAGCTCTAAATCCCACAGAGAAAAGGCCGCGTGTGTTTTCCAACAGCAAGACGGCCTTATATACTTCCTCCGCCCCAGTCCATTTGCCTCGAGAAAACGCATGAAAACCTGCTGTGCAACTCGGGACGAAATGGGAACGAATGGCCTGGACTGTTTCGTCGCGGCTGTCGCAGCAATTCGGGCCGCAATGGTGGGCGAGCTTGCCCCTGATAGACACGTCGCCATTCAGCAACGCATCGTAGACTTGCCTCTGGAATCGAGTCATCAATAGACTGGCACCCCTACGCTCACGAGTTCCCGCACCACAGGCAGAGTTGTCACTCGGCCCGAAAAGTCTCGAGGAAGGAATGTATTGTGACAACACCGCGCCCCTATAATGGGCCGCCTCGGTCCCCGGCGCTGGCGGCGGCCCGTAGTCGATCACCAAATTGTCGGACGCGAATTCGTCGATGGCCCTCTTGAACCGCCGCCTCCACCCGACCTGCGGCGCTGGCAGGGGGCAAGATCTTACGTGGGCACTGATGGAGAGAAAAAAAAGAAGGGGAAAAACAACAAACAAAACAAACAAACCAAAAAAAAAAAAAAAAAAACTAAGACATGATACAAAAGTGCGGGCAGGGCGCCCCGATGGCGGGACACTTAGGCCCTGCTCTTGGACTCTATGGGCCATGGGCGGGCCTCTCGGGCCCCCAGGCCCCTGCGGGCCCCGGGCCCCAGGGGAGTGGGCTCTATGGACCCCATGGACGATTGGATAATTGGGTCTCTGGGCCCCGGGCCCCTAGGCGGCCTCTAGTCTCTAGACTCTAGACAAGGCCGCGGGCCGAGGGGCCCATGGGCGGGGGTCTACTCTACAGACTCTACTTGTTACTTGGGCCTCTTGTCTCTTGTTGAGATGGCCCACGATGGCCTCCTAGGACCTGGGGGCCCAAGACTCCTCCAAGACCCAATGCTTCAAATTCAAATGGCAAATGATGGGCCCAAAAACTTAGACTTAGATGCTCTCATGGCGGCCCAAAATGGCTTCAATAATTCTAAGACTCTAAGATCCGAGAAGCCCTCCACGGGTGGGTGGAGGCTGGTGGGCGGGGCGCTAGACTACTGGGGCGGGAGGAGGGCTCGCGGCTGATCGAGGTACCTGCGACAACTATCAGAAATCCACTAATTGGGGTAATGGCCTGGCAACGACGACTCTGGACTCTGGACGGGGCCCGCGCCCAAGGCTTCAGGCGACTGCCTCAAGATGGCCCAAGAGACCTCGCAGACGCCCTGCAGCCCGACCCCCAGAGGCCCAAAGGTTCTCTGGGAGTCCGAGAGGGGCCCTCTGCGAGAGCAAAAACATCGATTTACTTGAAGCCTCGGCCCAATGCCAAATACGACAGACAGACAGACAATGACCATAAGCTCCAACCGATGTCTCCGGGGAGAGCTGGATGCACTATGCAGCACAGCTATGTTAAAATCATCACTGGGCGAAGCGGCGAAGCAACGACTTGAATGCCAAATGACCCTGGAGCGGCGAGCACGCCTAAAGCCTAAAGGCTGGGCCTCGAGGCGACAGGACGGCACCTTAGAGCCTTAGGGCCCTACGGAGCCACTACGACTCCAGAGCGCGCCCCCTCCGACGTATGAGGGGACCGTGAGAGGGGCAATACTGAATTTGTCCCAGGGCAAACAGCAAGTCCGAGACCCGTGAGGAAGACAATACATCAAGCTGTATGGGAACGCATAGGCGGCTCGCAAAAGCCTAGCGCAGTCGCTACACGACGGAGCCCAAAGGGCCTAAGGGCCAGGAGCCGCCCTGCAACAACCGACATGGGCCCTTGTCAGCACAGTCAGCAGCTGAGCAAACAAAAAGTACGACGTGGAAAACATGTCTTAAACGAGGGCGAATGTCTCAATACTCACTCACTGCGCTCCGCTGTTACTACTCGGCGAGGCCCCAACTGCAGCTATCCGCCGGCCCCTCGCTGCGCCGCTCGCTGGGCTCACCAATAGCCCAGCGGGGGCACCCAGTGGCCGCGCCTGCGATGGGGGCCCCCTGTGACCCAGAATCCGAAACTCAGACCCCGTGGGCCCATGGGACGGAGAGCCAGGACCAGGACCTGGAGCCCGGGCAGGAAACCAGGGCCCAGGGCACCGCATGACTTCTGTCCGCGCATACTTCGCCATCTTTCCCAACCAGCCACCCTTCGAGCACATGACGAGGGTCAGCTCTTAAGCGGAGAGGCGAGAAGCACTGGCGACAGGGGGGCGGGAAGGGATGGAGTCCAGGATGGAGGAGGTAAAGGGGGGTACCGAGTACGTAGGGCGGAAGGGGTCCTGAGGACGCAAATAAAACATGAACAAGTATGCAACGTTGCCCCACATGAGCGGGAACACGTCGGTCAGGGAGCTCCCGATAGGCATGGGCGGCGGCGGGCCCTTGTTCCACCAAAAGTTCTCGGGGTCTTCTTCTGACATGAGAAACCAATGGCCAGGCAAGGGAAACGGCGGGCCCTGGGCCCGAGGCTCTCAAGGCAAGGCCGTCGCCCAGCCCCTGAAATTCAAGGGCTGGGCGACGGCCTTGCCTTGAGCCTTGAGAGCCTGGGGCCCCCCGTCTCCACTACCTGGGATACTCCTCTGCGGGTGGTCCCAAGACGTTCGGCATGACCGCCTACGGCCGCGCCCCGGCCCCTTGGCCCTGGCGCGCAGCCGCGGCCGCAAGCTTCGAGCCGAGCCTCACTCGGAGAGCGGGGAGGACACTCCAGACTCCAGAGGGAGAGCGAGAGGCGGAGGAGGTCGAGGAGGGCAGGAAAATCGACGACGACGGCGAAGACGGTGACGACCAGGACCACGACCACGACGATGACCAAGACGATATCCGATGGGAAGGGTTGGCACATTTAAAAACTGAATGGCGCGACCTGCCCGAGTGCCAGCATCGATTTCAGGATGCCAGTAACGGAAGAATCCACCACAGCCCCAGTCCTGGGGCCCAGGGCCTGAAGCTTGTGCACCGAGCGCGGAATGCGCCCGGCTAAGCCACAATGAATCTGATAAAAACGGTGCGCTCTGTCGTTGGATCCTGCGTCGTCTGACGTGATCAGCCGGCCGTGGCGCCTGTTGCCAAACATCTTCTGGGGAAGCCTCCGGCCTCGACTTGCTTATCCAAGGCCTGCACGATAGACTCACCCGTGGTCCTGTCAATCTGCTGGAGCCAACAGGGGCTGTCGAAATGCAAGCATAAGATCTTACCAGTTTGCACATGCTTCACTATACAAGTCGACGAAAATTCTGTCTGGAATATCTTGCTCAAACCAACCAGCTTGCCTGACTCAACCTGGGGAAGGGTCGTCGACGGTGCATTCGTCGTCGTCGTCGCCGCGGCCGTCGCCGTCGCCGTCGCCGTCGCCTTTGCCGTCGTCGTCTCCGTCGTCGTCGTGATGTTATGGTCGTCTGAGGGGAGGAGGAGGGGGCTCAGGCTCAGGGATCAATTGGAAGGGGGGGGTAGAAGAGAAAAGTTAGTAAGGGAGGAGTGTGGAACCTTAAATCGGAGCGGGCTCTCATCGTACATCAAGTGATCGAAACACATAATATACTCAAGGGTCCCATCTTCAAGCAGTTGCCTGACAACGCGAATTGCAGCTTCAAATGCACTGCGAGCCGCAATACAAGTATTGGCTGCCAATCTGATCCCCGTAGCCTTCACATAATGACGTTCAAGGCCATCCCGGATAGAAGCAGCCGAGGTGGAAGTGGCCGCGAAAGCATGCGGCCCCGCGGCTCGTCGAGCAACGCGCAGTTGTTTGGACCAAACGACCCTGGACCAAACGCAGGCGCAATGGAGGACCTGGCAGCTGGCACGGCTCTGATCAGGTTGAGGCCCTGCTGGAAATCAAGCAGGGATGACGACGACGACGACGTCGACGACGACGACGACGTCGACGACGACGACGACGACGACGTCGACGACGACGACGACGTCGCGTCGACGACGACGACGCAGGCGACTGCCGCCCTCGGCGGCCCTGGCCCTCGGCTGCGATTCGACGGGCTCCACCCCACTTCACTCCACTCCCCTCCTCCTTCCTCCTCCTCCCTCGTCGTTCCCCTCCCGATGTTTACATGCTGCTTCATCCCCGTTGCCCCCCTCCTCACAGCCGAGGCCAGGACGAGGGCGGATGGCTGACGATGCTCAGGGCCACTTCCGTTTCTGCTGCTGCGCGGATCTGCTCCTGGAGCGTCTGCAGAGTCTGCTGCTGGCTTTGCTGCTGCTGCTGCGCGCTGACGAATCGGCCCTTCTCGCCGCGGGCCATCGGGCCCGCCTTCGCCTTGGGTTTAGGCTCCGCCTTCGCCGAGGCCCGGACGATGGTGGACGGCCGAATCGAGCCAGGAGGGCGCCCCCTCTTTTTTTGGAGGAGGCTCGCCAGCACCGCCAGCAGCCACCCGAGGGGGGCTGACGGAGCCAGCAGCCACCCGAGGGGGGCTGACGGAACCAGCAGGAACTACCGCGGTCACCGCGGGCCCGCCAGCAGCCACCCGAGGGGGGATGACGGGCCCAGCAGGACGCCCATCATCTACATCACTGCTACTGGTGAGAGGGTCGTGCGTGTTGCTCGGGCCCCACCCCATCTAAGAATAGTTCGGGCCGAAAAAGCCACAGGGGAAGGGGGGCAGGGCAAAGAGGCGAAGAGCTGGTGGGGGAAGGTAGGGGGGAGGCAAACGTGGAGGCAAACGTAGGGGGAAGGGGTGCGCTCGGGGGTCGTGCTGGGGGATTGTGCTTGGGGGTTGTGCTGGGGGATTGTGATGGGGATCGTGCTGAGGGGTTGTGCTGGGGGCTTGAGGCTTGAGCCTGGGGATCGTGCTGCGGGGTCGTGCTGGCGGGTCGTGCTGAGGGGATGTGCTGGGGAGTTGTGCTTGGGGGCTGTAGTTTGGGGTTTTTCTCCTCCTCGTTTTCCTCTTGTTGCTCCTTTCCCGACAAAAAGATCGATCCAAACAATGCAATTCAAGATCAATGCGCTCGTTGGTTTTTGACATCTACAGTTTCTCCAACTCGTTTTTTCATAACCAACAGTTCCCGCAACTCGTTTCAGGACAACAACGCTTCCTTCAACTTTCTGAAGCGCGAATGTGTGGAAACGCAACATTTTCAACATATCCTACATCATTTCTTACAACTCATCAACACAACTCCACAACTCTGGTATCAACACATGACTTAACATTTTGAAGGCCTCATGGCAAGCACTCTCAACCACCTCAACTCCAAGATAGCCTGGAAGAGACCCCCCCGAAATGAGACCCCCCTCCCTTTATTACGAAATCCGGAGTACACACAAATAAAAAGGTTCCCCATAGTTTTCTCTATTTTCGGGGTGTTCGTCTTCCCCCCACTTCCCATCTTTTCCTACATTTTCTGGGGAATCGACGATTCATTGTGTCCGTGTGTGTTTTTTCCCTCCGGAACAGGCCTGACCCAAGGAACGAGCAATTCGCCGGCCACACGGACCAGAGGCGTGCTAAGATCTCCGGAAACTGGTCAACAGTACTTCTAGTTCGCGCGCGCGGAGCGGCCCCTGGGGGCCCCTGGACGAAAAGTACCCCGGCAAGGTCCCGGGAGAAGCCACCAGAGCACTCCAGGGGAGGGCCATTTTTCGACACCCCTCACGAGGATCGTGGCCTCCGAGGGGGGAGCCGCAATCGACTACCCCCCCTCCCGTCCCAAGAGGCCCCCAGAAGCCCCCCAAGAGGCCCTGGGGGCCCCCAAGACGCCGCCAAGGAGCCCCAAGAGACTCCCAAGAGGTCCCCAAGAGACTCCCAAGAGGCCCTAAAGAGAGCTCCAGGGCAGGCGGAATGAGCGAAGCGTTTTAACAAGGAACGAAGCCCCATGTTCTCCCACGGAATAACGCATAAGGAACGATAAATCATAAATAACGCATCAGGAGCGATGAGTAACGCATGTAAGCCTGAGGAACGACCGAGCCCCTTTTGAAAAGTAAGTGTTCATGATTCAAGCCGCTCGCTGTAGGTAGAAACATGAAGTAGTGGGGGGCGCGGAAACATGGATTAACGATCCGTGGATTTGGCGCGCGGTCGCCAAAGCCATGGATCGGGGGAGGTGCCCTCCCCAAAATGCGGCCGGTGCCGCCTCGCTCGGCGGCGGAGATCCGCGATTTCCCATGGAAACGGGACCCGTCGCTAATCCACGCCCGCTTGATCCATGTTTGCGATCGCCTGAAGTAGGAAGGCGTCGAAAGTAGGTTGGGTGCCCGCCCGCCCCCTGGAGAGGACGGAAAAGGAGAAGCCACTCGATCATTGAGGTAGGAAGGCGCTCAGAGTAGACTGGAATCTGGGAATCCAAAAATGCCTATTTGCAACGACCGATGTATACTAGTACTATATGTCCTCCTTGGAGGCGTGCGTCCTACCCGAACACATGATGTAAACAAATTGTAGCATGCAGCTTCCCGGGAGGTACGGCCTGCAAGCGCCCTCCTCGGAACATATACTGCAAGATGTCTCGGCGCGCGCGTCGCCCTCTTGTATGCTTGGGTGGCGCCGAGCCGAGGGAGGCGAAGTGCGGACACGGCTCGGAACCAGGGGCGGGTCGACCCAAAGTTGGGCGTCGCTTCACGTCGGCGGGGAGCGAGGGGGGGGAGTGAGAAGAAGAGGGCCTTCTCAAGAGGCTCGGAGGTCCCCCGGCCTTCTGAGAAGCCTCGCCGCCCTCTGAGAGGGCCTTCTCCTTCTCGCTTCCCCCCCTCGCTCGCCGCTGATCAGCGGCCCCTTCTCACTTCCCCCCCTCGCTCGCCGCTTCTCACTTCTCCTTCTCACTTCCCCCCCTCGCTCGCCGCTGATCATGGCCCCCTTGCGGGGGCCCGAGGGATCCCCCTTTTCTGCAGCCCTCGCTGCCCCCCGATGAGCGCATGTTTGTTATTCTCTTGCACGGCTGTGTTCTGGAGCTCGGACCTCTCTGTTTTCGTTGTCGTCGTTCGTTCGTTCGTCGTTCGTCCCCCGCCCCCCCCTGTGGCCACGGAAGGAGGCTCCTGGAGGAAGGGGGCGAAAGCCTCCCCTGTCCCTCGCAGCTCCTCGGTGCAAGAGCCGGGGCACGCGTGCCACTTGTTCGCGGCCATCACGGGCAGCTATGGGGGGGAGGGGTGGGGGTAGGGACGGGGGGGGGGGGGCGGGGCATGACGCAACGGCCCCTCCCCCCCCCCCAAAACTGTGGTGCCGGACGCACTGCGGCAGTGACGGGGGCACACTGAGGGAGGGAGCGTTACGTTATGGGGGGGGGAGAGGGGGAGGGTAGGGGGCACGACGCGCGATCTGGCCCGGAGGGTAAAAAGGCACTCCCGACGCATCGCCCCCCCAGTACGCGACGCCGAAGAGAGAGAGAGAGCCAAGAGAGGGAGGGCCCGGGATGCTCCTCGGGCCCCGTGCAGGACTGGGCCTCGAACAGGCCGGCGCGAGCCTCCACCTCGACCCCCCCAGGTGGGGCCCCTGGTGCGCGCGGCCACCTGCCTCCTCCTCCTCCTCCTCCTCCTCCTCCTCCTCCTCCTCCTCCTCCTCCTCCTCCTCCTCCTCATCGCCCTGCGCTCCTGCCCCAGCGGGCTCGACAGGACTCGGGGTGGGCAGAGCCCCCTCCAGCAAAAAACGGGGCTCGGCGAGAACGACCTCGGGCTCGAACCTGGCGGGCGCAAGCCTGGAAGCTGACGGCCGCGGCGCCGCCTCGAGAACCGAAAACGGACCATTCACGAATCGACGTGTCAGGGTGGGGGCTCTGTCCACCCCCGAAAGACGAAGCTAGGACGAGGATAACATCGGGTGAAGACAAATCGAGAATTTCGGAGATCCGGCGGATCTGGGGGATGTCTCGGGCGCCACGGCCTTCTCAGAGCGTTCCGGAACGCTCTGGGAGCGTTCCGGAACGCTCTGGAGGGGATTTATCCTCGTCCCAGCTCTGATCGATTCAAGCGCCGCCACGCACACCCGCGGTTGAAGAGAAAGGGCGAGTGAGAGAAGAAACAAAACAATAAGCACGGGTGAACGGGGACCGCGCGTCTCGCTTCACTTCAAGCTACAAGTCAAAAGTTACCACCACCGCGGCAGACAGCACCAGCATCGTCGTCAGAATACATGTCATCGTCAGCATGGCCACATTCATCGACACTCTCGTCGCCACCACCACCACCACCACATCGCCATTGCCATCGCGACAACGTCATTGTCAGCACCATCATCAGCAGCATCGGCATCACCAGCAAGATCAGCATCGTGAGCAACACCGTCGTCAGCAACACCGCCACCATTGCCATCATCAGCAATGTCGCATCAACATTGCATTATTACCATCTCCCTCATATTGTTTTACCCACACCTACTGCCATCCATCTGTGCCCATCCTCCTCCTCCTCCTCCTCCTCCTCCTCCTCCTCATCATCATCATCATCATCATCATCATCATCATCATCATCATCATCATCAGCATGATCATCAGCATCATCATCATCAGCAGCAGCAGCATCAGCAGCATCATCATCATCATCATGATTATCCCCATCCTGATCATCATCGTCATCACCATCAGCATCGTCATCACCATCATCACCATCATCACCATCACCATCGCCATCACCATCACCATCATCACCATCATCATCATCACCATCATCACCATAATCATCACCATCACCGTCCCCATCATCATCACCAACAGCATCACAATCACCATCATATTCATATTCATCTTCATCATCGTCATCATCATCAACATCATCATCAGTATCATCATCATGCTCAACATCATCACCATAACCATCATCATCATCATTATTTCACCATTACCATCACCACCACCATCAACATCTCCATCACCGTCACCATTACCGTCACCATCACCATCACATCATCCTCGCCACCATCGTCATCATCATCATCATCAGCATCATCATCATCTTCTTCATCATCATCAGAATCATCATCATCATCACCACCACTACCATCATCATCACCATCACCATCATCATCACCATCACCATCATCATCATCAGCATCAGCAGCCTTGGCATCAGCATAAACATATCATCAGCATCAGCTGATGATCATCGTCATGGCCATCGTCATCATCAGCACCAACATCATCATCATCATCACCATCATCAGCATCGGCATCATCATCATGATCATCATCACCATCATCCTCACCACCACCATCATCATCAGTAGCATCAGTATCAGCATCAGCGTCAACACCATCAGCATCACCATCATCGTCATCATCAGCATCATCATCATCATCATCATCATCATCATCATCATCATCATCATCATCAGCATCAGCATCAGCATCATCATCTCATCGCGCCCTTCGCCTCCTGCTTCCCACCCTTCGCTCCCTGGTTCCCAACCGGCTCCCCCACGTGCACCTCCACACCCCGTTTCTGTCATCCTCCGTCGTCTCACCCGCCCTTCACCTCTCACCCGACACCCTCGTCCTTCTTCGAGGTCCTCGGTGCTCGGTGCACGCGAGTTGGGCGATTGGTGGCTGCCGTGGGCAGAGCTGCTGCAGGTTGCACCGTGCAGGCCCACGCATGTCCAGGGCCCCGAGACCTGCGCCACGTGACCAGGGCAGGCAGGCAACAAGCGGAGGCAGCGGTAGCGTTCGGCACCTTCTCCTCCTCCTCCTCCTCCTCCTCCTCCTCCTCCTCCTCCTCCTCCTCCTCCTCCTCATTTTCCAATGGCTCTCCCACCATGCAACCACTCCAGGGACGCATGGGCCGTCAGAGAACAAAACCCATGGGGGGCACTTCTTCATCCCACCAGCCTTTGAGGGCGTGAGTAGTTTAGAAAGTTTCCTCCTCCAACCCCCTTCTTCCCCTTCGGGTATCAGTTTACCCCTCCCTCTACCCCCTCCCCCTGGACCTGGCCAGGGCGCTTTGCGGGGGAGCGCGCAAGATGGCCCCAAAATGGCCCCCGAGGCTCCCAAGAGTGCCCCAAGAAGGCCCCAAGAGGCGCCCAGGAGGCCCCAAGAGGCCCCCAAGATGCCCCCCCCGATGCCCCCAAGAGGCTCTTACGAGACCCCCTTGAGGCCCGAAAAGGCTCCTCCGAAGCACCTCAGACGCTTCAAGAGGCCCCCGGAACCTCCACGAGACCTCCGAGACGCCCCACCACGCCTATAAGAAGCTCCCAAAAGAAATCCGATTTGACTCCGAGGAGCATGCAAGAGGCCTTGGGCCTTTCTGTTCGCCGTCCTCCTCCTCTTCTGCATCCGCCAAATCCTCCTCCTCTTCCCTCCTCCCTTCTCCTTGCTCCATCGTCCCACTCCCCCTCCTCCTCCTCCTGCTCCTCCATTCCTTCTCCGTCTAAATAACTCCTCCCTGTCACACCCCGAGGCCAGCTGGAACGGCGGTCTAGGCCTTTCGGCTGAGACTTCCTCATCATTTATAATCCCGAAACTCAGTAATTGGCAACATATTCACTGATGGATGGCGGGTCGCTTCCAAAATGTGGTAGTCGCCTTGGCGCCGTGGGGTGCGGGTTGTCTTCAACATGTGGCTCTCGTCTTAGCGCCACGCATACTCGCTTTCTGAATGTGCAAGAGTTTCACGGGCTGAGGGCGGCTCATGTTCAACATGTGGTTCTCGTCGTAGCGCCGCGCACAATCGTCTTCAACATGTGCAAATAGACTCACGCATCCCCATGGTTGTGTCGGAATGATTCAGGATTCAGAGCGCAGCAGTTACATTGATTCGCGGTGTCGGTGCTCTGGGAAAGGCGTCCTGGCACGATTCAGGATCGTCAAGACGTAACAGTCAAATTTGTTCGTGGCCCCCTAAAACAATGTTGTTAGCACGCTTCAGGATCTTCAAACGGTTGTCTCCCAACGAGGCACTTACCTCTGTGGGAATGAACCCTTGTATGGGGCCTATGCAAAGGGAGCTTGCAGGGATAATGTTGACTTCTCCAATGACAGTTCTGAATTGATTACAGCATCGTTGATGACTCGTGGGTTCAAACTGGTCTTCCTCCTCCTCCTCCTCCTCCTCGTCCTCCTCCTCCGCCGCCTTTGCACCCGCTGATAATTGCAGCGGGTGTCCACCAGGACGAGGCATGCGAGGGATGGTCTCGCCAGAACCCGTCAAAGCCTCCACGAGTCTGCGGGCGACGCGCCTCTGACCCAAACCTCGGGAGGGCCGCGCGGCGCGAATAACTTCACGCCATCAGGCGGGGAGGGAAAAAGAAGAGAGAGCAGATGGGGCAGGGAGACAGGGGGGCGCTAAACGCGCGGATGGGGCAGCAGCAGCAGCAGCAACAGCAGCCACACGGCTATCAACGCGCACGCGACTAATCAAACTCGCCGAAAAGGCATCTACGCACCGTGACACCTTCCCAGCTGCTGGGAAGGGGGCTCGGCAAGCGAGCACGAACCGAGGAAAGAGGGAGGACGCGTTTTCTGGCCCCGCACTGAAACTCGCACAGGAAAGTGGATCCTGGTGTAAGCAGGACCCTGGTGTATACATGTCTCGTCGATTCCCCGGGAAGACGGGGAAAAAAGTATACACCACACCACCCCGACGTCGTCCCCGACCCTCAAAAAGTCCTGGGATTGAAAAACAGCCCGCTACTGGTAATGTATATGCTCCAGTTTCCGAGGAGGGGGAGAAGGAAGAGAAAGCACGAGATCAGCGCACCTCCACGGGCGTCCAGGAGGGGGAAACGAGGAGGCGGTGACGGGCGACGGGGGGCCGGTCGGCGCGTCGTGATGGCACTGGTACGGCTGCCGTCTCTTCCACATCAGCCTGAACCAGGTCCCCCTCGCCCTCGACCTGCTCCTCTACAGTAGGAGCTCGACCACGATAAACCTTCCAAAAGAAACCTAACCCTGAGACCCCGGGACATCCATTGATTTTTGGTGTGGGAACGTCACGCTTTCCATAGCAAAGCCATCGAAACCCAAGAAAGCGAAGCACCCTGGAGGCCATCAGGGTGTTTCTTGGCATGGGTTTCCACTGCACTCCTCCTCCTCCTCCTTCTCCTCCTCCAGCTTCTCCTCCATCCTCCCCATCTTGTAGTATGAAGGCTTCCCAGCCTTCATTCCGCTGCATGCTCTAGCGCCTAGAATACCACCTCTCACCACGAGGCATAATGGAATGAATGGCCAGGGATGGGAAACGCGCTGGCACTTAAGCCACGGAAGTTTGCCCGACAAAAGCTGGCAACGCTGCTGGACGTAAATGTTATCACAGGGTCCCCCGAGTTTCCGAGGCTGCCCTGACGTGAATGCCCCGTTTTCTTATACTCAGTCATGAAACTTGTATGGAGAATACCAAACGTGTCACAGCTGGGGTGAGAACCGCACATCTACCAGGGGCCCCCTGTATTACCTGACAACATCAGGATCGCTGAACGAAGCGCCACCGCAAGCGGTTCCAACGCACTCGGTGAGGCTGACCGCTTGGGACGTAACTCGGCTTGGGTGGTTCGGGCTCCCTGTCAAGATTACCGGACAACTCCTTGGCCGGTGACATCTCTGCTATGGAGTGCAGAAAATATACCCCCATAACAATCACCCCGACAAGCGAAGCCGTTTAGTAACAGGGCTGTCTAATAAACGCCTAGGGCCGTTTAGTAAACGCCAACTGTCGGGCCCAGGTGGCTTTTCATCCCTAGATGCTAAACACTTTGAAACTGAAACGGCAAGATGCTTCGCGTATTCGTCAGGTTTGCTGTTGCCACGTTGCCTCCGCCTCTTTCTCCTGCGCTTTCTCCCCCTG
>CAUYUJ010000716.1:0-30000 GCA_963575745.1 Prorocentrum cordatum | reverse complement strand
TCCATCCTTATTGCCTCATTATGAAACGCAGCTCTGACACGCGCGGGTTGGTCCCCAAGCTCCACTTGGCCCACCTCAACGCAAGCGCGCGAAGCAGGCACAACTTCAGGGCCCTCCTGGCTGTCGCGTTCATCTGCAGCGTCGTGACTGGAAACTTCACACGTGACGGATGGAAGATTTGCTGGCTTGCAGTGCCTGATAAACAAACCATACTTTGAGAGAGCCCCTTGGGCTGGGGAGATGCAAACGACATGGAGCTTCTTTAAGCTAGCCTCCGCGTGAGAAATCCTACACAGCGAGGGCAACAGCACAACATGATAGAAATTGAGCACTTCGACACGATAATGAAATGCCCTCTCTCTCTTTCTGTCTCTCTCTCTCTCTCCCTCCTTCTTAAAAAGACAACGCCACCCTGGCCCCCACCCCTCCGCGTCCGTCGTCGTCGGCTCGTTTTTCGCCTTCTCTCTCCCTCCTTCGCCGGACTGCACTCACAGCCAGAAGCCGGCGGCAGCGCGCGCTGGGCCGCCTGCACCCCTCGAGGGCCGTCCTGGTTTTGTCCCCCGATAGGCCCGCAGGAGCGCGCCGTCCTGGGCCGGCCGACGGCATTCGTGGAGCCTGACGGGCAGACCGATCCTGAAGCAAAGGTCTCCCAAAACCGATCCCAACCACTTCTGAGACGCACAGAGACATGCTAACACTACATGTCCTCCGTGGAGGCGCGCGTCCGACCCGAACATACAGTACACCCATCCTGCAGTGCATCGTGTCCCGAGGGGTGTGGCCAGGAAGCGCCCGCCACGACGCAGATAATGTGAGATTTCTCGGTGCGCGCGTCGCCCCTGAAGGGGCGACGCACATGTAACAGAAGCGTGCTTTGGTAATCCCCAAACGTGTTGGTGAGAACACCTGGCGGTGAGTCTGGGGCGATTTGGTGTCACCACCCGGTTTGGGGACTCGTGCGGTTTTCCGAGGATGTCCCGGACACTGGTGGGTCCAGGAGTCACAAAACCCGGTGGTGACCCTGCGTCCCCAAACCCAGCGGCGACCTTTTCCAGGTCGCCACCTGGTATCTCACCACCCGGTTTGGGGGTTCCCAAGTGCTGGAGTGACGCCGAACTTCGGCACCCGGGTCATGGCGCGGGCCTCGTGGGCTTCTGGCTCACGCGCCGCTGCCGGGCACCACGGCGTCCCCTTCCGAGCCCCAGCTGCTGGGGCGAGCCGCCCTGTCCCTCGCCAGAGAGAACAAAGTCCCCCCCCCACTCCATGCCCTCCCCCGCAGAGTCTCCACGATCATCAGAGTCCTCTCCAAGCACAAAGTCCTCTCCAAGAACAAAGTCCTCTCCAAACGCCAAGTCCTCTCCAAACACCAAGTCCCCCAAAAAGTCCTCCCCCACATAGTCCTCCCCAAACACAAAGTCCTCCCGCACGAAGCCGCCACGATCATCTGCATTCTCATTATATTTCTACTTCCGCAGCGAAGGGCGAGTGAACCGCAGGGGTTCGGTTCCCATCATGCTTGGTTTCTGGATGGGGCACGGAAGTCCATGCTTTCCCGAGGCCACCGCAGCTGGGGAAGCCGCGCTGCATCCTTTCGCGGAAGCTGGGCGCGCAGAGGAGGGAGAGCACACTGTACATATCGCGTTGCCGCGCTGCTTGAGGAAGAAGACAAGGATGACGAGGACTAGGGGGAGGAATACCAGGAGCAGGAGGACCAGGAGAAGGGAGGAGGAGGAGGAGGAGAAATGGGGGAATTCCACAACCGCGAGCGACTCCTGCACCGCTGCGGCCACGAGCGCCAGGGAAAAAAAAACACCCAAAAAAAAAACATCGCTGGGCTGAGAGACCACGACACGCCCCTGTCTCTGGATGGCATATCCCCGTCCTCGCAGTTCTCGTGGCCTTTGCGGACTCGGGGAGGGACGTCTGACTGCTCTATCCGCGCCAACCGCCTGGCTCAGGGTCCTTGGCTCCTGCCTGAGCCTCGGTCATCCTAGCGGCAAGGTAGAGGAGGCACAGGGCGTGACGGGCAGGGTCTGTCACGGGCCGTCCGCTCGTCGCTTCCAGGAACGCTGCGACAGCTGGCGGCAGATGCCCAGCATGGGATGTCCTGCGCCTCCTCCTGCGCCCTCCAGACAGGGAGTGATGTCAGAATGGGGGGCTGGGTGGGGCCCGTGGCATGTGCTTTCACGAACGAGGTAAATCATCACGTGGCGTGCACATGCATGTGCAAACGCTCGCTTGTCTGGGCTGCTCGCTGGCCCGCTTCGCCGTGGCCATTGACTGAGGTTGATGGCAAGCGCACGGTCCCCACGCCAAAAAGAAACAAGATGTTCTTCCTCCTCCTCCTCCTCATCCTCCTCCTCCGCCTCTTCCTATTCCTCCTCCCACCATTGCCTCGATCAAGACGGCGCCTCCCCGTCAGGAAGGCCACACACACACACACACAAGACACACACACACACACATATACACACACACACACACACACACACACACACACGCGCGCGCACGCGCGCGCACGCACGCACGCACGCACGCGCGCACGCGCACGCGCACGCGCACGCGCGCACGCACGCACGCACGCACGCTCGCTCGCACGCTCGCACGCACGCACGCTCGCACGCACGCACGCACACCCAACACACACACACACACAATCCCTCGCGCCGGCGGTGCCTGACGAAACCGAAATCATGCGCATCAGCGTGCGAAATGAACTACCCTGCACAGCAGCACTTCCCAGGAGCGGAGAAGAGCTGAAATGCCCGTTTACAAATGGGACCGTCGGACGTGCTTCTCCTTAGGGCGACGCCGTTGCTTTGGTGCGACTGTGTCGGGATCACTTCGAGGTTCCTGACCATCCAGAACGCAGCAACCAGAGCTCACTCAAAGTACTGCATATCAGATAGATCGTCCAAGACTCCCAAACCCAAAGTCTTGCGAAGCAGAACTTTCTTGGTGCGCATCTGCCAAAGCAAAACCGGTGGGGTACCGTTGGAAGTTTCTCTGCTCGCGGGGGCCTTCTGGATCGCTTTCTGTACTCTCTCAGAATCCTCCTCGGCCATGTCGATGACACCCTGGGTTGGTGGGTGAAGAAATCTTGGAACAGATGGTTCACGACCTACCCATCCTACCCGCCTGGTAGTCTCCAAAACTGAGGCCGCTCTTCCACATTTGACATATTTGCGCGAACAATCGGCACCTTGCTGTCTCTCGGGGAATTCGCATTGCCAAACATGTTTTTGCTGTCCCCATGCGACCTCAATTTCCCCCTGCAGCAATTCGCGCGCGCGTCGAACATGTGCTTCCTGCCGTCGTTGCATATTGAGCGTCTGGGGAGGGGGAATTTCAGATTATCGATGTCGTCGTGCGGGCGTGGATCGTCCTCGGTTAGCTGTTCCCTCGGATCACCACGGTGCCGTAGTAACTCACGTCGTTGGAAGCGTTTGTTTGTTTCAAGCGGGGTCGGCATGTTCCCGAAAGCAACCAAGGTCGGCCTTCATCAAGACATGATCGAGGTAGGTGAAATAAAAAATATGATGTTCCACAATTCAGAAAATGTCGCTCAGTATCTCGATAATTCCTGGAGTCTGCTCCACCCGGCTTAAGAAAACGTGGTTGACCTGCGCCTGCGCCAGTTTAAATGTATTGTTCGAAAAACGGTTTTCTTCACTGGGCGGGGAACCGTGGGATCCTGCGACACATTAAGTTCCCCCAAAAAGAAGTGATCGAGCGGAGGCCGGCCGCGATTTGCTTGGAGATGGGCCCCCAATATTCCTAGAATGCGGCACCTTTTGACCTAGCCCCACGGTGCAAAGACGTAGTCGCTTAAACTTCTGCTCCTCATGGAAGAAGTGGGCTCGCGTCTTCCTCTGGAGTTGAGCGCGAAAATATTATGTCGCGCAGCTATGATACGTTTAGCTTTTCCTACTCCGTCACGACGTGCCTCTCGAGCTGCTTGTTCCACCACTGTTTCATCGCAAGGCGGCCATCGTGGCGCAAGTTTGCGCAATCAAATACCGTCACTCGCATATGTGTCTACTATCGGGAAGCATCTGTGGAGTAAAAAATCCAGTGGCTGACCCCGGCCATGTCGAAAGCGTACGCGGCAAGGCGGTGGCCAACGTAAGTCTTGCCTTTTCGGCTGAAGCAGGGACGTATCGCACACCGAAACAATAGTTCAACTGCTGCCGTTTGACTCTGATGCCGCGGTTTTCCCCATGTTTGGGCAGGAATGCCCCATATCTGTCTGATATCTGACTGATGTCTGACAGCCCGAGTGCAATTGCACAGCCGGTTTTCTCTCGTCAGCTGCCCTGGACTGTCCTTGGCCTCCACCATCAGCTTGCCTGCTAGCCGTCGTTGAAGGGCACTGTGCGCTCTGCGACTCCATGCTTGTCCCAGCTGACAGAAGAACGTCGAGCGCAACGCATACAATTGGACGCCCGAAATGGGTACGGAAAACATGGGCATAATGCCCAACAACAAATGTTGTCATCAACAAACCGCAGCCGCTGTTTGGCCGGCGGCCTTCTGTCTCAAGTGGAGACAATCCGCGGCGACGCCGAATCCTGTCCAAAATGAACAGGAACTGCGGTCGGTCTTTGTACTCCAGATTTCGTAACAAAAGGGAGGGGGTCTGGACCCTCCAAGACAAGCCATTTCAGACCTCCCCCGTGGGAGAACCCTCCAAAACATCGTCCCCAGACCCCCCAGGCCCTCCAAGATAGCCTGGAAGAGACCCCCCCCGAAATGAGACCCCACCTCCCTTTATTACGAAATCTGGAAAACCCATCCTTTCTATCCGTGTCGGTCGTCCCGAATACGGTGAGACACTCCTCGGGCCTCGCTTCCGTGGCCGACGATGGGCTCCAACAGATCACCATAGCAGCATCATCGGCCATACGGAGCCCAGCTCCTGTGTCTGGGCGACCCCCTCTGCTGCCCTCCGGGGCGGTGCCTGCACCGCCTGCGGAAGATGCTCGAGCAGAGACGGCGGCCGACTTCGAAGAAGCGAAAATAATAAGAAGAGGAAGAAGAAAAAGAAGAGGAAGAAGAGGAAGAGGAAGAAGAGGAAGAAGAAGAAGAAGAAGAGGACGAAGAAGAAGAAGAAGGGAGACGAAGAAGGGAGGAGAAGAAGAAGAGGACGTACGACGAAAGAGGTGGAAGAAGAGGACCGAAGCTGCTCGAGAGCTGCACGGCCTGTCCGCGTCGAGGCGGCGTCGGCGCCGGCTCCCGACGCCGCGTGGATCGCTCAGCTCGCGAGCGATCGCAGCTTTCCGATGGCGCGAACCCTTCGATGCCGGCTGGCCTCAGGCCACCGGCAGGGTGCACCCTTGAACGCTCGCGGCGGGGCCGCCGCCGGGTCGTGCTCCACTCCACGCCTCCTCTGCCCCGCTGCCAGCAGGAGAAGCGCGGAGGCTCGGGCGCCACTGCCAGCATGCCGAGCAGCACGCGGGGACGTATCAGCCGCGCCAGGGCTGGACGAATACCTGCCCTCTCTCTCTCTCTCGCTCTCTTTCTCCCTCTCCCTCTCTCTTTCTCTCGTTCTCTTTCTCTCTCTCTCTCTCTCTCTCTTTCTTTCTGTTTTGTTCCCTACCTAGGCTCTGCCTAGAAGGGTTCTTACTCTCTTAGCTTAAAGGGGCCGGGCAGTGCAAAGCGCCCCGGGCGGTTCCCCCAGTCCCCGCCCCGCGGTTCCCCCCAGTCCCCTGGGAGCTTTAGCTTTAGCTTTAGCTTTAGCTTTAGCTTAGCTTTAGCTTAGCTTTAGCTTAGCTTTAGCCTAGCTGTAGCTTAGCTTTAGCTTAGCGTTTCGCTTAGCTTAGCTTTTAGCTTAGCTTTAGCTTAGCTTTAGCTTAGCTAGCTTAGCTAGCTTAGCTTTAGTTTAGCTTTAGCTTAGCTTTAGTTTAGCTTTAGCTTAGCTTTAGCTTAGCTTTAGCTTAGCGTTAGCTTATATTTAGCTTAGCTGTAGCTTAGCTTTAGCTTAGCTTTAGCTCAGCTTTAGCTCAGCTTTAGCTTAGCTTTAGCTTAGCTTTAGCTTAGCTTTAGCTTAGCTTTAGCTTAGCTTTAGCTTAGCTTTAGCTTAGCTGTGGCTTAGCTTTAGCTTAGCTTTAGCTTAGCTTTAGCTTAGCTTTAGCTTAGCTTTAGCTTAGCGTTACTGTTACTACTAAGGCTGCTTTCCTAGGGGTTCCAACTCCTAGGTAGGGTCGCTCTGGGATAGTTATCTATCTCTCTCTCTGTGTATCTATATATATATATATATACATAGACTAGAAACTAGAACCAACGCGCGAGCTTCGCGCGCGCTCAGGTTCTAGCGCAGGCTGGGGGGTCGCTGGAAGAGCATGGACAGCTCTATCATGCACAAGCGAGGGACAATCGTATCCATATGCTTCAAGTGCTGACCATAATCAACAACAGCATGGGAAGCCTCCTTGGCCCGGTGCTGCTAGCCGTGACGTCGTTTCAAAATCGCGCACCACCATTATCATCATCATAATGATGATCATCATCATCAGCATCATCGCCATAACATCATCATCATCATCATCATCATCATCATCATCATCATCATCATCATCATCATAATCATAATCCGAATCCGAATCGTCGTGTTCAGTCTCACCCCCATAACCATTATCATCAACACCGCTACCCGACCATGCCGAGGCAGCAGCACAAGCCTTCGCCGGCAAAAAAATTGGAGTAGCTGGATGGAGCTGGTTCTGGCTTGGACTGTGCCTCTGTCCCCTCGTGCGTGCATGGGTCCTTGGGCACAGGCACTCTAACCAGCTCGTCCGTATATGAGGTGATCATGACGATGGGGAAACTCCTTCCAGGGCCTGAGTTACACAAACAACTGACTGATTCCAAATCCCCCATTCAACATCAACTAAATGCGTGGACACACGAAGTGGAAAGATGAAGAACAAGTCTGTGCCTGTGGATGACATATCGTACAATCATGCACGCGGCCCTTCCCATCCCTTTTCCCCCATCACAACCGAAGCTTGTAAGGTAAGGGTAATCCTCACCAGCATAGCTCCATGCTGCCCCATCCAGAAATCGTACCCAAGCGTGCCTGCTTCGTGGAAATCACTGAATACCCATACTGGTGATGGCCTCACATACGAAGGAAGCTTCACACACTTGTGTGGACCGCCAGGTTCTTTTGGCAAGCTGCCCGAGAAGAAAGCCATCTGTCGCTTTCGGGACATCCCGCCAGGGAATTATCCCAGTGCGACCCTACCTAGGAGTTGGAGCCTCTAGGAAAGCAACATTAGTAGGAGCGGTAAACGCGTGAATCCTAAGGGCTCAAGCTGCCCCACTAAGGGCTCAAGATGGCCCACAGACGGACAACATGCATGGAACATGCGTGCGCACACACACACATATATATATATATGTGTACATATAGCAGCAGCAATAGTGGATGCTGTGCTGCGCTATGCTATGCTATGCTATGCTATGCTCTGCTATGCTATGCTATGCTATGCTATGCTATGCTATGCTGCGCAATGCTATGCTGGGCTGGGCTAGGCTAGGCTAGGCTATGCTATGCTGGCTATGCTATGCTATGCTGCGCTATGCTATGCTGCGCTATGCTATGCTACGCTATGCTATGCTTTTGCTTTGCCTTCGCTTTTGCCTTCATTTTTGCCTTTGCTTTTGCTTTTGCTTGGCACCCAGGGAGCACAACTGGGAGAACCGCGCGTTTGCTTTTACCTTTGCTGTTGCGTTTGCTTGGCTCCCAGGGGACTGGGGGAACCGCCCAGGGCGGTTTGCACTGCCCGGCCCCTTTAAGCCAAGCGAGTAAGAACCCTTCTAGGCAGAGCCTAGATAGGGAAAAAACCTTATGCCAAATTCCTGAAGGGTGCTTCGCATGTGTCCCATGCAAAACACATGGAGTAATATGGATATCGCTGTGTTTTGAATTGTGTGTTGTGCGTTTTGTGTTGTGTGCTGTGTGTTGTGTGCTGTGTTGTGTATGTGGCGTGTGGTGCGTGTTGTGTGCTGTGTGTTGCGTGTTGTGGAGTGTGTGTGTGTGCTGCGTGTTGCGTGGTGTGTGTTGTGTTGTGTGCTGTGCGTGGTGTGTTGTGTGTTGCGAGCTGTGTATTGTGTGGCGTTTGTCATGTGGTGTGTGTGCTGCGTGTTGTGTGTTGTGTATGTGTGTCTGCGGTTGTGCGTGTGTTTTATGTTTGTGCTGCGTATGAATGCGTCCGTCCGTCCGTGCGTGCGTGCGTGGTGTCTGTATGTGTGTTCCTCTCTCTTTCTCTCTATCGCCATCCTGATGTCATTGCATCCGATGCTGGAACTTTCGCACTCCGGAGGGGGGACTCTGACATGCCTGTGTCCGCTGACCTCCTTTGGACCGGCACAGGTTCACCAGGAAGTGGACACGTATGAAATATGGTCTTGGACTAACTCTTTATCTCTCTTTATCCATGTCTCCCTTGTTCTGCCTCTCTCACTTTTCCCTCCTTCCATATTTCTCTCTCTCTCTCTCTCTCGATCGCCAACACTCTCTCCTTACACTTCTACGCTGATACAAACTTGACCAGAACACCCGTGGTCCAGGGGTGAGCAAGCCCACTGGACAAGGACACCATACTGTGCTTCTGCTTCGCGCACCTAGTAAATATGTACTAATCTGTACATTCACACATAAATACCTACCTATCTACCTACCTACATACCTACCTATCTACCTACCTGCCGACATACATACATACATACATAGAGCTCCACAGTATTGCAATACATTCTGGGGACGGACCTTCAGAACAATGCAGATACGCCGTGGCGACGCACCTCACCATTATCCCAGTCTCCATTGCAGCCCCCCACACCCCACCCAGCAACGACAAAACAAGGCAAACAACAAACATCCGGGCGAAGGACCCAACCATATGCAGTTGTAAGTATCGCCGTTGTGGGCATCGCCTTCGGTGAGTCTCCCCATGGGGACACGAAGAGTGTAAAAGGTGTGCCGAAATGGGGCGGGGGCACCATGCGGGCGCTGCCACTGGGGTCTTAAGTATACCCCCCCCCCCTAACGGGGCCACGAAACTTTTGAGGGGTGTTCCGAAATGGGGCCCGGGCGGGGGGATACGCATGCGAACGTCGCCACTGGGGCCTTCGGTGGAGCTCCCTATGGGGCCACAAAACGTTCGAGGGGAGTGCCGAATTGGGGCGGGGGGGCGTATGCCAACGTCGCCACTGGGGCCTTCGGTGGAGCTCCCCTTGGGGCCACGGAACGCGCGAGGGGTGTGCCGAAATGGGCGGGGAGGACGCATGCCAACGTCGCCACTGGAGCCTTCGGTGGAGCTCCTATGGGGCCACAAAACGTTCGAGGGGTGTCCCGAATTGGGGCGGGGGGGGCGCACGCCAACGTCGCCACTGGAGCCTTCGGTGGAGCTCCCCAGGGGGCCACAAGACGCTGTACTGGGTGAGGCGGACGCATGCGAACTTCGCCACTGGGGCCTTCGGTGGAATTCCCTATGGGACCACGAAGCGCTGTACTGGGAGGGGCGGACGCATGCGAACGTCGCAACTGGGGTTTCGGTGGAACTCCCTGTGGGCCCACGAATCGCTGTACATGGCGGGGCGGACGCATGCAAACGTCGCCACTGGGGCCTTCGGTGGAGCTCCCCAGGGGGCCACGAAACGCCGGCTGGATGGGGCGGACGCATTCGAACGTCGCTAATGGGGCGTTTGATGGAGCTCCCTGTGGGGCCACGAACCGCTGTACTGGGAGGGGCGGACGCATGCGAACGTCACCACTGGGGCCTTCGGTGAAGCTCCCGACGGGGTCACGAAGCGCTGTTCTGGGCGGGGAGGACGCATACGAACGTCGCCACAGGGGCCTACTGGGTGGGGCGGACGCATGCGAACGTCGCCACTGGGGCCTTCGATGGAACTCGCTGTGGGCCCACGAAACGCTGTACTGGGTGGGGCGGACGCATGCGAACGTCGTCACTAGGGCCTTCGGTGGAGCTCCCCTTGGGGCCACGAAGCGTGTGAGATGTGTGTCGAACTGGTTGACATGCGGAGAGCAGAGGCACGCAAGGAAGGAGGGAGGAGGAAGAAGAGGAGGAGTGAGACGCGGGGCGCTCTCTTCAAAACGAGGACCCAACACCAGCAGATGGTTGGTAACTTATCCGTACCACCCGCAGGGTGGTCGTAGAGGTCTCGCCAAGCGCCGCCGCCGCCTCCATTCCTGAAATCCGCCGATATGAAAGATATGTTTTCGATGCGCGACCTTAGAGGTCCCGACCCCTTCCCCAGGGCCAAATCAGCGTTGCGTCCTGGATCCCAGGGCCCGATAATGGGATTCTGGAGGCCGAAATCACGAAACGCCCACATGGTGATGACGATGGTGAAAATGGGGGCGATGATGATGACGATGGTGATGATGACGATGATGGTGATAATGACGATGATGGTGGTGATGATGATGATGATGATGATGATGGTGATGGTGATGGTGATGGTGATGGTGATGGTGATGATGATGCTGCTGATTATGATGGTGATGATGATGCTGATGCTGATGCTGATGCTGATGCTGATGGTGATGATGATGATGGTGATGATGATGGTGATGGTGATTGAGATGATGATGATGATGATGATGATGATGATGATGATGATGACGATGATGATGATGATGATGATGATGATGATGATGATGATGATGATGATGATGATGATGATGATGATGATGATGATGATGATGATGATGATGATATGATGATGATGATGATGATGATGATGATGATGATGATGATGATGATGATGGAGGGAGGAGGGGGAGGAGGAGGAGGAGGAGGAGGAGGAGGAGGAGGAGGAGGAGGAGGAGGAGGAGAGGAGGAGGAAGGAACGCGGGGCGCTGTCTCTTCAAAACGAGAATCCAACACCACAGGATGGCTGGGAGGAAACTATACCGTCGGAGATCTGGGAACGCCGCCGCCGCTACCACAGCCGCCCGCCGCTGGTCCCCGCCACCGCCGCGGGTCGTCGGCCTGGTGCCTAAGAGGACCCCTCCAGCGCCACTGGAGACCCCCAGATTGGGTCGGAGTGGATGGGGTCGGTGGATCGCGATGCATCGCCGAGGCGGCATCACCGGCGCACCGGCGATGCATCCGCAGCGTCGGCGATGCCTCCGCGACGTCGGCGATGCATCGGCGGCGTCGGGTTGAAGAACATCGGGCTACCCATCGAGCTGCATCGCGGCTGCATCGTCGATGCGGGGCGAGCCTCCGAAGCCCATCTGGGAGACCTGGACAACCGCCGCCGCCGCCGCTGGTCGTCAGGCCAGGGGCCTATCAGGACCCCTCCCGCGCCACCCTTGACGGCTCGCACAAGGGAGTGGAGGGAGGGAAAGCTTCTTAGAAGGAGACTGTTTCTCGGAAGGCGCCGGCCTTACATCAGCAGCGGGGGTTCTTCTAAGAGGCCCTCCCCCTCCCTCCACTCCCTGAGCGCCGATGAGCCGACCCCCTACCCCTATGGTCGTGGCCTGGGCCTCAAAGGTGAGATGGTGGAGGAGGTCTGGATGGGGATGGGCATGGGTATAGGGGTCGGCAAAACTTAGAAAGTCCAGGGCTCGCTCTAAGGACAGGCTTCCTTTCCAAACAGCCGAAACCCTCCCGAAACCATCTGAAAACCATCCAGGAAGGGCTCCAGGAGTCTGTTCGGAGGGTTTCGGGAGGGTTTGGGCAGGGGATTCGTCGCGTCGGGAGGAAACCAGCCCCCAGCGAACCCTGGGCTCTGACCGATACGGAACACCCTCCGCGCATGGCCGACGCGCCCCCCCCTCGGCCCGCCGGGCGGCCCCCGCGAGGGCGACGAGGAGCCCCTCCGCTCCGGCGGCAGCAGCGGGGCCGGCTCCTGGCCCCCCGCCCCCGCCCCCCGGGGCGGAGGTCGCGCGGCGGGCGGCCGAGGGCGCGGAGGGGGGGCGCGCGGGGGCGGAGGGCAGCAGGGATGCACGGCAAGGGTGCACGAGACGTGCCATCGCTCGGACGTCTATTCCTCGTGTATTTTTTCGATTTCGCGCGTGCTTTTTTCGCTAAGTCATCCAGGATGCTCCTCCATGGTCCTCGCCGAGAAAAAAGTGCACACGTCCGAGCGATGCCGA
This sequence comes from Prorocentrum cordatum, assembly GCA_963575745.1. Lineage (NCBI taxonomy): Eukaryota > Dinophyceae > Prorocentrales > Prorocentraceae > Prorocentrum > Prorocentrum cordatum. The sequence continues at coordinate 17,867 of CAUYUJ010000716.1, read as the reverse complement.
GGAGAAGGATGCGGTACAGTGCGGGCGCGGCCGCAAGACACCCTCGCAAGAAACCCAGCCATGAAAGCCCGCGCGCGAGGTGCACCCGAGGGGAAGCCCGGAACGCAGCAGCAGCTTCATCAACGGCTGCGAAAAGTCACCGCGCAGCGCGCGGCGCGAAGAAACCCGGGATACCCTGACGAAGAGCATATGGTCTTCTGATGCGCGCCACCACTGCAAGGGTGCACGATAAGGACGCGCGCGGTCGGAGGGCAGTGAGGATGCCCGGTAGTCGGCGGCAGAGCCGCGAAGGGGGGTCGGAGGGAAAAGGCCTTCTCGGAAGGCGGCGGGACCCTCCTCCTCCTCCTCCTCCTCCTACTCCTCCTCCTCCGTTTCCCTCTCCTCCTCCTCCTCCTCCTCCTCAGAAGTCCCCGCGTCTTCTGAAGAGGTGTCTTGCGCCACCGGAGGAGGCTCAGGAAGCTTCTCGGACGGCCCGAGGCCTTCCGAGCCGCCTGAGCAGGCCCGACTATCGCTCCGCTCCCCCCCCGGGCGCGCCTCCGAGATACGGTCGGACCTAAGACAGGATCACCCCAGTGCGACCCTACCTAGAAGTTGGAGCCCCTAGGAAAGCAGAATTAGTTGCTATGCTATGCTATGCTATGCTATGCCATGATATGCCATGTTATGATGCGCTATGCTATGATATGGTATGGTATGATATGATATGATATGATATGATATGATATGGTATGATATGATATGGTATGAAATGATATGATATGCTGCGCTATGATATGTTATGTTATGATATGATATGTTATGATATGCTATACTGGGCTATGCTATGATATGCTGGGCTATGCTATGATATGCGGTGCTGCGCTATACGATGCTACGCTCTACTATGCTATGCTGTGCTCTGCGATTATAAAGCTCAGCGAAGCTAAGATGAAGGTAAGCTGAGCTAAATGAACCTGAGCTAAGATGAAGCTAAGCTAAGTTAAGATGACATAAGCTAAGCTAAGATGAGATAAGCAACGCTAAGCTAAGGAGACGTAACTGGGGGAACCGCGGGGCGGATGCTGGGGGAACCGCCCAGGCGTTCTACACTGCCCGGCCCCTTTAAGCCAAGAGAGTAAGAGCCCTTCTAGGCAGAGCCAAGGTCGGGAACAACACTATTCAAGAACACGGGGCCCTCCGCCTGCCAAAATGAAGAGCATTCGAAGGTACCCGCCCTCACAGTGCGCAAGAACATCCAACAAGCACGGGGAACCTTAGAGCTGCCCTCCCCGACCCGACCTCGATCTTATACCTCGGACCGACATAAGGACGCAGGCCCCGTGGACACCCACTCCGAGCATTCTCGAGCGGGGCTGGCCAGAGAGGTCGGGATGCAAGGGTGCCCTTGGGACGTAGGTGTCGCCGTTTCGCATGCCCCGAGTCTGGCCTGGCCATCTCGTAGCCGCCCAGTCCGGGGAAGACGAGGCGCTTGTGGTTGTCTCCACCACCCTGTTGTTGGACTGCGTGGGTTGCAGACCTAACAGGGCAGGGAGAGCGTCGCCTGCGCCCTACACGGCAGGAGCGCGCATGGTGTCTCGAGTGGTCACATAATCGCATGATTTTGTGGCGATGGGGCACTGGATTTCCCAGTTCGCCACTTGTGGCCCATGGCCAACTCCTCCCACATGTCGTGGAGCGGACAATCTTTCCTCCGAGGGCCGGAGTTTCGCCTGCGTGGCTCGCCCGGCCAAATTTTTGGGCGAATCGAATGCCCCAGATCGCCCAGGCGCTGGCGTCGACGACGACGCCTAGACAGTCGCCTGAAAGCGACGCGCTTGCCGGGTAGCACTGCGAGTTGCCCTGGGAGCTCGAGCCTTCGCCTGACGAAGTCGGCCACCATGGTAGCGCAGGTCCATGCGATGTAGGCCTGCACGGAGACAAGTGCATGTCCAGGTGAGCGCCGCCAGGTTCTGGCGCAACTACCGTGGACGCGAAACAGGAAGCACCGCCCGGAGATCTCAGCAGATCTTGTGGCGGTTTCTTGGGGGCTGGGGCTGACTGAAGGGAAGGTGCCTCGTCCTGCTGTGGCGGCGTCTCCTGCGGCGCATCTCCTGCCGGCGCGTCAAGGGCCAGCGCCAAAGGTGGGGCCTGCGCGCGCACGAAATTCGGCGATGACGTCGGCTAGTTCGCGGCACGCCAGCTCAGACCAAGCTGGCGTCGGTGCCCCGCGCAAATTGCAGGCGGCACGCGCAGCGCAAGATGCGTCGGCACTGCAGTCGTACGACCATCCCGCAGTGGACGAAGACTTCGAGACACATGGGGCGCCCCCTATTGTCACCGTTGAAAACTTTGGGCGGCGTAGCTGGCGCTGCAGCCGGCACCGAAGAAAGGTAAGTCGACGTCTCTGCCCGACTCCGCGCGGCTTCGCGATGCTGGTCTGCCTGCTGTCGCTGTAGCATCAGCGCCACCTGTGCGCTGTGGAGCTCGTCGGGATGTCGCCCTCGAGCGCCGTCGAGAGTAGAATGGAACGCGGACCGATTGTCGCCAGACATCCGTCTCGCAGGCGGCAAACCGCATGGCCGCCCTCCCCGACGGTTGGCTCACGCCCACTGGCCTGACTGCGCTGAGCAGCGCCCACCCAGGGGGAGGGCCCGGCACCGGCGGCGGCGCAGGCGCCGACGCCAAATGCGATGCAAGCGTAGCACGATCCGCAGAAAGCGCCGACGCTGAATGAGGACACTGACGGCATGTAGCCCCAGCTCGGCAGCTGCGCGTCGGCAGCTGGCGGCGCGGGAGCTGCGGCCTGCGCGGAGGCCGCCCAGCCAGTCGCCCCCTTGGCCTTGTCCGAGAGGGAACGCCCCGCCAACGCGCACCCACTGCGGCGGCGCAGGTGGCGCCGCTGGAGCCGTCGGCGCTGTCGACGCGGCCGGCGCCGGCCCCCCCGCCGCTGCCGCGCGGGCCAGCAACGCAATTACGGATCCGGCGGCCGAGCAGAGGCTCGCGCGCGGCCCATGAGATCGCCCACCCCCCGTCGCAACCGCCCTGGCTCGGCGTCGGGGGGTTGGGCGGCGACGGCGAAGACGCCGCGCCCGCCCAGCGTGACCACTGACTATGGCCAACCTGTTGCAACAAACCGTCGGACGACGAACTCGGCGTTGCAGCCGCCGCTGCCGCCGCTGTCCGCGGCGCCGCCGATGCCAGCGCAGGCCGCCAGCTGTTCCAGGAATCAGCGCACTGCGCGGGGTCACTCGCGCCCGAGCCTGCAGACGCAGTCTGTCCATGGCCGGCGGAGCCCCTGATCACCCAAACCGCGCGCGCGACCCTCAGGGGTTGCTGCTGAGCAAGGCACTGTGGCCATTTCTGCCCCAGATGCGACAATAGCGCCGACGCTGGCGGCGATGGGGCGCAGGCGCCAAGGAAGAGCGCGCCCTTGGCCGCGGCGCCGGGGGCTGTAGCGCAAGAGGCGCTCCATTGAGTTACAACGCTCGAGATGTTCGAGTCGCAACCCGTCGGGGCCCATGACGTTGCCTGACCGGCCAGAACCAATGCCACTGGTCCTGAATCCCCCATTCCCCATGCCCTCGCCCACCCCGAAATCCGCGAATGCCCCTCGGGTCTCATTTCGGGACAAGTCGGCCAGGAAAGCTCGGCAGCCCGTGCAGCGATCCCTGCCCCTCCCCTCAATGACCCTCCGGGCGCGGCGCGCGGGCTCGCGGTTGATGACGCGTCGCCATCGCGGCGCGGCGCGCTCGCCAGCCCGGAACAGGCGCGCGCCGCGCTGTTCCACGGGGACGTCGGTCGTCGGCGGCTGTCTCTCCTTCGCCGAATGAGCTGATGGCGTCGGCGCCGGCACCTGAGTCGATGGCAACTGCCGGGAATGCCTCCTGCGCTGGCGGCGCTGGCCAGGTGGGCTCGGCGTCGTCCCCAGCGCTGATGGACCCAGGCCGCCCCAGCTCGATCCGGCTGCAGTGCCTTAGACACTCTGAGCTTTTCTTGCGCGGGCGCACCCGTGAGGGTGGTTTGCCGCTGGGCAGAGTGAACCGCTGCGGCGAGATTGCCAGGCGACCCGTCGACCATATGCCCAAAGCGCCACAGCTGACCCGTCGCCGGTGCGAAGTTGTGCTGCGCTGGTCGGGCGGGCCACGTAGCCGCGCTGCAAGATTGCGGCCAACTGCGCGCTTGACGCCCCTACCGCGCGCAAGAGGAGGAAGCTGAGACCCTCGCAGCCGATCATGAATTGACCAGCTTGCTGGGCGCGGATGCGGAGGGTGTCAAAACGTGTGAGGAGGTTGTCTGTCTGCCCCTGCGGCAGTCGGTTGAAGTTTACAAGTGCCGAAGCTGCAGGGGCGCGCTCCTCCACGCCCACTCGGCCCTAACGCGAGGCCACACTGCGCATCGGGAAGGTCATCGGTGGCACTGGGTCGCCGTCGATGGCACCTCCCTGCACGAGGACAGCTGGCGGCCACTCGCCCATGCATTCTCGGCCCATGCCGGAGAGTCAAAATGAGACGTAGGCCGCCTGCGAAACTTGTCGAGGTCCGAGTTCGCCACTGACCAACTCATCACCTCCCGCACTGGCAAGCCTGCCCATGCTGAACAGCTCGCTGTATTGCTTATTTAGTTTTGCGGGCAGCCACGCTCGCCCCCTGAAGTCGCTGCTCCCGCAGTAAGGCTGGGCGGACTGGCACTTCTTTCGGGGGGTGGGCTTTAGCAGCCACAGCCTTGCTCCGATCCTTTGCCGCCGGAACATGCTTCTCCAAGCACTGCAGAATCTGCCCCAGGGTGAGGGCAAAGGGGGAATTCGGGTCCTGGAAATAATGAATCCTGGCATTCGCCGTCAAGTTCCTGGCGGTCCCGATGCGAAAGGACTGGAAAACGCTGTGGAAGACTCCTTGCTGCGTGTCCACCACGGCTGAATGCTACCACGTGCCCTAGACCCATGCGGCCGAAGTGGCGTAGCTTGAGCGGGTCCCAGCCGTCCCCCGCACTTCCAGCATAACGTATGGCTGCGGAAATTCAACTGGTAATGACAAGAAGTGCAAGCAAGATAGACTGTCCTCTGCTGACGCATCTTCTTGCCGCCATGGAAGGAACTTGCCATGGGATGCTCCTGCAGGAGCTCACTGTTGAAAGGAAACGGCTCGCCCTCAGCAGCGCGCAGCTCGACTGAGGTGGCCTGGAAGAAAACACTGAAGCTGGCCGCGGACTAGCGGCATCCATTTTGTTCCCAAGGGGAACTAGAGCCTCGAGCCAAAATGGCTACGGATCGAGTAGGACGAGGAGGGGCAGGTGGAGGAGGAGGGGGAGGAGGAGGAGGACCAGAGCAAACCCAAGACTCATTAACGATATCGGAATACACCCTCCCTCCAATCTCCCTCTTCATAGGGCCCCATGAGCCCTGCGCGACCCCAATTAGGGGAAAGCTTCCTGTTGCATGGCGCAGTGCTTGGCATTGCTTGGCATTGCTTGGCATTGCATTGCTTGGCATTGCTTCGCGTTGCTTGGCATTGCTTGGCACTGTTTGGCATTGCTTGGAACGGGCACAATCAGAATGCGAGGAAACAGGGGCGGGGAACCCGGGGAACCAGGGGAACAGGAACCCCAAAAACCCGGGGAACCCGGGGAACCTGGGAAACCTGACGAACCTGGAGAACCAGGGGAAACAGGGGAACCGGGAACCCGGGGAACCGGGGAACTCGAGGAACGGGGGGAACCCGGGGAACCCGGGGAACCCGAGGAACCCAGGGAACCTTGGGAGCCCGGGGAACCCACGGAACCCAGGGAACCTGGGGAACCTCCGAGCAACGGGAAAGGGAACCCCCGATGTACCAACCTTTAACCAAGTAAGAACCCCTTTGGCAAGCCGAATTGGGGAATGGAAAAATCATTTTCACTAGGGAAAGGCCCCGTTGGGAAACAACCGTGTGAAAATCCTGAAGCGTGCCAAAGCGCCCTTCTCAAGGCTTCAACGCCACGAGTCAACCTGACTTCTGCGTCTTGACACGCTAGAACGCCATTCCTGAAACTTCAACACCGCGAATCAACGTAACTGTTGTGCCCTAACAATCCTGAATCGATCGGAAACACCTGCAATGTTTCAAAGAGAGCGACGACGAGGACGAGGACGAAGAGGAGGAGGAGGAGGACGAGGAGGAGGAGGAGGAGGAGGAGGAGGAGGAGGGAGAAGAGAGGGAGGAAGCGAAGCGAAGCGAAGGCGTCGGAATCGGGCAAACAGGTGCGCCTATGCCCTTTGGGCAGGGCGCATGAGGGGAGGAGGGAGGAGGCAGGGAGGAGGAGGAGGAGGCAGGAGATAGGAAGGAGGGGGGAGGAGATATGGAGAAGGAGGAGGAGGAGGAGGAGGAGGAGGAGGAGGAGGACGAGGACGAGACGCGGAGCGAGGCTCGCCTGCGCGCATGGTGCCAATTCTGCCCTGGGCACCCCTCGCGGAGCCCACCTCGTCGGCACAGTGTCCCCCGCGAGGTCTGGCGGGCTTGCTGCTCGGGCCCCCCGCCCCCCGAGGCGCCCGGAGCCAGGGCACCGCTCGGAGCGCCGCCGCCGCTGGCGGTGCGAACCCCGCGGGCTCAGCATCGGAGCAGTATGAAGGGGCCCCAGGACACACAAATAAATACACACAAATAAAAAGATTCCTCATATTTTCGTATATTTTCTGGGTTTTCGTCTTCCCCCCCACTTCCCATATTTTCCCATATTTTCTGGGGAGTCGCCGATTAATTGTGTCTGTGTGTTTCTTTCCCTCCTGACAGTAGTCGGGGATCCACACTCGGTCAGGATACTCCAGATTTCGTAACAAAAGGGAGGGGGTCTGGACCCTCCAAGACAAGCCACTTCAGACCTCCCCCGCGGGAGAAGCCTCCACAACATCGTCCCCAGACCCCCCCGGGCCCTCCAAGATAGCCTGGAAGAGACCCCCCCCCCGAAATGAGACCCCCCTCCCTTTATTACGAAATCTGGAGTAGAAGGTTAGGGGGCCACAGGCAAACCCTACCCCTACCCCCCCAACGATTTCTGAGGGGGAGGGTGGGGTTCACTCCGTTCGGGAGCTCCCGAGCAAAGTGAACCCCACCCTCCCCCTCAGCAAGCGTGGGGGGTGGGGGTAGGGTTCGCATGCGGCCCCCTAGCAAAGGGCCTTGGAACGCCATGTTGACGTTTTCCGTGCGGAGCGCAGCAGAATGCCGAGGGATGCCGAGTGCCGAAAGGGCAAGGATGCAAGGGTGGCCTTGGAAAGCTGTCCCATCCTTACTATCATGGCTGACTGTACTGACCATTGCGCCGACCTTGCAGACGTGCTGCAGCGGATGTTCGCACGGAGTTCTGTCAATGCAGAACCCCGAGGCGGCGAGCGAAAACGGAGTGAAGTTCGCGTGGATTCTTGTTTAGTCTTCATCCCTGGCCAAAAAAATCCGCGCGAAATTCACCTTGAAATCTGGAACGACATTCTCCAGGACACTTCAGGCCAATCCTATCGTTTTCCGAACGAAATCCGCTCTGCGATGTTGGCGCCATGATACTGACCCAGGTCGGTCGCCAGATCAGCATCGGACCAACAATCAAGGATCTACTGACCCGGGTCCGAGCAAGCCCGGGTCAGCCAGGCCTTGCAAGATCCTGCAGGATCCCACGGGATCCTGCAGGATCCTGCACCCAAATCCAGGTCAGTGCACCTCTGGCCCTGCAGGATCCTGCAAGATCTGGCCTTGGCGCTCTGGCTGACCCCCGTTTGCATTGCACCAGTATCTAAGGAGCAGAAGCAATACCAATGACACGGCGCCGTGGGGAGCCCACCCTGCGCGTTGCTGCTGAACAGACAGGCCTTCGTACAAAACGAGGGCGTGGCATGCTCACGGACTCCCGACAGCAACATGTCGCTGAACCGCTCCTGCCCTGCCGAAATATCCTGACGACGTCAAGCGGCACACTGATAAACCTTCGGAGATCGGCGCGGACTTCCTGTTAGGTCGGGCATGTCCTCCTACGGGCGGATTCTGGACAAAGCCTACAGCATAGTTGAAAAATGCTGAAAAATAGTCTAAACATAATCGAAACATCGTTCCCAGACTGATGATTGACTATTTCTGACTACTCCCCCCTTGCAGAGGGACATGCCCGACCTAAACTTCCTGTGCCAGCGCGACCCCCGTGCTCCTTGTCCTCGTCCTCCACGTCCTCCTCGCCCCCCTCGTCCCCCTCGTCCTCCACGTCCTCCTCGTCCTCCTCGTCCTCCTTGTCCTTCTCGTCCTCCTCGTCCCCCCCTCCCCCAACGCCAGCCCTCCCAGCGCGCGGAGCGGGGCAGCGGCGGCGGCTCCCGCGGGGAGGACCGCGCCGACCTCCACGTGGCGCAGGGCTGTGTGGTGCGGGGTGTGCTGTGCAAGCCATGTTCTGCAATAGATGTACACGTGATGCAATACATACATATGTACATTAATACGCGTATACACAACTATACACCTATACTTATATATACTTGTATATATATATATATATATAAAATGTGTGTGTGACTATGCGTATGTACATATAACTCTGTGTATGTATATGTATATGCATGCGGTCCAACCTGTGTCGCGCAAGCTGTGCGGCGCAGCCTGAATCGTGCACTCCCCGTGGTGGGCCCGATGCTGTGCGACCTAGATGGCGCCACACCTGCGGTGCCGCTCGTGGGGGGCCACATGCGAACCCTACCCCTGCCCCCCATGATTTCTGGGGGGGAGGGTGGGGTTCACTCCGCTCGGGAGCTCCCGAGCAAAGTGAACCCCACCCTCCCCCTCAGCAAGCGTGGGGGGTGGGGGTAGGGTTCGCATGCGGCCCCCTAGCAAAGGGCAGTCTTCTGCTGGCCTCCGAGGTGCCGGCGCGCGGCGGCTCCTCCAGGTCGTGGGCCTCGGCCGCGGCCGGGGCCCCCGCGGCGGCCGCCATCTGGGGAGGACCCCGCGGGCCCTTTCGCTCTGCGCCCACGGGTCCGGGGGCGCCCTGCGCGGAGGCTCCCCCCGCCCTCCCGGGGGTGAAGGGCCCCAGGGGCTCTCTGGACGTGGGCCGACGCCAGGCCTCGGCTCCCTCGGACCGACGCCGAGGAGGAGGCCCAGCGGAGGAGCGAAGAGAGCACCGGCGGCGCGAGGCCCGGAAGCGCGGGCCCGACCGAGAGCGACAAGAGGGCGCGCAGCGTGGGGCGAGCAGGCTGGCAAGTTCAAGAGTGAAAGCTTCGAAGAATCGCGAGTTCTCGTCAGCCGGCGCTTGGCCCTGGGACCAGGGCGAGGGGGAGGACCAACCGAGGCGGCCGCTACACCTCCCCCGCCCCCTTCCCAAGTGGGGGAGCGCCAGGGCAACGCAACGCAAAACAAAAGATCGAGGGAGGAGCATCGAGGTGTTCCTGGGTCACCTGGCTTTCCGCACCGCGCCCCACGGCGCGCGATGCACGACCATCTTCGCGCCATCGGGACATCGCGACCGCCTCCTTGAAGAAGGATAACCGCTCTGGCTCAGGAAGCGACGCGTGAAGCGATACCACCTCGGCGCCCAGGTGGGTGGGCCAAAGTACTCGGTCTCGGCTGTCCTTCTGGCGGCCTCTGGCGCGACCCGTGTATACGAGGAGCCCCTGGACGGGCGGGAGCCTCTGGAGGCCTCAGGGCACCCCCGCAGGGACCGCTTGGAGCCTCCGCGGGGGCCTCCACTGGGGGTGGGGGGTGGGCCGCGGACGATGGGGGCAGAAGGGGCGTCGCCAGAGGTGCCCCTGGTCCAAGGCGCCCCGAGGATCTCCAGGGAGGCTCCCACGGCGACCTCCAGAGCACCCCGCACGGGGCCCACGAGGGCCCCAGGTGGACTCCACAGTAGGAGAGAGTAGACCCCCCCCCCGCAGTGAGCACCCCGACAAGCGAAGCCGTTTAGGAAACGCACCCGAGGAAGGAATCGGGCGGGGCAGGGATGTCTAGTCAACGCCCAGGGCCGCCTCGTAAACGCCAACTGTCGGGGTCGGGGCGGTTGTTTCTCCCTTGAGATAGGACGCGCGAGAGGGTGCAGGCACGTTGGGCCAGGGCCACCTGTCCAGCAGCACCCCGCGCAAGGGAGGGGAGAAGGAGGAGGAGGAGGAGGAGGAGTAGAAGGAGGAGGAGGAGGAGGAGGAAGTGAAGGCCCCAGATTGCTCCACAAGCGCGGGGTAGAACCACTGGCTATCCTTCGCGGGTCGTGGGGCGGGCCGGGCTCGCCTCCAAGGGCTCCTCCTCCTCCTCCTCCTCCCTCCCTCCTCCTCCTCCTCCTCCTCCTCCTCCTCCTCCTCCTCCTCCTCCTCCCCCTCCTCCCCCTCCTCCTCCTCCTCCAGGGTGGGGGGCGTCCAGACCGGCGGGCACAGCCAGGGCGGGGCCGAGAGAGGCGGACTGGAAGCCCGCGGCCGCCCCCCCTGGGCAGCCGGAAAATCGGCCCCTCGGCGGCGCTCGAGCCAGGGGCGCGAGCGGGCCGCCTCGCACGCGGGCGTCTGGCGCTCCAGGAGCAGCGCTTCTCCCTGCCTCGCCAGTCCTCGTGCTGCCTCATCCCCGCTCCTCCTCCCCCCCTCCCGCCTCTCCATCCTCGCGAATGACCCTCTCCGCCTCGCGAATGACCCTTCCTTCCTCCCTCTACCTATACGTGTCGCCCCTCTCCTCGCCCTCGCCGGCATCGCCGCATTCCTCCTCCTCCTCCTCCTCTCCTCCTCCTCCTCCTCCTCCTCCTCCTCCTCCTCCTCCTCCTCCTCCTCCTCCTCTTCCCCCTCCGCCCTCCGCCCTCCGCCCTCCGCCTTCCGCCCTCCGCCCTCCGTCCTCACCCTCACCCTCCACCCTCCGCCTCCGCCCTCCGCCCTCCGCCCTCCTCCTCATCATCATGATCTTCCTCCTCCTCCTTCTCCTCCTCCTCCCTCCTCCTCCTCTTCTTATTATTCTTATGATTCGTCTTATTAATATTATTATTATCATTATTTATTATTATTATCATTATTGATATTATTATTATTATTAATATTATTATTATTATTAATATTATTAGTATTATTATTATTAATAATAGTATTATTATGATTATTATTATTATGATTATTAGTATTGCCATTATTATTATTATTCGTATTATTGTTATTGATATTATCATTATTATCATTATTATTAGTATTATTATTATTAGTAGTAGTAGTGTTCTTATTCGTATTCTTATTATTAGTATTATTATTAGTATTATCAGTATTAATACTATTAGTATTATCATCATCATCATCATCATCATCATCATCATCATTATTATTATTATTGGTATTATTATTAGTATCAGTATTATTATTAGTAGAATTATTATTATTAGTAGTAGTAACATTATTAGTAGCATTAGTAATATTAGTAGTATAAGCATTAGTATTATGATTATTACTATTAATATTATTATTAGTAGTACTAGTATTATTATTTTTATTTGTAAGATTACTATTAGTATTATGATTATGATTATTAGTGTTATAATTATAATTATTACTATTATTAATATTCTCCTTCTTCTTAGTATTGTGATTCGCCGTAGTATGATTCTTATTAGTTTTATTATTAGTATTAGTATTCTTATTCTTCATATTATTATTCTGATTATTATTATATTTTTATTAGTATTACTACTATTCGTCGTCTTATTATTATTAGTATTATTCTTATTCGTAGTAGTAGTAGTAGTATCATTATTCGAATCAGTAATGTTAGTATTAGTAATACTAGTTTTCTTCTTCGTAGTAGCATCCGTACTCTTATTCTCAGTTGAATCCTTAGTAGTAATTTGGTCATCAGCATGATTAGTCTTCTTAGTATTCGCAATAATACAATTCGTCTTCATATTATTTCGATTATTCCTATTAGTATGTCTATGAATGTGCTTCATACTATTCATACATTCCGTCTGAATAGTATTCCTATTCGTCTTCATAGTACTCATGGTATTCCTATTGCCCATGTTCTTCCTACTATGCTGAATATGAAATTTAGCATGCCTATTATTGTGAATCTCAATAATGCCATTCTTATGATTAGTATTAGTCATAGTAAAATGAGTCCTCTTCCTCTTCCTCCTCCTCCTCCTCCGCCTCCGCCCTCCTCCGCCTCCTCCTCCTCTTCCTCCTCCTCCTCCTCATCCTCCTCGTCCTCCTCCTTCTCCTCCTCCTTCTCCTCCTCCTCCTCCGCAAACTCCTCATCCTCCTCCTCCTCTTCCTCCTCCTCCTCATCCTCCTTCTCTTCGTCCTCGTCCTCGTCCTCCTCCTCCTGCTCCTCCTCCTCCTCCTGCTCCCCCATACCCCTCCTCCCCGCCTCCTCCTCCTCCTCCTCCCCTCCTCCTCCTCCTCCTCCTCCTCCTCCTCCTCCTCCTCTTCCCCTCCTCCTCCCTCCGTCCTCGTCCTCGTCCTCCTCCTCCTCCTCCTCCTCATCATCATCATCCTCCTCCTTCTCGTGCCCTCCTCCTCCTCCTCCTCCTCCTCCTCCTCCTCTCCTCCTCCTCCTCCTCCTCCATCATCATCCATCATCATCATCATCATCATCATCATCTCATCATCATCATCATCATCATCATCATCATCATCATCATCATCATCATCATCATCATCATCAGCATCATCATCATCATCACCATCACCATCACCATCACCATCAGCATCATCATCATCATCATCATCATCACCATCACCTTCATCATCATCATCAGCGTCATCAGCATCATCAACATTATCATCATCATCATCAGCAGCAGCATCATCATCATCACCACCACCACCACTACCACCATCATCATCATCAGCATCATCATCAGCATCATCATCATCAGCATCAGCATCATCATCACAAGCATCAGCATCAGCATCAGCATCAGCATCATCATAATCATCATCATCATCATCATCATCATCATCATCATCAACAGCATCATCATCATCAGCATCATCATCATCATCATCAGCACCATCATCATCATCATCATCATCATCATCATCATCATCGTCATCATCAGCAGGATCAGCATCATCATCATCATCATCATCAGGAGCAGCATCATCAGCAGCATCATCAGCATCATCATCAGCAGTAGCATCATCATCATCATCACCAGCAGCAGCAGCATCAGCATCAGCATCATCGTCATCAGCATCATCATCATCAGCATCATCATAATCGTCATCATCATCATCATCATCATCAACAACAGTATCATCATCATAACCATCGTCAAAGTCATCATCATCAGCAACATCATCATCATCATCATCATAATCATCATCAGCATCATCATCATTATTATCATCGTCATCCTCATCACCAGCTACATCATCATCAGTAACAACATCAACAAGACATCATCATCACCATCATCATCATCATCATCATCATCATCATCATCAGCATCATCATCATTAGCAGCAGCAGCATCAGCATCAGCATCAGCATCATCATTATCAGCATCAGCATCAGCATCATCATCATCACCATCATCATCGTCATCATTATCATCATCATCACCATCGACGTCATAATCATCAGCAGCAGCAGCAGCATCATCACCAGCAACATCAGCATCAGCATGATCATCATCAGTAGCAGCATCAGCAGCATCATCATCAGCATCATCATCAGTATAATCAGCATCATCATCATCATCATCCTCAGCATCAGCATCATACTCATGGTCATCGACATCGTCATCATCATCATCATCATCATCATCATCATCGTCATCAACGTCACCATCATCACCATCATCATCATCATCATCATCGTCATCAGCATCAGCATCAGCATCCTCAGTATTAGCAGCATCATTACCACCACCATCGTCATCAACAACATCAGCATTATAGTCATCATCATCATCATCATCATCACCATCATCATCATCATCATCAGCATCAGCATCAGCATCAGCATCATCAGCATCAGCATCAGCATCATCATCATCATCATCATCATCATCAGCATCATCATCATCTCCATCAGGTCCCTTCTCTGCTATTCTGGCGTTGCCTCATCACCCTCACCCTTGTTCTCCATATCCACAAGCGTTCCAACATATCATGCTCATCGTCTCGAACCTGCCCCTTCCTCCCCCTCCCCTGCCCCGATTCCAGCGGAGCCCCCCAAACCGAGCCGGGATCCGCAGCAGGCTCGCCCAGAGCGGTGCCGTGCGATCCCTTTTCCGACAGCCCCGAGCGCAGGCCGCAGGTCCGCAGAGTCTGGGCAGCGTCAGCGCGCGCCGCCGGTGCTGAAGCTGTGCGGCAGCCGATAGGGGTCCAGGCGCTTGAGGCCGCCGTCCGTATCCCCCTTCAGGCGCCAGGACCGGCGGACGTGCCCAGGCACGCCTCGGAGCTCCGTAGGGCGGAGGGGGGCGACGGAGGGGGGGGCATGCCCCCCAGCGGGGTGCGCAGGAGCTCCTCCTCCTCCTCCTCCTCCTCCTCCTCCTCCTCCTCCTCCGCCTCCTCCTCCTCCTCCTCCTCCCTCCTGCCTCCTCCTCCTCCTCCTCCTCCTCATTTTCCTAGTCCTCCTCTCCTCCTCCTCCTCCTCCTCCTCATCATCATCATCATCATCATCATCATCATCATCATCATCATCAGCAGCAGCAGCAGCATCACCACCACCACCATCATCATCATCAACATCATCATCAGCATCGTCATCGTCATCGTCATCATCATCAGCATCAGCACCAGCACCAGCATCATCATCATCATCATCATCATCATCATCATCATGAGCACCATCCTCATACTAATCCTCATCCTCATCCTCATCATCAGCAGCAGCATCATCAGCATCATCATCAGCATCAGCATCAGCAACAGCATCAGCATTATCATCATCAGCAGCATCATGAGCATCAGCATCGTCATCATCTTCATCAACAGCATCATCATCGTCATCATCAGCATCACCATCAGCATCAGCATCATCATCATCATAATCATCATCACCAGTATCATCATCATCAACAACACATCATCATCATCATCGTCATCGTCCTCGTCATCGTCATGTTCATCATCATCAACATCATCAGCATCATCAACATCCCATTCATCAGCATCATATTCATCAGCATCCTATTCATCATCATCACCACCATCATCGTGATCATCATCAGCAGCAGCATCAGCATCATCATCGTCATCATCATCAGTACCATCATCATAATCACCACCACCACCATCAGCATCATCATCATCATCTAATCCTCTTCCTCCTCCTCCTCCTCCTCATCATCATCATCATAATCATCATCATCATCTTCCTCCTCCTCCTCCCCCTCTCCCTCCCCCTCCCCCTCCCCCTCCCCCTCCTCCTCCTCCTCATCCCCCTCCTCCTTCTCCTCCTCCTCCTCCTCCCCCGTAGCCATTTTGGCTCAAGCCATTTTGGCTCAAGCCATTATGGCTCAAGCCATTTTGGCTCAAGCCAGCTGGGCAGGAGCAGCCCTGCCCCCTTTTTCGCATACAGCCACACGCCGCTTTTGCCGCCATGTCGTCCAGGACGCCCTGGGTTTCCAAAGAAGGAGTAGGAACTCCAGTTGTCACGCATACTAAGTTGCTTTGTCCGCGAGGCAGACCAGACTGTTGGATCTCGCCAAACCGAATTGTTTCTCAACCTTTCTGTAAGTGCGGCCTCCCTTGGCATGGGAAGAGGTCCCAGCCACTTCCGCCTCCTCCGCCACCACCAGTAGCAGTGAAGATTGGATTCAAAGAAAAGCCCACTGCTGAGGTAGCATCGGGCAGTGAGAAGAATCAGTCCAAATATAAGCCCACTGTTCAGGTAGAAGCCGACACTGAGAAGGCGCATTCATCACCGCCGCCTCTAGTGGCAGTGCAGTCTGATTCCAAAGTCAAGGCCACTGGTCAGGTAGAAACCGACAGTGAGCAGGGCCAGGATTTCAAAGTCAGGTATCAGTTCAAGTTACTTATCTCAGATGTCTTCCAGCAGTACGAACCCCAAATGCTGGATCAGTTTGACTTTTTCTTAGACAAGTACAGGGGGACAGAAAAGTATCTTTATTTGGCAGTGTGCGATAAATTCAACGTCGAGCCTAAGGTGAAGGTTCAGATCTCTAAGAAGGAAGATAAACTTCCAGATGTATTGGACAGTGGTAGCGATTCCGATTCACCTTCTGTCAATGCAAAACATGTCGACCGTCCTCGTTCGACTTCTCCAGAGCACGCTAGTAAGCGCGCAAAGGTTGGGCATAGTGATGCAGCCCCTTCCAATGATTCAGCCCCTTCCAATCCAAGACTCCTTGAGCTCAAGTGTGGTCTTCAGGCTATCAAGATCAATCACCTCCAGCAGCAGCTGGAGACACTCCAGGTTGAGCTCAGTCGTGTAAAGAATCAAAACACAGCTTCAGGCAGTGCGCCTGTTCCTCGGAGGAGCAGATCCAGCTCAGACTCCTCTTCTTCAAAGTAATTGGAGAATCAATTGTCAATGGTAGCACCCAAGTCATTCAGTTCAGCGGCAGCTTTCTATTACATCGTTGGCAGAATAGGCTAATTTGTGTTTGGCTTAGTTGAGCGAAATATCAATGGCTACAGGTTCTTGGTGGAATCCTCAACCTTTTGTGTTGGTCAGTTCTCGCGTTTGGGAAGGACATTCGTCAGCTACCCAGCGTTCTTTAACCTTCGCGCTTCCGGTATCCTTTTGGCCAGAATGGCAGCACTGTGAAGCAGGTATGTTTCCCTACTTCTCTGTTTTTTCTCAGTCAGGCGCTGGTTGGGGCAGCTGCAGTTCAGCCCAGTTTATCCCACTCTCTCCCACCAGACAGTGCATGGAATTGGCAGCCAGGGCTAAGTTGCAAAACTCTGCCCTCTCCTGGCGGGTCGTGCCATGGTAATGCCATGCCTGAAAGCCCGAACCTGCACGTTGGCGTCCAGGGGATGTTCTTGTCCGGGAGGGGAAAGGTGGGTGGGCAGTCTTACTTTTAGCAGGGTCCAGGAAAGTCTGGCGAGGTAATCCCCTAGTCTTTCTTTTCATCATCCCTTTCTGGTGAGAAGGTTCGGTCTTGCTTTGCTCGGTGGTCAGCCCCATTAGAATGTGGGAAGTGAGTTACCCCAGTGCTTAGCAGTTGATCTCCTCTCCCTCCCTTTCTCCATCCTCTTCCTCCTCCTCCCTCTGGGGCAGGGCTCGGTTGCCGAATCGGAACTGGCAGCGCCCCAGGCAGCTGTCTGGGGGTCAGCTGCTGTCCGAGGAATGCGCCTGGCTTTAGTTCACCCCGAAGCGAATGTCAAAAAATGTCCTCCTCCTCCTCCTCCTCCTCCTCCTCCTCCTCCTCCTCCTCCTCCTACTTCGCCTCTTTCGCCTCCTCTGCCACCTCCTCCTCTTCCTCCTCCTCCTCCTCCTCCTCATCCTCCTTCTCCCACCCTTTGCCTCCTCCTCCTCTTCCTCTTCCTCCTCCTCCTCCTCCCATCATCATCTTCATCAGCATCATCATCATCATCATCATCATCATCAGCAGCAGCATCATCATCATCATCATCATCATCATCATCATCATCATCATCATCATCATCATCATCATCATCATCATCATCATCATCATCATCATCATCATCATCATCATCATCATCATCATCATCATCATCATCATCATCATCATAATCATCATAATCATCATCGTCATCAGCATCATCATCATCAGCAGCAGCAGCAACGTCGTCATCATCATCATCATCATCATCATCATCATCATCATCATCATCATGATCATCATCATATCATCATATCATCACCATCATATCACCATGACCATCATATTACTATCATCATCATCATCATCATCATCATCATCATCATCATCATCATCATCATCATCATCATCATCATCATCATCGTCATCATCATCATCATCATCATCATATCTCC
>CAUYUJ010000715.1:72500-110251 GCA_963575745.1 Prorocentrum cordatum | reverse complement strand
GCGGCCGAGCTTCAGGGACCACCCCCTGCGCACCCCCTATGGTGTCGAGAAAGTGCCACGCCTGCTGTGCCTGGACGACCGTCGTGCATAGCGGCCGAGCTCAGGGACCACCCCCTGCGCACCCCCTATGGTGTCGAGAAAGTTCCACGCCTGCTGTGCCTGGACGACCGTCGTGCATAGCGGCCGCGCTCAGGGACCACCCCCTGCGCACCCCCATGGTGTCGAGAAAGTGCCACGGCTGCTGTGCCTGGACGTCCGTCGTGCATAGCGGCCGAACTCAGGGACCACCCCCTGCGCACCCCCTGTGGTGTCGAGAAAATGCCACGCCTGCTGTGCCTGGGCAACCGTCGCGCATAGCGGCCGAGGTCAGGGACCACCCCCTGCGCACCCCCTGTGGTGTCGAGAAAGTGCCACGCCTGCTGTGCCTGGACGACCGTCGTGCATAGCGGCCGAACTCAGGGACCACCCCCTGCGCACCCCCTCTGGTGACGGGAACATGCCACGCCTGCTGTGCCTGGACGACCGTCGTGCATATCGACCGAGCTCAGGGACCACCCCATGCGCACCCCCTGTGGTGTCGAGAAAGTGCCACGCCTGCTGTGCTTGGACGACCGTCTTCCATAGCGGCGAGCTCAGGGACCACCCCCTGCGCACCCCTATGGTGTCGAGAAAGTGCCACGCCTGCTATGCCTGGACGACCGTCGTGCATAGCGGCGAGCTCAGGGACCACCCCCTGCGCACCCCCTTCTGGTGTCGAGAAAATTGCCACGCCTGCTGTGCCTGGACGACCGTCGTGCATAGCGGCCGAGCTCAGGGACCACCCCCTGCGCACCCCCTATGGTGTCGAGAAAGTGCCACGCCTGCTGTGCCTGGGCGACCGTCGTGCATAGCGGTCAAACTCAGGGACCACCCCCTGCGCACCCCCTCTGGTGTCGAGAAAGTTCCACGCCTGCTGTGCCTGGACGACAGTCGTCCATAGCGGCCGCGCTCAGGGACCACCCCCTGCGCACCCCCATGGTGTCGAGAAAGTGCCACGACTGCTGTGCCTGGGCAACCGTCGTGCATAGCGGCCGAGCTCAGGGACCACCCCCTGCGCACCCCCTCTGGTGTCGAGAACGTGCCACGCCTGCTGTGCCTGGACAACCGTCGTGCATAGCGGCCGAGCTCAGGGACCACCCCCTGCGCACCCCCTGTGGTGTCGAGAAAGTGCCACCCCTGCCACGCTCTGCCGTGCCGTGCCCTGCGCGCCTGCCCTGTGTGCTATATGCTGTGCTGAGCTGTGCTGCGATGTGCTGTGCTGTGCCGTGCCGTGCTGTGCTGCGGTGTGCTGTACTGTGCTATGCTGTGCTGTGCTGTGCAGGTGTGCTGTGCAAAACTGCCACGCCTGCTGTGCCGTGGACGACCCCTATGGCGTCGAGAATGTGCCGCACGTGCCAAGCCGTGTGTGTGTGTGTGTGCTGTGCTGTGCTGTGCTGTGCTGTGCTGTGCTGTGCTGTGCTGTGCTGTGCTGTGCTGTGCTGTGCTGTGCTGTGTGCGCTGCGCTGTGATGTGCTGTGCTGTGCTGTGCTGTGCTGTGCTGCGCTGCGCTGCGCTGCGCTGCGCTGTGCTGTGTGCGTGAGGAGGAGGGGGAGGAGGAGGAGGAGGAGGAGGGGAGGAGGGCGGGTGTGGGTGAGACGCGGGTGCGGCGCGGGTGGGAAGAAAACCAAAACCCCACGAAGCATGTGGGGAATAAATTCTGCCTGTCGCACCCCCAGGCCAATATTTCGGGCGGGCCGGGCGTTTCGCCTGAGACTTCCTCACCACTTCTGACTCTGAAGCTTAAAAAGTGACAACAGCTTCACAGATGGAGAGCGGGGCGCTTTCAAAATGTGGCACTCGCCTTAGCGCCGCGCACATTCGCTTCTAAAAATTGCAAGAGCTTCACGGATTGAGGGCGGCTCCATTTCAAATTGTGGTTCTCGCCTCAGCGCCGCCCACATTCGTTTTAAACAGTTGCAAGAGTTTCCATGATTGCAGGCGGTTCCTCTTCAAAATGTGGCTGTCGCCTTCGCGCCGCGTACATTCGCTCTAAAACTTTGTACGAGATTCACGGATTGAAGGCGGTTCCTCTTCAACATGTTGCTCTCGCCTCAGCGCCGCGTTCACGGATTGAGGGTGGGTCGTTTTCGAAATGTGCCTCTCGCCTTAGCGCCGCGCACATTCGTTTTACAAAATTGCAGCCAGTTTTACGGATTGAGGGCGGTTCCTTTTCCAAATGTGCCTTTCGCCTTAGCGCCGCGCACATTCGTTTCAAACAGCTGCAAGAGTTTCCCGGGTTCCCATGACCACCGTACCAGACATGGTTTTGAAAACAATCAGGACTACGCGGGCGCAACAGTGGCGTTGAAATCCCGAAAACAATATTGTGGCACGCTTCAGGATCTTCAAACGGTCGTCTTCCACCGGGGCACTTCCCTCAATGGAAATGAACCGTTATCGGCGCCTACGATGAGGAAGCTTGGAAGGAGGAATCATTACAACATCGTTGGTGACTCTTGGGTTTACACTGGTCCTCCTCCTCATCCTCCGCCTCCTCCTCCTCCTCCTCCTCTTCCTCCTCCCCCTCCTCCTCCTCCTCCTCCTCCTCCGCCTCCTCCTCCTCCTCCTCCTCCCTCTCCTCCTCATCCTCCTCCTCTTCCTCCTCGTCCTCCTCCTCCTCCTCCTCCTCTTCCTCCGCCTCCTCGTCCTACTCCTCCTCCTGCTCCGCCTCCTCCACCCCCTTTTCCTCCTCCTCCTTCTCCTCCTCCTCATCGTCCTCCTCCTCCTTCTCCTCCTCCTCCTCCTCATCATCATCATCACCACCACCACCACCATCATCATCATCACCATCATCGTCATCATCCTCAGCACCATCATCATCATCACCATCATCACCATCATCATCATCATCATCATCATCATCATCATCATCATCATCATTGTCGTCATCATCATCACCATCATCGTCATCGTCATCGTCATCATCAACATCGTCCTCCTCATCCGCCTCCTCGGAAAGCTCGGAATAAAGTCTCCACACTAGCATGCGAATGGAAGACTGAAACAACGACGCTCTGATGCGAGGTCGTACGCACGCTGCTGCGTGCTGGCAGTTCATGCAACACTCTGCAAGTGTTTCCGATTCCCTCCCGCCCCTTGTCATACACACATCCCCCAGACCCAGACCACTTCCCTCCAGGCGCAGGCCAACATAGGAACCGTCGCAAGGGACATACCTCTAACACAACGGAGCCGACAAAAGCGGTGTCTGGATCATCGGCTGGACATGCCAAGTCTGAGTACACAGCCCAACAACCATCCGCAGCATAAACCTAAGGCCAGGGCCAGCGTTTGGGAGAAAAAACTGGTCCTCGAGAGGTGCATTCGCAAGGACCGTATCCCTAAACAGCTGAAGGATCACCCACCCCCCACAAACATACGATAATCACCAATCCGTTATACAACTGTCAGGGAAACGGGTAGGCTACAAGGGCCTCTGTCGTAACGGCAGCCTGGTCCGAGCGATATCGGACGCCAGGGGGCTGCATACAGCGCCGCGGGCAGCTTGAAGTGATGCTTTCGACTCCTACCTTGGCCTCTGATGCGCAACATGATTCGAATCACGTTGAAACATGTTGGGACTCGCGAAGGCAATTATTGTGCAATTTGCGGCTCTTGGAGGCCGCCGTGAAAGCCCCACAGCCCGTCGTCGCCGTCGCTCCTCCTCACCACGAATCCCAACTCCTACATCTCCTCCAACTGCGTGCTTCAGCTAGGCAAGCAAGCGGGAGCGGACGGGATGGGGTGGTTGGAGAAGGATATGTGAGACCAGCTTCTGTCCTCAACGCTGTCCTGGCCGCGAGGATCGCTCTGGCCCCGGCAAGCTCAGAAACGCCAGTTACCAGCAAGGCCCTCCCCCTTCCCATCCTCACCACATCATCCCTTCGACTGGGGCCCCTGGGCGCCCAGGGCAACAAGGATAGAGTGCGGAACGAGGGAGAGAAGCGAGAATCGCAAAAGCTGGCGCACCCATCTGCAACTTGCAGCCTCGGCGGCAGTTAGGCCCTAGCCGACAAGCTGGCGTGCGCGCGCTGCCCCTCTACCCTCACCCTCCAAAGACGACCCCCTTCCAACTGCATGCTACAGCTAGGCAAGCAAGTGGGAGAAGAGCGGATGGGTGGTGGATGAGGGGCTTGCGGGAATCAGATCACTGAATACCGAATCGGCGCTCCCTGGCGCATATGACGCACTCGTTTGTCTGACCGAATCGCCTGGTTCGAATGCAATCCTGGCATATCGCGCGAACGACCTGACGCAAGCTTGACAAAGAAGCGTCATTATCTCTCTCGGTGAGAGTCTCGTTCATCTTGGGCCCGTCGGGTTTCTGACGCAGTTTCGCGAAGGGCTTCTGACTCCCACGAACACGTGTCCAAACCTCCAGCTCGGTCGCGCGCTCGGCGATGAACTCTGCAATATTCTTCTGGCGCAGGCGCACGAAGGACCTGGGGCGATTGCTTCCTCGTCTCCACTCTTCCAGCTCCTCCAAACGCTCAGCAATGAACAAGTTTAAAGATGCTGCCTTCTGCTCCTCCTGCGTGGTGGACATCGGCGGATCCTTGAGCGCCGCTGCGAGCCAGCTGAGCTGCTCTGGGCCCAGCCCGCCAACTCTGCCGGCCTCCAGGAGCGCCGCGTCTAAACGTTCGGGACCGGCATTTGAATCGACAGCGCCCGCGGCCTCTCCGACAGCGCCCTCGGGGTCTTGATGACCAGCGCCCCTTGGCGGTGGGATGGCAGAGAGGGCTTGGTGATCAGTGCCTCTCTGACCATCTAGCGCAGCCGTGCCGACTCGCTCCGTCGGGAGAGCGTTGTACCGCATAGGCGTCGAGGAGAACACAACGGTGCCGCAGTGGCATCGCAGGCCCTCGAAGCCCGTCTCGAGGGGTTCCCAGATGCCGCGGTAGTCAATGTCATGGCGCGGCTCCTCGATTGGTTTTCAGATCGGCACGAACACGGGCGCGTCGGGGTTGAAGACGAACGGTTTCACCGCCACCTCCTTCGATCCCGAATCGGACGGCGCGCCCGTGCCGAGAGGGAGATGTCTGGCCATGTCCCCCTGCACCTTGACCTGCTTGAACGAGTTGAAGACATCGTCGGGCAGGCCCAGGGTGGAATGGAGTGCCCGTAGAGCGCCGCCAAGTCGATGCTTGTGGGCTCCGAGCACACCGTCGGCCCTCCAGCGCAGGATGAGAGCCTTGCCCAGCGCCTCCATGCGCGCCCTTAGCTCCTCTTCGACCTCGGGCGGCACGTCGAGTCGAAGAAGTGCATCATCGACGGAACGCGCAGCGCATTCGCCGCCCAGGCCTGCCGCCCGCTCCCTCCGAAGGCGGCGCGACAGCGCGGCAGCCGAGCGACGTGCCCAGGCCTTGCCGCCTCCCTGGCCGACGCCCTCTGGCCCACAACCAGCTCGCGCTGGGGGGGGGGCCCGCAGCCATTCCTAAAAAATCCACGGCAGAGAAACTCCGGTCACGCCGAACTTCGCAGGACCACGTGCTAAGCTGGCTGAGCAATAGGGGCTTCGCCCGCTGCTGGGCGGCTTGAGCCGAAATGGCTACGGAGTCATCCGGCCCCTCCTCATCCTCTTCCTCGTCCTCCTCCTCCACGTTTTCCTCTCCCACCCCCCTCCCCCTCCTCCCCCACCGCCCGCCGCGCAGGAATGCGCATGCTGGCCTTTCGGGTCCAGCACGGCCTCGCATGCGTTTCCGCCCGGTCGGTGCGCCTGCGCCGGCGCGCCACCGCGCATCAGGGCAGGCTCTCGCCAAGACGCACGCGTTGCCGAACAGCGCGTTTGAAAGGCGGCGCTCGGGCAGGGAAGGCGGGCCCAGCCGAGCGCTCGCCCTGGGGCCGCCCCCGCCGCGCACGACGCCGCCATCGCCCCGTGAGCAAATGCGCGGGCAGCTGCAGCAGGAGGGGCCGAAGCCAAAGTGCTCTGCCAGGCAGCGAGCCCATAGTGGCCCGCGCGGGCGGCCCCGCCCTCGCGGGAGAAGTCTGGAGGGTCCGCGTCGCCCCCAGGAGACAATTAAAAACGCCCGCGGGCTAAAGCAGGCCAGCGACCCCGCTCCGTCAACCCCGAGCCGCCGCAGACAACGCGGCGGGGGAGGTGCCGCGACGCCGCCTGCACTGCCGCCGCGGTGAGCTCGACGCTTTGCAAGCCCAGCCCGCAGGCCGACCCCGCGGGGCTGAGCTGCTTCAGGCCCCAGTCCTCCAGCTGCTGGCAACAGGCGCGCCGCGCCTCGACCGGGAGCGCCGCGTCCAGGGCGCAGGCCACCGTCGCTGGGATGACACGCGCGCGAACGAGGAAGGCGCAGTCGGAGCTCGTCCTGACCCGCAGCAGCGCGAGGGAGTTGTCAGTCCAGCCCGGCGGCCCGGAGCGCTCCCAAACAGGAATGAAACCGCCCGCGGGAGGCCTCCAGGCGGTTCCCCTCGGCCACCGCGCTGTCCTTTGCTGGCGCCGCGGCCAGAGCAGCCGGCACCGTCGGCAACGCGCCGCGGCCGAGCACTAGGGCCCGCGGTTCCACCGCGGGGCGCGCGGAGAGCGCGGCCACGCCCACGCCGCAGCCACGAACGCTGGCACCGCTTGCGCCGCCACCGCTGGCGCGCTGATGACGTCCAAATCGTCTGCGTGGCACCTGCTGCGTCCTGACTCGGTCGCCGCCCCAGTCGCAGTCACCGCCGAGTCTGCCTCGCGCTTGTAGCAGAGCGGGGAGATCTTGCAGGTGAACGCGTCGCCTGGGTCGCACATTTGCTCCTTGGGAATTAGCGCGGGGCGGCCATCCTGCACCATCCCCTGGACGGCCCGCACTGCAGCTGCGTGCGCACGGCTGGCGCCCAGGCTAAGCTTGCAGCACTCATGCCAGCAGTCCAGATCCAGAAGCGCCGCTTTGCGCATGCAATGTGCTCCCGTCCTCTCCCACGAAGTACCTGCCGTCGCCGATGGCTGCCATCACCCTGCCTCGCAACGCCCTGCCCACCGCCTTGGAGGCAGCATGGCGGTGGAAGATGACGAGGACAAACGGCCAGACTTTGTCGCGTTCCTCTGGGTCCCCAGCCAGACGAGCGCGCCAAACCAGGCCTGCACTGCTCTGCGCGGGGCCCCGCCGAGTTGCCGGTTGAGGATCACCTTGGCGAAGCTATCCCCGGTTTCCTCGTGGTGCGGCAGCCACGCCCAATGTTTTCCTCGGGCGCCTCCCGGGCCTGTGTCGCGATGCCTCGGAGCGTGGACGCACGCCATGCGCAATTGCTCCAGAAAGCTGTCGATGTCCTCACTCGTGGGCAGCACGACCAGGACGTCTGGCTGGGAGGCCGCTCTGGGGAACAGCGTCGGGAGGCATCGGCGGGCCTTCTCGTCGGGAGCGAGCGGCAGCTTCCCATCCAGGACCCGCAGATCCTCGTCACAAGCGGCCCTTTGATCGCCTCGACGTCTTTTCCAGGGCCCTGCCGAGAAATGCCGCGCCAGTCCCGCTGCGCTGGGGGGCCAGCGTGCGCGCCACTGTCTCTGCCACTGCCGCCACTTGCGCGACGCTGCGAAGAGTAGTTGGTCCGAAAACAGGAACGCCCGGAGGCCTCGAACCTCTCCCGCGCCACCAGCTGCTGTCAAAACGAAATCGCACAGCACCTTCCAGAAATCGGCGATGGCGTGGCGGAGTGCCGCCAGGACCACCGAAATGGTGCCACACGGAGCGTGGAGGCTGTCCCAACTGACGCCGTCACAAAACTCCATCCGCTGGAGTTCCCCGTGCGGGACTGCAGCATCATACGACACCAGCCCTTCTGCAGGCCGCGCTGGCTGCGAGGCCCCTCTTGCAGGCTGCGCCGCAACCCTCATGCCCACGGCCTCGAAGGCTGCCTGCGCCACCGCGGTTTTCTCCATGGGGAGAAATATGCCCAGCCTTATCATCCTCCTTCTCCTCCTGCTCCTCCTCCTCCTCCTCCTCCTCTTCCTCCTCCTTCTCTTCCTCGTCCACGCCGTCGTCGTCGTCGTAACCGTCGTCGTCGTCGTCGTCGTCGTCGTCGTCGCAATCATCATCATCATCATCATCATCATCATCAGCATCATCATCATCAGCATCATCATCATCATCATCATCATCATCATCATCATCATCATCATCATCATCAGCATCATCATCATCATCATCATCATCATCATTATCATCATCATCATCATCATCAACATCATCAGCAGCAGCACCATCATCATCACCATCATCAGCAGCATTAACATCATCATCGTCACCACAATCATAATCATCATCATCAGCATCATCATCATCATCATCATACTCAGAATCATCAGCATCATCATCAGCAGCAGCAGCAGCATCAGCATCAGCATTAGCATCATCAGCATCACCACAGTCATCATCATCATCAGCATCATCATCAGCAGCATCACATCATCATCAGCTGCATCAGCAACATCATTACCAGCATAGCATCATCAGCATCATCATCCTCGGCAGCAGAAGCGTCAGCATCATCATCAGCATCATCATCATCGTCAGCATCGTCATCAGCATTATCATCAGTATCATCAGCATCATCATCATCATCATCATCAGCATCATCATATTCTTCTTCATCATCATCATCATCGGCAGTATCATCAGCAGCATCATAACCAGCTGCAGCATCAGCATCATCAGCAGCATCATCAGCAGCAACATCAGCAGCATCAGTATCATCACTATCATCATCACCATCACCATCACCATCACCATCACCATCATCATCAGCATCAGCATCATCATCGTCATCGTCAAGGTCATCGTCGTCGTCTGTCGTCGTCGGCGTCATCAACAGCAACCATCATCACCATCATCACTACTATCATCATCATCATCATCATCATCATCATCATCATCATCATCATCATCTGCATCATCATCTGCATCATCATCATCATTATCATCATCATCATCATTATCATCATCATCCGAATCATCAGCATCATCATCATCAGCATCATCATCGTCGTCATCATTATTATCATCATCATGGTAAGCAGTATCCTCATCATCATCCTGCTTTCTGGAGGCCTCTCCTGCTCTCCGAAGAAAACTCCTGCGCCCGATACCTGCAAAAGGCAGCCAGGTGCTGGGCGCACTACTGTTGGAAGAGAAGGGCAGAAGGAGGTAGAGAAGGATCATCTTTCTTTCTCTCCATCTCCTCCCCCACCTCTGCCTCCATCTCTGCCCCCTCCTCCTCCACCTCCTCCTCCCCTTCATCGTCGACGTCGTCAGCATCATCATTACCAGCAGCAGCATCATCATCAGCATCATCAGCAGCAGCATCATCATCACCACCATCATGGAAATAATCAGCATAATCATCATCATCATCATCATCATCATCATCATCATCATCATCATCATCATCAGCATCATCTTCACCATCATCATCATCATTACCATAATCAGCAACATCATCCGCCTCATCCTCATCCTCACATTCACCCTCATCCTCATCGGCATCCCCATCCGCATCCGCAACCTCATCCTCATCCTCAACCTCATCATCATCATCATCAGCCTCCTACTCATCATCACCATCATCACTATCAGCATCGTCAACATCATCATAATAAGCATCAGCATCAGCATCATCGCCAGCATCGCCAACGTCGTCGTTATACTCATCATCAGCATCAGCATCTTCATCAGCAGTTGCATCAACATCAGCATCATCATCGTCGCCGCCGTCAAAAGTACTATCATCATCATCAGCATCAGCATCAGCATCAGCATCATCATCATCATCATCATCATCATCATCATGAGCATCAGCATCAGAATTAACATCAGCACGATCCTCAGCATTACCAACATCATCAACATCAGCAGCATCATAATCATCAGCATCATCATGAGCATCGCCGTCGTCGTCAGCATCAGCATCTGCATCAGCATCAGCATCATCATCACCATCATTATCATCATCATCAGCAGCATCAGCATCAGCATCAGCATCATCATCATCATCATCATCATCATCATCATCACCCGCCCGCTCACGTTCGTGGGGCGTGGGCCCGCACGATTGCTTTCGGAAGCGCGCCTTGCACGGTGCGCAGCGCTCTGCTCGAAACTCTGACGTCCCTCATGCAGTGACCACCACCACCGTCGCCAGCATCATGCTCCGCAGCAGCATCATCATCGACAGCAGCATCATCATCAACATCGTCACCAGCATCACCATCCTGTTTTGCAGCGTCATCATCACCGTCATCATGAAAATCGTCATCACCAGCATCAGTATCATCATCAGCATCAGTATCAGTATCATCATCATCATCATCATCATCATCATCACCATCATCATCATCATCATCATCATCATCATCATCATCATCAACAGCATCATCATCATCACAATCAGCAGCAGCATCATCATCATCATGACCAGCATCAGCCTCATCATCACCAGCATCAGTTGTAGCGTCATCAACATAACAATCATCATCGTCATAAGCATCAGCATCAGCAGCATCATCACCGACATCATCACCATCGTCATCATCTTCATCATCATCAGCATCATCAGCATCATCATGGTCATCATCATGATCATCGTCATAATCATCATCATCATCATCTGTAGCATCGTCATCAGGCTCAGCATCAGAATCCGCATCCTCGTCAGCATGGTCATCATCATCAGTATGGTCGTCATCATCATCCGCATCATGGTCATCATCAGCATCAGCTGCAACAGCATCATCATAATCAGCATCACCAGTAGCATCACCAGCAGCATCAGCAGCAGCATCATCATCGTCACCAGCAGCGTGTCATGATCATCATCAGCATCATCATCATCATCATCGTAGCCGTCGTCATCCTCATCATCGTCAGCATCCTCATCAGCATCGTCAGCATCATCAGCATCATCAACATCATCATCACCAGCATCGTCATAATCAGCATCGTAATCATCATCGTCTGCAGCATCAGAAGCATCAACATCAGCAGCATCATCAGTAGATTCATCATCAGAAGCGGCGTTTGCATCATGGTCATCAGCATCGTAATCAGCATCAGCATCAGCGTCATTGGCATCATGAACGTCGTCATCAGCATGGTAAGCATCAGCATCGTGATCACAATCATTAACATCATCATCACCGTCATCATCATCAGCATCATCATCATCATCGTCATCAGTATCGTCCTTCGCAGCAACATCACCAGCATCAGCAGCATCGCCAACAGCAGTAGCAGAGTCATCATCATTCATCATCGCCGTCATGAACAACGTCATTCGCTCGATCGTCACCAGCATCATCATCATCAGAATCGTCAGCATCAGCATCATCGTCATCATCAAAATCCTCATCGTCATCAGCATCAGCAGCAGTAACAGCATCATCATCAGCACCATCACGAGCAGCGTCAGCATCAGCATTAGTATCGCCGTCGTCTGCATCATCATCATCAGCAGCTGCATCCGCATCAGCAGCATTATCGTCAACAGCAGCCGCATCATCAGCATTATCGTCATCATCATCATCATCATCATCATTATCATCAGCATCATCATCATGACCATCATCATGATCGTCAGCACTATTACTGCCACCAGCACCAGCGACATGCCAATCATCATCATCCTCATCAGCATCACCATCACTACCATCGTCATCATAATCGACATGAGCATCATCAGTATCCGCATCCGCATAGCCATCAGCATCATCATCACCGTCATCAGCATCGTCATCATCATCAACAGTATCACCACCATCGCCGTCGTCTCATTAGCGTCATCGTCAGCATCAGCATCCTCATCATCAGCAGCATCGTCGTCGTCGTCATCGGCGTCGTCGTCAGCTCCATCATCATCAGCATCCTCAGCGTCAGCAGCATCATCATCAGCACCAGCAGCATTGGCACCACCATGATCATCAGCATCATCAGCAGGAGCAGCATCATCATCATCATCAGCATCATCATCCTCATCAGTATCATCATCGTCGTCATCAACGGCATCGTCGAAAGCATCATATGCAACAGCATCATCATCAGCAACATCAGGATTAGCATCATCATCATCAGACGCATCATCATCACGGGCGTCATCGGCATCATCATCGGCATCATCAGCAGCATCAGCAGCAGCAATATCAGCAGCAGTCGAATCATCATCCTCATTGTAATCAACATCCTCAACATCATAAATAGCATCATCATCATCAGCATGATCATCATTATCAGCAGCAGGACCACCAACATCAGCATCATCATCGGCATCGTAGTGGTCGTCTTCATGGTCAGAAGCATCAGCGGCATCGGCAGCAACATCAGCAGCATCAGCAGCAGCATCATCATCACCAACCAGCATCATCATCACCGACACCATCTAAGCATCAGCAGCATCCGCATCATCGTCATCGTCTTCATCATGATCATTATCAGAAGCATTAGCATGAGCAGCAACATCATCATCAACCGAAGCATCATCGTCATCAATGTCGTCACCATCAGTTGCAGTAATAGAGACAGCATCGTTATCAGCATCGACAGCATCATCACCAGCAGCAACGTCAGCATCATCATTTGCAGCAGCCGCATCATCATCATCACCATCACAATCATCATCGTCAGCATCAGCATCAGCAGCATCATCAGCGCAATCAACATCATTATTGGCATCGTCATCATCATCATCATCGTCGTCATCGCCGTCGTCAACAAAAGTATCGTCATCAGCAGCAGCATCACCAACATCAGCAGCAGCAGCATCAACATCAGCGTCATCAGTAGCAGCATCATCACCATCATCATCAGCAACATCACGCCTGTGGGCCAGCATCATCAACATTACCATCATCAGCATCACCATGAGCAGCAGCATCATGATCAGCATCATCATCAGCATCATCAGCAGCTGAAGCATCACCATCGTCATCATCGTGGTCTCGTCGTCATCAGCATCAGAAGAAGCAGCAGGATCGCCATGATCACGGCAGCATCAACAACAGCATCAGTATCATCGTCATCATCATCACCGCCAGTCTGCATCATCTTCATCACCACCATCATCAGCATCAGCAGCATCATCATAATCATCGTCATCATCACCACCAGCATCATCATCATCATCATCCTCAGCCTCATCATGATCACCATCACCATCATCATCATCTTCATCATCATCATCATCAGCAGTAGCATCATCATCATGATCATCAGCATCATCAGCAGCAGCATTACCCTCCTCAGCAGCAACATCAGCAGCATTGTCAGCAGCAACATCAGCAGCATCAGCAGTATCGTCGTCGTCAGCAGCAGCAGCAACAGCAGCATCAGCAGCACCAGCATCATCAACAGCATCATAATAATCATTATCATCATCATCATCATCATCATCATCATCATCATCATCATCATCATCGTAATCAACATCATCAGCATCATCATCAGCATCCAGCAGCATCATCATCGTCATCGTCATCGTCATCGTCATCAGCATCATCATCATCATCATCATCATCAGTATCATCATCATCGTCAGCAGCAGCAGCGACGTCGTCGTCGCCGTCAACATCATCATCATCATCAGCTGCAGCAGCAGCACCACCACCACCAGCATAATCATCATCATCACCACTACGATCATCATCAGCATCATCATCATGATCATCATCATCAGTATCAGCATCAGCATCAGCATCAGCATCAGCATCATCATCATCATCATCAGTATCACCATCATCTGGCACGCCTGCGGGTCAGCCCACCCGCCAGCCGCTAACCCCCCAACCCCACCAGAAGGGCCGCCCCTGCCGCAGGCCGCTCCTTCAGCAGCTGCACCGTCTGGGGGAACTGGCGCGCCGAGTCGCTGGCGGCTCCGCTGCTCGCACTCGCCGTCGTCGTCGCAGCCGATGCTGTCACCGCCGCCGTCGCCACTGCGATCCTGCTCCCCATCCCCATCCTCCGCCTCCGCCTCCTGGTCCTCCTCCTCTTCCTCTTCCTCTTCCTCTTCCTCCCTTTCCTCCTCCTCCTGTTCTTCCTACTCCTCCTTCGCCACCCACTCTTACTGCTACCCCTACTCCTGCTTCTACTCCTGCTCGTATTTCCCGTAGTCGCCACCATCATCGTCAGCATCGTCTCCACCACCACCATCGTCATCACCGGGAGCATCAGACGTATCCTCATCACCGTCACCACCAACATCACCACCATCACCACAATCATCGCCCTCATCTTCATTACCACCATGACCCACAAAAGCAGCATTATCAACACCACCTCCACCATCCGCACCATCATCATGATTACCATCACCATCGCCACCATCACAATGATCCTAGTCATGTTCCTTCCTCTTCTTGCCGTCGCTCGGACGTCCATTTCCCGTGCATTTTTCGGTTTCGCGCGTGTTGTTTTTCCTCGATGGTCCAGGATGGTCCTCGTGGTTTCTCGCCGAGAAAAAATGCACACGTCCAAGCGATGCCAAGTCGTGTAAGAAACCAGGCACAAGCGAACACTCCGCTTCACGACGCCATCACCCGCCGGCCTTGTGGACTTTCGCGCCGTGCTCCCCCCTGGCCAGCGCCCCAGAGTTGCGGCGGCACGGAGCTCCTCCACGTACTCTTAAGTCAGGCGTGTCCCCCTACAGGGGGATTTTGGGCGAACATTAAAAAAGAATACCCCGAAATGGTCAACAAATGCTCAAAAAATAGTCCCCAGACAATTGTTTGACAATTTTTGGACTATGTTTGGGGTACTTTTTATTTTTCATCGAAAACCCCCTGTAGGGGGACACGCCCGACTTAAACGTACTCCTCCATACGCCTGGCACTGGACTCCGCACATGACGCCACCTGGGTGACGTTGGCCCTGGCCCGGCGGCGAGAACGGCGCAGCTGCGGCCACGACAGCAGCACGCCATCCGCCTCCGCGCACGGCATCGCCTTCTCTGGTGCTCTAGACTCGCGCCAGGCTCTGGGGATCCCTGCCGCTGTCGGAAGCTGCCTGGCTCGCCGGCTCCCCCGAGGCCCCCCGCGCTCGCTGTCTGCAACTGGCCGAAAGCTCCCACGACACGGCCACGACCACTGGGCCAAAGCGACGGGCCTTCTCTCGGCGGTGGACAAACCTCCCTTTAGTAGACCTCCCCTTAGTGAAAACGGCCTGGGACCGAAATCGACGGACCTGGACCCGCAAAAATGACGGCCGCGACGCCCTCTCGCGGACCGAAAACGGCCAATTCCTTAATCGACGTGTCAGGGCAGGAGGTCTATCCACCTCCGAGAAAGCTCCCACGACACGGCCACGACCACTGGGCCGAAGCGACGGGCCTTCTCCTCTGCGCCCGCTTGCGCTGCGACGGCGCTGCGAGGGCAGCAGCCTGCCCGCCCGCGGGCGCCGAGCGGGCGAGCAGCGGGCACACTGCGACTTCGAGCCTCCGCTGGCAAAGCCACCCCAGGCAGCCGGCCAGAGCGTCCCAGACTGGGCCCCTGCGCGTCGGGATCCGCCGCGGCTTCCCCGCCCTCTGCCGCTTCCAGTGCCCGCCCCCTTGCCGTCGCTCGGACGTGCATTCCCCGTGCATTTCTCGGTTTCGTGCGTGCTTTTTCTTCGCTCGATGGTCCAGGATGTTCCTCGATGGTCCTCGACGAGAAACAAATGCACACGTCCGAGCGATGCCAAGGCCCTGGCAGGGCTCCGGCACCCAGCGCCCCCTGCCCACGACCCAGCCAGCACGCGGCACTGCTCTCGTCAGCGCCGCCGTGACGCTTCGGCGTGGGCCCCGTCGGCCGCCGCGCCTGGCGCGGCGCCTCGCGCGCTGGAGCCTCGCCCCCGACTCGCCGAGTGCTCACCACGCGTCCCGCCGATGGCGCTATCAGCATCGGCAGCACACGAGCACGCCTTCTCGCAGTGGAGTGCCCAGGCACCCAAGCGCGACGATGAGGAAATGCTCCTCCGTGGCGAGACGCGCGCGACGCGCGTCCCCTTCGTGGGACGTCGCGCGAGACGCGCCCCGTGACGGGGCCCCCTACCCGCTAACGCTGCGCATCTGCCCCGTACCTGGGGAAACCAAAAAGTACCATACCGCTACTCCCCAGACCGCTCCCAGAGTACGTTCTGACCAGAACTTCGAGGCGAATCCAGCGGTGGCGACGAGGGCCCCCCAGGAAGCCAAAAAGGCGCAAACGATTGAAGGGTAGCGGTACAAGTACTCCGAGTTTCTTGATCAGCGTCGGGGGGGCGTCACCCCCGCCGACAGCCCCACATCGACCCCCGTCGCGGGTAGCCACCGCGCGCCGAAGGCGCTCCGACCCCCGTCGCGGCGCGACGACGAGGCGAGGTTGACCCCTGTCGGGGGGGCACCCCCCGACGCTTACAAAGAAAACCACAGTACCTCTTCCTCATCTGGGAACCGAATGCGCGTCGTCTGCAGTGCATACCATGTCTCTGGACCTGGCTGGGCAATCCCCTGGCGCGGGAGGCACTCGGCGCACTGGCGCCCGCCCAGCGTCCACCACCCACGGCCCCGCGCTGCATTCCGCAAGCTGGGCCGCGTTTGGTGGGCTTGTTTTCCAGGGCTCCCAGCGGCCCACGCCTGCCTGACAGCATGGCTGGCCACGCAGAAGCATGAATGGTTTGACCCGATCTATGATGTGACGATTGAGCTGGCGACCAGATATGCTGCTGTTCCAAGGGATAAGTTGTTCTCGCCAGCCCAGCTTCAGCGAACCTGGATGGCAGCAGCAGCGACGTTGACTGGCGATGGATCTTGGGCGCGGTGCCCTGGACCACTTACGTCAGTCATTCTCACGCTGCAGAGGGTCGCTTGGAAGATGCTGTCGTCGCAGGTGCTGGTTGACGACCGCGGCAACAACTACGACCTGCTGCTCACGCCGCCGAAGGAGCTCAAGCTTGTCTTGCAGGAGTCGATCGGCCGCTGGCAGACGAGGCGGGCCCTGGCACGCATTCCCGAAGCGGCTGGTGTACAACTGCCAGCTTGGCGACGCGCACTTCGTGGAGCCATTCTTGCAGTGCGTGACCCCACACGGCAAGGCTGTGTGCCACACGCCTGCCAGGCTCTGCCATGTGGCCCCCAGCGCGGAAGAAAGCGAGCGAGCGGTGCCCGAGAGGCTGCCCTGGAACTTTGGGACACCAGTTCTATGATTGCGATGCCCTCTCTAGCCCACCAGAAGACCTTGAGCTAGTGCCCTTGCCGCCCGAAGTCCTGGAACACCGGGAGTTTGAGAAGCCAAGGGGGAAAGGGTCTTGGGGAACCAGACTGGGATGCGCTCGAGCTTGCCTACGGCATCCCGTTTCACCCCATCAAGCTTCCCAACCCAGCCCCAGGCCCGAGCCCTGTGTTCCACTGGGGACCTACCCACCTGAACTGGGGCGAGCGCATCTACACCGATGGCTCGGGGCTCGCGAGTTCGAGCCCCGATTTACGGCGGCGTGGATAGGCGGCGGTTGAGCTCCACGATTCGGGGCTGCCCTTGAGGGCTGTGCACGGGCCCCTCCCAGGGCGCCAGACGGTGCCCAGGGCCGAGCGCTATGCTGGCCTTGTTGCGATGAAGGTAGCCCCCCCAGATGAGAACCCTGCGCAGTTATCATTTGAACGTTGTACGCGAGGGCGGGCAATGGCAGCCACACCTCGCCAGCGCCACGGGCCATCACGCGGAGCTTTGGCGCCAGATTTTTCGACTGCACACCCTCACAGAAGGTGCCCCGTGGCCTTCACTTGGGTTAAGGCCCACCGTGAGCTCAAAGATGCACTGTCTGCCAGCGAGGCGGAGATTTTCGATTGCTCGGGAAACGCGTGGGCTGATTTTTTCGCTCGGTTAAGGGCTATGGAGCATCAAGCGGCGGAAGTTGCAATCAATGCGGAGGCGGCCCATTTGCAGGCTGCCAAGACCAGCTGGAATTTCCTGGCGCGGGCCACGCAGATTGTTTCAACGGTAACCGCGAATCTCGACCCGCCTGAACAGCAGGAGGTAGAGAGGCCTGGCCCGCGCTGTCAAGTCACGATTGTGCAGCATGAACTGTATCACTTCCCTCGGAGAAGAGAGTGGAGGTGCAAGCAGTGCGATGCGGTTGCCAGGACTGAGCAGACGCTGCGAGGACTCCGAAGTGGAGCCGACCGTGCATGCAAGGCCTCGGACATTAAGCGCTGGCGCGCGCAACTCCTTTTCGACACAGATGAGGTGCGAATCAAGGATGCCCAGGTCCTCCCCGAGGGGGTCCCCGACGTCCTCGCCCCGCTCCAAGGCCCTGAGCCTCCCCTGCCCCCTGCCTCCTCGGGGCCCCCCTCAGGAAGATGATGGCTTGGAGGTTTTCGTTTGTTGCAGCATAGGCCCAAACGTTTCGGGCCCGTAGTGATTTGCGAGAACTGTGCCACCTTCGTGAGCCTCCCCGACGGGCCCACCAGACGGCTAGCAGGCATCTGCCGTGGAGTGTCCCAGGTGCCGAGCACCAGGGCCAACCACCTTCGTTTCCTCAGGAATGCGGAGCGTGGGCGGCATCCTAAGATTAAGTCGGGCGTGTCCCCCTACAGGGGGATTTTCGACAAACCATAAAAATACCCCCAAAATAGTCAAACAATAATCCAAAAATAGTCTGGGTACTATTTTTTGAGTATTGTTTGGCCTTCTTGGGGTATTTTTGGTTATTTTATTTTTCGTCGAAAATCCCCATGTAGGGGGACACGCCCGACGTAAGCCCAAGACGGGCAAGATGCTGTCCCGGCAGGTGTCGTGCCCTCGTGGCCCCGTTCGGGGCTGTTGCTGGTGCGGAGGCGGGCTCCGAGCCCGACGGGCCCGAGGATGTGCCCGTGGCTGCCGCGCCGGCTGTGGATGCATCCATAACCAGCCTCGAACGTATCTCTATCCCTAAGATGGGCGAGCAAAAAGCGAGGACAATCTCGGGGACAGGCCCTCAGAAACCGAGGGAATCCTCAAGATCGGCATCGAGGTAAGATGAAATCAAGCATAGGGATAGGGATATGTTTCAAACTGGTAAATCCAGTGTCGAGAGCGATAGTGTGGTGCTCTCCACTGTGGCCCAGCCTCTGGGCAGCGACGCGGCGGAGGTAGAGGGCCCCGACATTCCTGTTTCCTCCGGAGGACGTGGCAGTCGCGAGGCCCGCGGGCCCTCCGAGTGCCGCGGTCCCCCGATCGAAGGTCGCCGTCGGCTCTGCCGTCGGCAGTGCCGCGGACCCTAGGTTGGTGGATGCCGACGGCACGAGGAGCGGGAATCGAGCCGCTGCTTCGTGCAGGCTGCACGAAGCAGCGGTAGATGGTAGGGGAAGAGCTCGGAGAGCACCCTACGGCCGCCCCCCCAGGTCCCACTCTCCCGTTTCGGGCGGGGAATGGCGTTTCCTTCGATGCAGAGGAGACTGCCGTTGCGGTCTCTGGTAACCCCTCCGCTGCTTTGCCGAGCGCATCGTCTGCCCTCCGAGAGGGCGTGAATGATGCGGGCCTGATCCCGAGACCTCGCGAAGACGAGAGTTCGGGATCGGACTAATGTTGAGGGGCGAGCTGCTCGGTTGGGCAGCCTCCTCGTAGGAGGAGGTGGACCTGCGGGCTTGCAGCTCTCCTCCTGATCTTCTTCAATTCGTACGAGCTATCGACTCGAATGATCGTCCAAGGCCTGGTTCCCTCGTTCCCTCCTCTCCTCCTCCTCCTCCTCCGCCTCCTCCTCCTCCTCCTCCTCCTCCTTATCCTCCTCCTCCTCCTCCTCCTCCTCCTCCTCCTCCGTCTCCTGCTCCTCATCCTCTCCTCCTCCTCCTCCTCCTCCTCCTCCGTCTCCTGCTCCTCCTCCTCCTCCTCCTCCTCCTCCTCCTCCTCCTCCTCCTCCTCCTCCTCCTCCTCTGCCTCCTCCTCCTCCTCCTCCTCCTCCTCCTCCTCCTCCTCCTCCTGCCTCCTCCTGCCTCCTCCTGCCTCCTGCCGACGGCCTGCTCGCAATTCTTCGGGATCCAATCGCCGAGGCGCTGCAGCCGGAACCCAGACCAGCCCGTGCCTGCGCGTGCGGGGGCGGCACCCAGACCTCGACGACGACGACGACGACGACGACGACGACGACGACGACGACGACGGCGCTGATGAGACGACGACGACGAAAAACATGACAACCCCGACGACGACGACGACGACGATGACGACTACGACGACGACGATGAAACGACGACGACGACGACAACGCTGATGAGACGACGACGACGACGATGAGACGACGACGACCACGACGACGACGACGACAACGGCGACGACGACGACGATGAGACGACGACGACGACGCTGATAACACGACGACGACGACAACCACGACGACGACGACGACTACGACGACGACGAGGACGACGACTACAACGACGACGATGAAACGACGACGACAACGACGACGACGACGACGACTACGGCAACGACGACGACCA
This sequence comes from Prorocentrum cordatum, assembly GCA_963575745.1. Taxonomy (NCBI): domain Eukaryota; class Dinophyceae; order Prorocentrales; family Prorocentraceae; genus Prorocentrum; species Prorocentrum cordatum. The sequence goes on along the minus strand of CAUYUJ010000715.1, from coordinate 89,782 downwards.
CGACAACGACGACGACGACGGTGACGACGACGACGATGACGACGACGCCGATGAGACGACGACGACAACGACGACGACGACGAGACGACGACGACCACGACGACGACGATGAGACGACGACGACGATGAGACGACGACGACGGCGAGGCGACGACGACGATGACGACGAAGACTACGACGACGATGACGACGACGACGACGACTTCAGCGACGACGATGAACCGACGACGACGACGACGATGAGACGACGACGACGATCCGGACGACGACGACAATGACGACGACGATATGACGACGACGACGACGAAGACGACGACAACGACGACGACGACGACCACGACGACGACGACAACGACTACGAAGACGACGACAACGACGATGAGACGACGACGATGAGACGACGACTACGACGACGACCACGACGACGACGACGAGACAGACGGCGACGACCACGACGAAGACGATGAGACGACGACGACGACGAGACGACGACGACGATAACGACGACGACGACGACGACGACGATGACGACGACGACGACGACGACGATGAGACGACGACGAAGACGATGACGACGAGACGACGACGACGATGACGACGACGACGAGGACGATGATGACGACGACGATGACAACGATCACGACGACGACGACGAGACGACGACGACGATGAGACGGCGAAACGACGACGACGACGACGATGCGACGACAACGACGACGACGAGACGACGACGACGACGATGCGACGACGATGACGATGAGACGACGACGACGACGACGATGAGACGACTACGATGGCGACAACGATGAGAAGATGACGACGACGACGACGACGACTACGATGAGACGACGACGACGATGAGACGACGACGACCACGACGACGACGACGACGACGACGATGAGACGACGACGGCGACGAGGTGACGACGATGAGACGACGACGACGATGACGACGGAAACGACGACGACGACGACGACGACGATGAGACGACCACGACGACGACGAGGACGCCGACGACGACCACGGAGACGATGAGAAGACGACGACGACGACGATGAGACGACGACGCCGATGAGTCGACGACGACGACCACAACGAAGATCAGACGACGACGACGACGAGACGACAACGACGACGATGAGACGACGACCACGATGACGAGGACGCCGACGACGACGACGAAGACGATGAGACAACGACGACGACAACGACGGCTACGACGACAACGGCTACGACGACGACAACGACGACGACAACGACGACGACGACGTCGACGATGACGACAACGACGACGAAGACGATGCGACGAGGACGACGATGGGACGACGGCGACGACGACGAAGACGACGACGACGACGATGAGACGATGACGACGACGACGACGACGACGGTGAGACGACGACGACCACGACGACGATAAGCCGACGACGACGATGACGACGACGACGACAACATTGAGACGACGACGATGAAACGACGACGACGACGACGAGACGACGACGACGACGACGATGACGACGAGACGACGACGACGACGATGAGACGACGATGACGACGACGACATTGAGACGACGACGACGACGACGATGAGACGACGATGAGAACGACGACGATGAGACGGCGACGATGAGACGACGATGACGACGGAAACGACGACGATGAGACGATACGAGGACGACGACGACGCTGACGACGACGACGATGAGACGACGACGACGATGAGACGACGACGACGATGAGACGACGACGACGAGGACGACGACTACGACGACGTCGAGGAGACGACGATGACGGGGACGACAACGACGATGAGACGACGACGACGACGATGACGACGATGACGACGACGACAACGACGACGATGAGACGACGACGACGACAACGACGAGACGGGCACGACGACCACGACGACCACGACGACGACAATGAGACGACCACGATGACGACGACGACGACGACGAGACGACGACGGCGACGGCGACGACGACGACGACGATAAGACGACGACGACGACGACGACGACGACGACGACGGTAAGACGTCGATGGCGACGACGACGATAGAACGACGACAAAGATGACGACGACGACACGCAGACGACGACCACGCCGACGACGATGAGACGATGAGACGACGATGAGACGACGATGACGACGACGGACGAGACGACGACGATGACGACGACGACGACGATGAGACGCCGACGGCGACGAAACGACGACGACAACGACGATGAGACGACGAGGACGACGACGATGACGACGATGAGAGGACGACGACGACGACAACGACGACGATGAGACGACGACGACGACGACGAGACGACGACGATGGGACGACAACGACGACGATGAGACGACGACGACGACGACGACGACGACGACGACTACGATGAGACGATGACGACGACGACGACGTAAGATATTCAACATGCAAGCATAACCCCAAGGGGGGGGGCCTCCCCCCCCCCTTCCTCGATCCGTCGTCGGGAACCCCCCCTCCCCCCCTTCCCCGATCCGTCGTCGGGGAACCCCCGCCCCCCCTTTCCTCGATCCGTCGTCGGGGTCCGAACCCCCCCTCCCCCCTGCCCCCCTTTGGCCGCACCCCCCCCCCTTTCGCCACGCCGCCCCCTGACTCGGGAACCCGACCCCCGCCACCCTTACCCCTAGTCCTCACCCTGACCCAAACTCCTAGTCCGAACCCCAACCACTAACCCCAGCCCCAAAGGGTACCCACTACTCATTATTCACTACCCACTACTGACTACTCGCTATTCGCTATTCACTTCTCACTACCCCCTATTCACTACTCACGACCCACTACTCACTATCCACTACTCAATACCCACCACCCACTACTCGCTACTGCCTACTCCCTACTCACTACTCCCTCCTCCCTCCTCCCTACTCACTACTCACTCCTCACTACCCACTATTCAATACTCACTGCTCACTAAGCACTACTCACTACTCTCTGATCACTGCTCTCTAATCACTACTCATTACCCACTACCCACTATCACTACTCACTACTCACCACTCATTACTCATTGCCCACAAATCACTACTCACTACACACTACTCGCTACTCGCTACTCCCAACACAATACTGACTACACAGTACTCAGTACTCACTACTCGCTACTCCCATACTCGCTACTCAACACTCACTACTCACTCCCCGCTACTCACTACTCACTACTCACTACTCCCTACTCACTAGTCACCACATAGTCTCTAGTCAATAATCACAACTCACTAGTCACTAGTCGCTAGTCATTACTGACTACCACTACTCACTACTCACTAACCGCTACTCACTACCCACAATCCGCTACTCACTTCTTACTACTCACTGCTCACTGCTCACTACCCCCTACCCCCTATTCACTACTCAATACTCACTACTCACTTCTCGCTACTCCCTACTCGTTACTCACTAATCACTACCCACTACTCATTACTGACTGCTCTCTACTCACTACGCACTACTCACTACGCCCTACTCGCTCCTCACTACTCACTACTCGCTACTCCCTACTCGCTACTCACTACTCACTACCCACTACCCACTACTTTCTATTCATCACTACTCACTACACTTTACTCACTATGCACTACGTACTAGTCAGTACTCACTACTCACTACTCACTATTCATCACTCGCTACTCTCTACTCACTACTCACTACTCACTACGCACTACGTACTACCCACTACTCACTACTCACTAATCATTACTCGCCACCCACTACTCACTACCCACTACTCACTACCCACTACGCATTATTCCCTACTCCCTACTCAGTACTCACTACTCGCTACTCGCTACTCACTACTCAATACTCACTACTCGCCACTCACAACTCACGTATCAGTACACACTACTCACTATTCACAACTCACTACTCGCCACTCCCTACTCCCTACTCCCTACTCGCCACTCACTACCCACTACTCACTACCCAATACTCACTACTCACTACGCACTAACTCACTACTCACTACTCACCACTCCCTACTCCCAACTCCGTACTCCCTACACACCTTCTCCGGCGCAGAAAGGAGAAGCGAGAGAGGCCCCCCTTCCCGGGCTCCCTTTCCGGCGCAAAGGGGGGGAGGGGGGTCCGAACCCCCCCCCCTTTCCAGCGCCAAGGGGGGAGGTGGGGGGGGTCCGGACCCCCCCCCCCCTTCAAGAGGGGAGGGGGGGATGGGGGGGGTTCGGACCCCCCCCCCTTGGAAGGGGGGAGGGGGGGGTGGTTCTGCACCCCCCCCCTTTAGTGTATTCAGGGAGATCCACTGGCGCACTCTCATACATTTACACCAACATACATACAAATTAAAACGTACAAACGCACCTATATCAAGAATAGGATGGGAGTCCGGGGGGACTGGGGATCACTGATACCGTACCGTGCCTTTTGCCCCTTTGAGCGACGTTGACGGCGACGAAGGCGACGAAGGCGGCGGCGGGCGCCGGACGACCATCGGACCCATGAAAAACGCTGCACTTAGAGCTCCTCAAGGGAAGCAAATGTGTGTTGGCCTCGAGATGCCTCCTCCTGAGAATTCACAGGAGACTGGACCACCATCCAAACCGGTGGGAAAAAACGCTGCACTCAGAGCGCCTAATGTGCAACGGAATGTTTGGGACTGAAGAGGCCCTTGCGTCCGGAAACGTAGGCCGGACGACCATCCAACCCAGGAAAGAGAAGCCGCTTAACTTAGAGCGCCTTAGGTGTAGTGGAGTGCTTTTGGACCCAAGAAGCCTTGCCTGAGGAACAGTAGAAGGCCAGACGGCCAACGAACCCTTGGGGAAAGACGCTGCACTCTTAGAGCGTCGTGAACGCAGCGGAATTTGTCTGGCCCGAGAGGCCTCGAGAGGTGCCTGCTGCACCTCATGCAGTGGAGTTGTCTAGGCCTCAAGAGGCCCTTGACTCAAAAGACATAGTAGACCAGACGACCATCCAAACCAGGGGACAAAAACCGCTGCACTCAGAGCCTTTCGAAGTGAACCGAAGGGGACTCATTGATGTCTGTTTCTGGAGGCTCTCTGGGGGGTCCCTGTGGGGCCCGTTAAAGCCTTAGCAGTACTGGGGTCTCTTTGAGGCATCTTGGAGGTGCTGGGGGTCGTCTTGGGGGTCTCATGGGCTGTTTTGGGAGTCGGTTCGGCCTCAGAGGCCCATTGGAAGAGTAGGAACGAGGTCTTCGAAAACCTATGGCCCCACGCCGGTTTTTGGAAGGATTTGGGTTTCCTCTTGGGGCCGTCTGGGGGGGTATCTTGAGCTGTCCTGGCCGCATGGAGGCCATGTTGGGCCGTTCTGGCGGCCATGAAGGCCGTCTTGAAGCCGTCTCGGGCCGTCTCGGGGCCACCTTGAAGGGTCCAGGAAGGGCCTGGTCAACCGTCATCCCTCGGGCTCCTCGGCGCTCTTGGCCCGTCTGACGCTTTCGAAGCGGTCTGGGGGTGATTCTGGGAGGTCTCCGGTGCTGTTGGGAGACTCTGTAGGATCTGTGAGTGCCCCCCGTGGAGGGGGTGCCACTTAAACTCCCTCCAGCCTGCGAGCCGCAACCCCTGACACACACACACACACACACACACACACACACACACACACACACACACACACACACACACACACACACACACACACACACACCGAAGGGAGCGACTGGGATCGAGGGGACCAGGGACGGGAGGGCGTATTGCAGCGTCATCGGTGCGTCCTGGCTTTGACTTGGTCCTGCTCCTCCATTCCCTCCCTCCTCTCCTACTCCTCCCTGGAGGAAGTTGCCTCCAGCCTGCGAGCCGCACCCTGGCAGGGAAAACAAGCCTCCGATGGCCGCGCCTGGCTTTCGCCAGCGGGCACGTGCAAGGCACGTGCGAGGAGACTCCAGAGCGCTCTTGGGGCCTTCTGGTGGCCTTGTGGGGCTCCTGATTGAGCACGCGTGGGCCACTCGACGACAATCCAGAAGCCTCGGGAGCCCATCGGAAGCGAAAAAAAGATAGATCTTCAAAAACTCATGGTTTTCCCCTGGGTGCTTACCTCATGTTGGCCACATGGAGCCCTCTTGGACACCTCTTGGAGCCAGAATCCTACAACGAACCAACGGGTAATCAATGGAATTTGCCTTCCGAGGCCCTTTCGCGGGCCCTCTTGGACCCGCGTGCGCAACACTTGTGGCCTCCTCTGGCAAGATCGCTACCATCTAGGAGCCTCTTTGGCCACGTTCGTCCATCTTTGCGACCTCTAGCCGCCCTCTGGAGCCGCCCTGGAGGTCATCTCGGAGCCTGCAAAATCCTCCCAAGCCCTGAAAAGGGCCAGACGGACCCCTTGGACTGAAGTCTGGCGCGAAGGGGGAGGGGGTCCGAACGTGGGAGGGCCTGGGACGAGGGACGCGGCTGATTAATATGAACATATAGGACGTCCCGAGATCTTTTCAAGGCGGGGACTCAGATGAACGAACGGCTGCGCGTCCTGGCGCTCAGCTGTGAGGCACCGTCAACCACAGAGAGAAAAATGAGACAGAGCATGTGTGCGCACGCATGCTCGAGAGGGTTCGGGGGGGGCGGGGGACCAGAGAAACTATGCGATGCAAGAGAGAGCGGAGCCAAAGGGGCGACATAATGAAAACCCCTCTTGACTTCCTTCACGTGCAAGCACAAACCAGGACGTCCCGAGATCTTTTCAAGGCGGGGACTCAGATGAACGAACGGCTGCGCGTCCTGGCGCTCAGCTGTGAGGCACCGTCAACCCAAGCCGTCCCCAAGAATGTTTACTGGGTGGGTGGGCAAGGGCGATTATATAAAGACGCGCGCCATTCACTCAAAAGGACTTTGGCAAGCTTCCTATTGTGGGCTGGCGGATAGGCGGCAGCGATAGCGGTCCATTTCGCACCATTCGGGGCGTTGCCCTCAAGCACGATGTGTTGACGGCCAGACTTGTTACAAACTCCGTTGATCTGACAACATCGACGATCGAGACAGCTGCTATCCTGGGCATCTATGTTCAGACACAAAAATCTTGTTCGTTTGCGCCAGCGAGCACCCTCCTGACACTGGTCGAGACATCTTATCACGGCCCCCCGTTCTATAACCCCCAGAACCTCTCTCGTGACAAAAACGCGTGAATTCACAGGATGCTCGAGTATGCAGGGGACTTTGAATTTTTCGCAACATCTGATGACGGACAGCGCGGCACGCATGGTCTTATTGCCAGATGCCAGGCGAGCAAGCTGCTTTGTACTCAGAAGATGTCGCGGGAGTCCCCAGGGCTGCGATGCCGAGCGGATGGCCCCCACTCGGTCGGCAGCGGTGGTCCAGGGCCCACAAGGCGGTGCCAGCATCACGGCCAAGACGCGGCCTGCAGCGATGTCGGAGCACAAGCCTCGCAGGACCTTTCGTCGGGTAAGGTCGCCGCCTGGCCCGTGCAGCGTGTCCCAGAACCTGGCTGGTACGCCCATTGCCATTGCGGCGCGCCCCACGCCTCCTTTGCCACTGAAGCAGTCGGCCAAATATTGGCCAGTCAGGCGTGGTCGAGCTCCCGCAAGTCGACCGGCGAGGCGCGATCCAAAATGATGTCCGCGAGCTGAGCCCCGCAGACCAGGAACACATTTTGCTGCGCGCAGCTCAGAGTCGCCCACGTGGCTGCCAGGCGCGCGTGCTTCTCGTAGCGGACGACGCTGCGGTTGGCCTTCCACTGCCCGCGTTTCTGCACGTCGGCCAGCCGCCTCCACCTCCTCGCCATGTTTACCGAGGCCCCTGAATGCCGCATCTGATACGGCACCAACTTGGCTTTTACTGGCAGGTCCTGGAGGCGTAGGCTGAACATATTGCAGTACTCTGGGCACGTGAAGTTCCACAGGTATTCGGGGTGTTTCTCCCTTTTCATTTGACGCAGCACAGGGTCCAAGAAGCGAATCCAGGGCGAGTCTAACTCTAGCGACACGTCCACCAGGCCCGTCTTTTCCCGCAGGTCTTCCTCCTCCGGGGGGAGCCTCAGGGTCCAGAATCTCCAGCCCTGGGGGAGGCGCCGGGCACCGTAGCTCGACATGTCGGGGTTGAAGTGCAGGACGCCAGCCATCAACTTCTCGGCCCAGGAGAGGTGAGTCCCAGCCTGGCGCAGCCCGGTCAGGTAGCTCACCAACGCCGAGGCTACCATGGAGTCGTCCCTGCTCTTTATGACTTCGCCAATGTTCACCGGGGGCCAGCTCCGACGGGCAAAGTCCCGCCATCCGTCCCAGGCCCTCTGGTACTAGCGCAGCGACGGGGTCCGCACGGCCCCCCGCTCCAGGAGAGAGAAGCCCTCCTCGCAGGTGGTCATCCCGTAGTGGCGGGCAAGGCGCTCTTGCGACTGCGCGAGCCTGCGCTGCCGCGCGGCGCCGGTCACGACCTCGGGCTCGGAGCTCCCGCTGTCGGAGGAGCCGACGCTCTCTCGCGCTCCCTGAGCGGGCTCCGCTGGCACAGGCACCTTCCCCAGGCCCTCCACCACCTGCCCCAGGCTCCGCGGCAGGGGACGGCTCAGCACCGCTGTCTTCAGGAGCTCCGACTCGCACAACTGATGCTCCCGCCGAGCTGCCGGCAGCGGCTGCGGCGCTACTGGCGGCGCAGGGGCAAGCTGCCGCGTGCGTCTCGCCTCCTGGCCGCGGGCTGACGGCCCCAGGCCAGGCCCCAGGCGAGACGGCGCCAGCTGCCGCGTGCGCCGGCGCCCCGCCCCTGGCCTCGCGCCTCGTCTGGCCTGCCGGGGGCCCCGACAACGGCCTCGCCCGTCTGGCGCCCGCGGGCGCACAGGCAGCATCGCGGGCCGCGGCGCCACCGGCCGCCCGCTCAGGCGCGGACCAGGCGGGGGCCCGCCCTGGGCCCGCCTGGGAGCCCTCGAGCTCCAACAGCTCAGCCAGAAGGGTGGACTTTGCGCCGTCAGGATCAAATAGCCGTGAGGGAAGGTCGGCACAGTTGAGCTCACTGGGTATCCAACGAATCGAACAACGAATATTTCGGCTCAGACAGACAGCGTGAAATCGACGAATCTGGACCAACAAGTTGAAACACGAGCTCCTTCCTCGATTGAAGCTTAGCACGACCGACATATTGTCACAGAGCAGCAACTGACGTATGTGGGACCCAAAGACCGTGGTGGCGATACGATGCATGCTGCTTGAGTTTCCATTTTCCACTCTCGCTCATGCTGAAACCAGCTGCACAGAGCGCAGCCTCTCGAGCACTGTGCGCGCAGCGCCGGCGAAAGCGGGCTCGCTCAGGCACGCGCCCGACTGACTCCACCAGCTCCTGCGGCCAGAAAGCCCTTGCCAGTCCGTGGCCGTGAAGACTGGCATCTGACTGCTGCGCCAACGGATTCCAAGGCAGCCACCAATCTGACTCCAGGAAGTACATCAGGGAGCTGAAGGCGGCCAGCTCTCGCCGCGCCTCGGCCCATAGCACGGCCGCCTCGTCGCAGCGGGCTCGCACAAAGCCGTAAACTGAATTGAAGGCTGACAAGGTGCCGCGCGAGCAGAGGCCACAGAAGGTTAGGTGGCCCAGCACTGCCTCCACGGCCCACCCCTTGACACGGCGGCGGGCTAGGAGGCCTCGCACGGCCTGGCGGCAGCGCCAGAACCGATCACTGGTCACACGAGTGCGCAACTGGCCGCCGTCGATCTCCGTGCCCAGCGCTACTGCCCTGCCCGGCACCAGCTCGTCCTTGTGCAACAGTAGGTTCAGCTCGGTGAGCTCGCCTGTCAGCTGGTTCATCACGCCGCTCACGAGCTCAGAGAATAGCGAGAAGACCCCCAAGTTGTCAACGTACACGTAGTGCCTGACCTCCTGGGACGCCCTGCCAGGCGCGAACACGAGCGGTGGCCCACGGTCTGAAAGACTGGGCCCCCAGAGGAGCGCGCTGCTGCGGCGGCTCACCTCCTCGTTGGCCCGCTGGGCGAAGTAGAGGGACCAGCTGAAGCCCATGGGCAGGACCTGCCAGCAAGGGTAGATGGCCGTCGACGTCTGCACCTTGGTTCCCTCGACCTCGGTCACGCCGAAGGCCCCAGCCTTGACCGGCGGCAGGCAGAAGTATTGCGAGGGGGCCGAATCAATACGCATCCGATGAAAGCAGTCCTTCACGTCCGCCATGCCGATGTACACCTGCTGCGCCTCCAGCGCGGCGCGGAGGTCCTCGTAACTTGAGAAGCCCGTGTCTGGCATGTGCACCTCGATTCTGGCGAGGCCCTCGCTGCTCAAAAGCTCCACCCCAGGAGGATCCCTGAAATGGGCGTTCATACGGCGGGCGTCGACTATGAGGCGAAGTCGGCGCCGCCCATCCTTCCACACAAAGAACATCCCAATTCTCTCTTTCGGTGTCAGAGTCCACCCCAGAATGCCAGCCGACAGCAGCCGGCGCACCAGGCCGCGGTACTCCTTGTGGTTGAACTTGAGGACCGAGTCGAAGTACGGCTCGACGTCGGTCGGCAAAGGTGATTCTCGTAACATGCGCTCTTGGCGCTCCTGCAGGAAGGTAAGGGCCTCGCCAGGCAAGAGTTCCTCAAGACGCGGGCAGTCGCTCACGTCCGTCGGCATGCTGACGAGCCCTGCACTGTAGGAGGCGACCGTCGTCGGGCCGCTGCGCCCGTCATATGGCGAGCGGCCCCGCAGCAGCTCCCGGAGGGCCGCCTGCGGCTCCTGCAACTTGGCGTCCGGCTGCCGGCCCCGAACGAGGCCCTCGAAGCGCGCAAGTACATCCCGCTGCATGTCATTGGCTGGGCCAGGAAGCGAGTCGTACCCCGACATCCAGTTGGCGGCATCGACGATACCGTTGACCTCCAACGCAATCCGATTCTCACGACCGAACTGCCTCGCTCTGCAAGACCTGCCGCGAATTCGGCGGCCAGCGTCGCCCAGCAGCGGGAGCGGCAGGAAGCTGCGGGCTCCACGCGAGGGCGGCAGGCGGCCACCGTCGTGCCCCGGCAAAAAGGGCCCGGGGGAGGGGCTGGCCCCCCCGGGCCCGGGGGCCGTCATGGCCCCGTGGAGGCGACGCCCCTGGCCCGGCCGCGCCCGCGGCCGCCTCGGCCGCCACCGCGCCCCGCACCTGCTGCGTCGCCTCCAGCTCCTTCTGCTCCGCCGACTGTCCCTGAAGGCGCCCCGCGTAGCGTGCACGCCCGACTCTGCGCCTGCTCCACCTCGCGCGGCTCCTTCGCCCGCCGGTGGACGTAGCCCCTGAGCACTGGCCCCGAGACGTCCTTCTCCGAGCTCACGTCCGCGAAGATGCGCGCGCTCGTCCAGCTCGGCTTGGACGGGTCTGCGCAGGGTTCCACCATGGCGGTCACGCGGCGAGTCATCTCCTCCACCATCATAAGGCCGCTCATGTTCAGCTGGTCACATAACACGCCCTGGTACAAGGCCCCCACTATCGTCCTCAGCTTGTGCACCACGCAGTCATTCTGCCCAAGGCCCCTCACGCGGATGGCGAGGTCGGGCCAGAGGCGCGGGTCGCCACCGTGCCTCCCCATGTACTTGCACTTGTGGAGAGCCCCAGGCGGTCCGCCCACCTTTGCGCCTGGGCGGCGCCCCTGCCTCGACTCGCCTACCACGTCCCGCCATCGTCTGATCCGTCCGCCCTGCTCGTCGTAGACGACCCAGAGCGCGCGGGCGACGGCGTCCAGGGACCGACCCCGCGCCCAGCCGGCCGAGTCGCCCCGTGCCGCCGTCGGCGGCCCTCAGCACACCGAACGGCTCGGGCCCGTCCTCGAAGCTCAGGCCTTCGGTGTTCGCCCCGCCGACCTCCGCCCCGATCGCGACGCCGGGCCCGCCGCTGCGGCCGACCCAAGCATGACCCACAGCAGGAGCCTCCAGAAGCGTCCCGCCCAGGCGAGCCACGGCCATGCCCAGGCGCAGCAGGCCGCCCCGCTCCGCGGCCGACAGCTTGCCAGCGGCCTCCTGCCGCGAGACCCGCTGGCCGCACACGGCCCCGGCCTCCCTCGGCCCAGGCAACGCCGCCTCTATATCCAGCGCCGCCTGACGGCCCCGCGTCACCGCATCGGCCAGCTCCTCGGGCCCCAGCGCCTCCCCGAAGCGATACTGCCTCCGCATCCTGCTCATCTGCAGCCCCAGCAGGAAGGATCGGGCAGGCACGGTCTCGGCGTTCCCACAGCTCATGTCCTCAGCGTAGATGCCACCCTCTGGGGACAGGATGACCCGTTCGCCCTCCGCCACGCAGTGCAGCAGCACCCGCTCGTGATCGACATCGTCGTCGGCGATCCGGCAGACCCCGCGCTCCCCTGGGAGCGCTCTAGTCCACCACTCCCGCCCCGCGTCGCCGCGGAGCCACCCCACGAGCGCCGCCATGCCTGCGAGCGAACACCCTCCCCACCAGCCAGTGCACCAGGCCTCCGAGCAGCGCTCAAGCGAGCTTCTCAGCCGCCTTCTCGCCCGACGACGCCGCCGGGCACGCCCTCGCCTCACAGGCCGGGCAGGCCGCGCACGGCGGCGGCTCGCAGGCCGGGCAAGCCGCGCAGGGAGGCGGCTCGCAAGCCGGGCAAGCCGCGGCCTCTGGGCAGGCCGCCGCTTCTGGACACGCAGGGCAGGCGGGGCACGAGAGGTCAGGGCAGGCCGCCTGCGCCGGGCCCCACCCTGGCCCAAGGTAAGCCGCAGCCTCCAGCGCCAGCACCACCCAGGCCGGCAGCGCGGCCGCCCCGCCAGGGATGGCGACCCCGTCTATCGACTCTGGACCAGAGAAGCTATGCGATGCAAGAGAGAGAGCGGAGCCAAAGGGGCGACATAATGAAAACCCCTCTTGACTTCCTTCACGTGCAAGCACAAACCATCATATGTATACACACACACACCAGAACCATTGTCGCGCTTCGCGAGGTTCTAGCGCAACACCGGTCAACGGCTCGATACGGGGCCATCTTGACTTGCCTTGGCCGTCCGGAGGCCACATTGGGCCTTCCTGGCGGCCTCGAGGGCCGTCTTGAAGCCGTCTTGGGCCATCTCGGGGCCACCTTGAAGGGTCCAGAGGGGGCCCGGTCGACCGTCTTGGGCCTCTCTCGGGTTCCTCTGGGCCGCTCTTGGCCCGTCTGACGCTTTCGGAAGCCGTCTGGGGGTGACTTTGGGAGATCACGGAAAGAGCGAGGTACGAGTGAATGACATTGTAGTGTGGGGCGAAGCCCTTAAGGGGGGAGTGCAGAGGGGGGAGAGGTCCAGGGGAACGGGTTTAATGGCCGCTTTCGGGTTTTCCCTCGGGTTTTTGCATTGTCGTCTGGCTTTCCCCGTTTCCGTCCCAGAAGTGCCACAGACGGCCCCAAAGGCCCCAAAGATCGCCACAAGACGGCCCCGGACGCGCCCCAAAGGAGCCCAAAACGGTCCGAGAGGGCCCCCAGACGGGCCCAAGACGGCCCAAGAGGCTCCCAAAATCATCCCAAGACGGTCCCAAAGGCCCGCCAAAGGAACCGAAAACAATCCAAGAGGGCCCCCAGACGGCACCAGAGGGGCCCAAGAAGGCCAAAGAGGGCCCAAATACGGCCTACGAGAGCCCCAAGAGGGCCCCAAGAGGCTCCCAAGCAGGCCCCAGGAGGAGGAGGAGGAGGATGAGGAGGAGGCGGAGGAGGAGGAGGAGGAGGAGGAGGAGGAGGAGGAGGAGGAGGAGGAGGAGGAGGAGGAGGAGGAGGAGGCGGAGGAGGAGGGAGGAGGACGACGACGAAGGCGAGGACGAAGAGGAGAAGGAGGAGAGGCAGGAGGAGGAGGAAGAGGAGGAGAGGAGAGGGAGGAGGAGGAAAAGGGAGGAGCAGGAGGGGAGGGGGAGGAGGAGGAGGAGGAGGAGGAATAAAAGAAAGAGGAGGAGGAGGAGGAAGAGGAGGAGGAGGGAGGAGGGAGGAGGGGGAGAGGAGGAGGAGGAGGAGGAGGAGGAGGAGGAGGAGGAGGGGAGGAGGAGGAGGGAGGAGGAGGAGGAGGAGGAGGAGGAGGAGGAGGAGGAGGAGGAGAGGAGGAAGAGGAGGAGGAGGAGGAGGAAAGAGGAGGAGGAGGAGGAGGAAGAGGGAGGAGGGAGGAGGGAGGAGAAGGAGAAGGAGGAGGAGGAGGGGGAGGAGGAGGCAGGAGGAGGAGGAGGAGAAGGAGAAGGAGGGGGAGGGAGGGGTGAGGAGGAGGAGGAGGAGGAAGAGGAGGAGGAGGAGGAGGAGGAGGAGAAGGAGGAGGAGGAGGAGGAGAGGATGGATGGATGGATGGACCCGGCATTGCGCTGCGAGTCTGAAGACACTCACCCCTCGAGGTCACGAAACGAGAGATCGCTCGGGGGCACCTCTGAACAGTCGTGCGATCTCCTCGGACCGAACGAGGTCAGGCGTGTGGGCGCGCCGTGCAGCTGTGATCACCATTGATCCGAGCCGAGCAGGACAGGAAACAGTAAAACGCCCGCGGGCGGGGGGGGATGCCCCTCTGGCCCCTGGGGGCCGAGCTCGACGGCGCGGAGAGCACCGAGCAGGCTCCCTGGGCACCCCAGAGGCCCCGAGAAGGAAAAAAAAGAAACCAGGCCGAAGAAAAGGGCCGACGGCGCGCCCTAGAGACCAGGGGCGGCGAGAGCGACTAGAGGGGCCTGGTGCTACAGCGAAGCTGCTGGACTCACGTCGTCACGTAGTGTGCTGGTCGCCCATCCCTTTCCGTAGGATCCGCCGCCCGTGTCAGCCCTTCTGGCCGTAGTGGATCTGGCGGTTCTTGTCTGGCAGTTTCTGGACCATCGATTCCAGGTGGCCCGTCCCCATCTTCTGGCGGCCGCCCAGAACGTCGAGACAAGTCTCCCGAGGGCCGTCTGGGTTGACGCTCTTCAGTGTGATCTGGTCCGCGCTAGCGAACTGCATCCTGGTGTACTGGTCGTTGTGGCGCGTGCGCAGCCTGAGGTGGAAAAGAGCTCCGAGCCCGTCTCCGTGCAAACGAACTGCCGGTGGAGGGTACGCGGGAGCCCGTGCCCCTGCGGGCCTCCTGCACCACGAAGGCCGACGGGTACTTGAACTCGGCGTGAGCGAGGTACAAATGTGGTGAGTTGGGGCATCGCCTCGGGGAACTGCGCCGCCTCTGCGTACATATTGCCCGCTTCCCGAGCTGCGACGATCGAGGTAGCCGTGGGCGTGGTCACGATGCTGATCCATTCCGAGTCCGCTAGGTCCCTGAGCAACTGGGCGCGCAGGCGCGCCATCTTGGGGAGGAACGTGACCGCCTGCTGCAGGTCGCGCGACTTCAGGGCGCCCTCCAGACGAAGCATGATCGTTTCGTAGTCCCAGGCGCGCAGCGCGTGGGCCTCGAAAATGTCGCCCGCGTAGACAGAGCGGTGGTCTCGATCGTACAATATGTTGAGGCGGCGTCCTGCTCCCATGGGGGCCTTGCACTGGCGTGCGTGGGACTCCAGGGCGGACGGGGCGTAGAAGAAGTCGACCCTGCGTGATCGTCCGTGCGTCCCTAAGAAGGTGTCCCCGCTGACAAAGAAGGTGTCGTGGTCCGAGAGGAACCGTTGCCAAAGACGTCCAGAGAGGCCCTCCAGCTCCAGGAAGGTGCCCACGGCGCTGTCGACCTCGCTCCACAAGTCGGGCACGAGCAGGGACGAGAAGCCGAGATACGTCTCGTCCACGGAGTCGCCGAGCTGAGGTCCGCCCCGCTGAAGGGCGTGCGACGACTGCCCACAGACTCCATCATGGTGCGTGCCCACGAGGTCATAGCCTGGGTCACCTGGCGGTTTGAGTAGGACTCGGATGGCACGGAAAGGTGCCGAACCATGAGGAGCACGTCCGAGGAGCGGCACTGTCGCGCCGCAGCGGCCCGAGAGCGCCGCGGGCGGAGGGTAGATCAGACGTAGGTGTGCCTGCGGAAACCGCTGATGTAGGAAGATGCTCCCCCCGAAGCTCTTGTTGGTCCAGCCGAAGGAGAGCTCCCAGTGGTAGTCGTGCTGAAAGAGGCTGTGGCGGCCGTCCAGTGTCGGGCGGCGGCTCATCCCAGGGAAGAGGATCTCGCCCATGTAGTGCTCGTGGGTGATCTCCTGCGCGCGGGTGCTGCCCGTCAGGTAGAGCGGGATGTACTCGTAGAGCCTGGTGTGCTGAGCAGGTTGCGGCTCTCGCTCCTGAGTGCGTCCAAGGGCGCGGCAAGCGCCTGTCGACGTGCGGGCGGCCGCCCGCGGCGAGAAACCGACGGCCGCGAGCAAGAGGAGAGCCGCCATCATGGGCCTCTTGGGCCCCGCGGGCGAGTGGGCATCGCGCGCTGCTCCCCTGGCGGGCGATGAACAGGGTGGGAGGGCCGCGTGTCCCGCGCCCTTCAGCCGTGGCGGCGGCTAGAGGAGGAGGAGAAAGAGGAGGAGGAGGAGAAAGAGAAGGAAAACAAGGAGGTGGAGGACAAGGACGAGGAGGAGGAGGAGGAGGAGGAGGAGGAGGAGGAGGAAGAGGAGAGGAGGGGGAGGAGGAGGAGGAGGAGGAGAGGAGGAGGAGGAGGAGGGAGGAGGGAGGAGGGAGGAGGAGGAGGGAGGAGGAGGAGGAGGGAGGAAGGAGGAGGAGGAGGAGGAATAAGAGGAGTCAGGAGGAGGAGGAGGAGGAGGCGGCGGAGGAGAAAGAGGAGGAGGAGGAGGAGGAGGAGGAGGAGGAGGAGGAGGAGGAGGGAGGAGGAGGGAGGAGGAGGAGGAGACGTAAGAAGCTCTTCACACCCAGGCTCCCAAGCGCAAAGGTGTCGTAAAAAGCTCGTGCACACTAAAGCTCCCAAGAGCGAGCGTCAACGTCAACATCTCTGAACACCAGGGCTCCCAAGAGCGAACGGTGACGTGACAAGCTCGTGCACACCAAGGCTCCCAAGAGCGAACGGTGACGTACATAACTCTCAACACCAAAGCTCCCAAGAGCGAGCGGCAACGTAAAGTCTCGGAACACAAAGGCTCCCAAGAGCGAGCGGTGACGTCACAAACTCTTACCACCAAGGCTCCCAAGAGCGACGGGTGCCATGTGCCCTCTCGGGCAGGTTGCTGCAGCGTTCTTTCCGTTCCCGTGCCGGCCCAGGTCTCTGGGGCCGCTCTCGAGGCCGTCTAATGGTCTGGTGGGGCTCCTCTTGAGGCACGCCTGGGCCATTTGACGACCATCCGGAAGCCTGAGAAGCCCATCGATTCCTCATAGGTGTTGCGCTGAAGTGGGCATATTGGGGTCCTCTTGTAACCCTCTTAGAGCAAGAATTCTTCAACAAACCGAAGGATAATCAACGGATTCTGCCGCTCGACGACCTTTCGCGGGCCCTCTTGGACCCGCGTGCGCAACACTTGTGGCCTCCTCTGGCAAGATCGC
>CAUYUJ010000715.1:47500-67500 GCA_963575745.1 Prorocentrum cordatum | reverse complement strand
CTCCAACAAGGGAAGACGATCGTAGATGTTGACGTTGGTGGAAATATTTTGGGCACCAAGGACGCCCGAATAACATCACCATCGCCGAGATCGGAATCATCTTCCCTCGGTGGAGGCACACAGCCGACAGTGGTGCTGGCGTCACCCTCGAGGTCTTGGAAAATGGCGATCGCACGGGCGTCCGACCGCGCAGCATCAGGCAAGCAGCCGCGCTGACCATGGACTCGCCCCTCCCAAAAGCGCCGCCCCGGGAACACCGCTGCTCCCGGTGCGCGTCGGCGTTCAGCCGTGAGGCGTCCTCCCGTATCCGCTGCGCCCGCCGCCACTGCCACCGTCGTCCTAAGATGAGATAAGAGACAGGCGGAAGACGCCCAGGCCGTCAACCGCGGGGAGGATACAACAGAAAACTAGGAGGCAAGGTCCTCCTCCGACAAGGCCCCCCCTCCGCGGCGGTCCGCGCCTCCTCCCGCCGAGGGAGGTCACGCGAGCCTGCTCTGCGGCTCTCGCCTTAGATCTGCGCACGTTCGACTCAGACACTTGCGGCGGCGGGGAGGATCGTTTTCGAGCTGTGGCCAGGGCGGCTCCTCGTCGAAACGGTGCTCTCCCTAGACGCTTCCTTCAAGGGTGTGAATATACCTCTTGGTAGTTCTTCCAGCTAGAAGGGTGGAGGACGAGCCCTCTGGCCGCGAGCGGTCTTGCGAGCTCGTTCTACGAGACCCCCCTTTCTCCCTTTCGGGGAAGGGCAGGGGCCAAGTACTGCACCAAGAGCGCTCAGTGGCCATCGCTCGGACGTCCATTTCGTGTGTTTGTTTCCGGTTTCGTGCGTGGTTTCTTCGCCAAATGATCGAGGATGCTCCTCGATGGTCCTCGCCGAAGAAAAAATGCACACGTCCGAGCGATGCCTAGGGAAGGGCAGGGGCCAAGTGCTGCACCAAGAGCGCTCAGGGGCGCCCCAAGACCGCCCCGAGAGGGCCCCACGAGGGAGCTTCGAGGGCCCCGAGGCGGGGGCACAGATGCGCGCCCTCCTCCTCCTCCTCCTTCTCCTCCTCCTCCTCCTCCTCCGCCTCCTCCTCCGCCTCCTCCGCCTCCTCCGCCTCCTCCGCACCCTTCTTGTATCGATGGTCTCCAAGATGACCCCAAGAGGCCCCCCAGGCCCCCAAGATGGCCCCGAGAGCGCCAGAAGAAGGCCTCAAGCGGGCCTCAACAGAGCCTCTAAGGCCTTCAAAATGACCACAAGAGGCCCCAATGGAGCCCCACGACGGTCCCATGATGCCTCCGAGAGGCTCCCAGAGCGTGACTGCAGGCAGCTACACATCCCTGGCCAGGTCAGCGTAAGGTGGTTTTGTTTGTATGGGCCAGCGGGTAGACGCGGGGCATGTAGAATTCTTCTTAAAACGGTGCTCGTGCCAGAACCTCAGACTCGTTGACCGCCCGTCTTTCAAGAAGACGACTCCCGTAATGGAGTCCCTGCTTGCAGGGGTTTAGGCGGACAGGACTTGGAGCTGGAGGGTGCATCGCAAGATGACCATATCGTTGATGCATCCTGGGCCTACTCAGGCCCTCCTCCTCCTCTTGGGTCGTCCTCGTCCTCTTCTTCTTCCCCCTTCTGCTCCTCATCCTCATCCTCATCCTCGTCCTCATCCTCATCCTCATCCTCACTATCATCCTCATCCTCATCCTCATACTAATACTCATCCTAATCCTCTGCATCCTCACCTTCATGACCACCAGCAGCATCCGCAGCGACAGCATCATCATCAACATCCACATCATCATCAGCATTCTAATCAGCAGCATCATCAGCAGCACCAACATCAGCATCATCATTAGTAGTGTCATCATTAGCATCAGCAGAACCATCACCAGCATCAGCATCAGCAGCATCACCATAATAATCAGCATCAGCACTATCGTCATCAGCATCAGCATCAGCATCAGCATCAGCACCATCCTCGTCAGCATCATGATCATCAGCATCATCAGCATCAGCAGCATCACCAGCAGCAGCATCTCAGAACCTTTTCCTTCTGGCCCCTCATCCTCATCCTCGTCCTCATCCTCATTATCATCATCCTCATCCTGTTCCTAATCCTCAAGATCATCATCAGCATCATCAGCATCATCAGCATCATCAGCATCATCAGCAGCATCAGCATCACAATCATCATCAGCAACATCATCATCAGCATCATCATCGACCTTACCATCACCATCATCATCAGCATCATCAGCATCAGCATCGTGATCATCATCATCACCATCATCAGCATCAGCATCAGCATCAGCATCAGTATCAGATCAGCATCCTCAACATCATCATCATCAGCAGCATCATCATCACAATCATAATCAGCATCAGCATGATAATCAGCATTACCACCATCACCATCATCATCACCATCATCGTCATCATCATCATCATCATCATCATCATCATCATCATCATCATCATCATCATCATCATCGTAATCATCATCATCATCATCATAATCAGCAGCAGCATCAACATCATCAGCCGCATCAGCATCACGATCATCATCAACATCATCAGCATCATCCTCATCATCATCATTACCATCATCATCGTCAGCATCATCAGCATCGTCATCATCATCATCAGCATCATCGTCATCATCATAATCACCATCGTCAGCATCAGGATCAGCATCGGCATCATCATCAGCATCATCACCATCATCATCATCACCATCATCATCGTCATCATCATCGTCATCATCATCATCATCATCATCATCAGTATCATCCCAGCTCCTTCTCCTCCTGGTTTCTGGCTCCTCCTCACTCCTCCTCCCCCCTCTCCTCCTCCCTGCTTCCCCTGCCACGGCGAAAGCCCTGCGCGGGGTGGGGCCCATGACGTCGTTCTGGACGCTGTCGGAGATAAGGGCCTCCTCCTGCTCCTGGCGGCGGAAAGGCCAACGCGGCGCCGCCGCCGCTCGAGGCGAGAGAATTCAGTTGCCCGCTCCCGTCCACAAGACGAGGGGGGGGAGGAGGAGGAGGAGGAGGAGGAGGAGGAGGAGGAGGAGGAGGAGGAGGAGGAGAAGGAGAAGGAGGAGGAGGGGAGAGGGGGATTCCGGAAAAGGGCCACCACATTCTGAGCAGCGTCTTCAGTTCTGTCGGCTTGCTTGTGTTACGAAGGGGTGCTCCCGAGGTTTCTGCCGCCACCACTTTGGATGATTTTATCTGCACCCAAACAGGGCTTGCACTTAGGGGTTCTTACTTGCGTCACTGAGACATGAGATGGGTCCGGCGAAGATTTGCTAAGTTGCCGCCCGTGGCCGCTTGGTGGCCGCCTCGTGCGCGG
Source organism: Prorocentrum cordatum (assembly GCA_963575745.1). Lineage (NCBI taxonomy): Eukaryota > Dinophyceae > Prorocentrales > Prorocentraceae > Prorocentrum > Prorocentrum cordatum. The sequence goes on along the minus strand of CAUYUJ010000715.1, from coordinate 64,178 downwards.
AGTGGTTCAGGCGTCACGTTGCCGCCCGGGGCCGCCTCGTGGTCGCCTCTTGCGCTAGGTGGGTCCAGCGAGGTTTCGCCACAATGCCGCCAGTGGCCACCTCGTAGCCGCCTCGTGCGCTGGATGGGTCTGGCGAGGTTTCGCCACGTTGCCGCCCGTGGCAACCTCGTGGCCGCACCGCGCGCAGAGTATATCGCTCACACCACAGAGATTCCCTTTTCAAAAAAAAAACACTTCCCCCGACTTACCGCGCCCACGTGAATTCAGTACGAACGCTGATCCAAAATACCGAATCATGTCAGTCCAGGCGACGGACCGGTTTATCGACCCCCTTCTGTCCTTCATCCCTGTCGAATAACACAATGCGTACACACTCGTCGATTTAGAAATATTGGCCAACAAACCCGTGGAATGAGTTCCCAAATGTTTCGCACGCGCGCGCGCCTTCTGAAAGTACATAAACCGAAAAAATCAAACAAGGTCATCCAATACCCACATGTTCAAATCACCATGCGGTGCATCCGCGTTGCTCTTGCACGCGCCCATGGCACGAACCCGTTCCCACTGATACCACGCGGGCGGTATGCGCGCGCCGACACGCGCGCGCCAGAATATGTCCAAAACCTGGGGCTGTCGATTAAGCATTGCAAGATAATGCTCTCCAAACAATATGAAAGAACGATGGCCCTTCCATCCGAATGTATGCCTGGTGGTTCACACGTGTGCGCGCAGACGTCCGCACCATCACCCTCAACAGCGCCACAGCATCACCGCCGTCATCGTAATCCTCAATCGCCGCCATTGCCACCATGATTAGTCAATCACAATCATCACCGGCACTTGTAAATCGTCATCGTTACCGCCACTGCCAACATCCGCGCCGTCATTGGCCTGTCCGTCGTCATCGTCATCATCGCCACCAACTTCGCTACTGTCTCGGGGATGGACAGACCTCCCTTTAGTAAAACGTGGTTTAGTGAAAACGACCTGAGGCCCAAACCTGGCGGGCGCAGGCCTGGAAAATAACGGCCACGGCGCCCTGTCGAGAACCGAAAACGGACAATTCACTAATCGACGTGTCACTGTTGGGGGCTCTGTCCACCCCCGAACCGTTACCACCCTCTGCGACGTCATCCTGATATCGCGCCCGCCCGCGTCACCGACCCGCAGTAAAAGTGCCCGCGAGCCAGCGTGGCCCTTGCCACGCGCTGGGAAGTGCCCACCTGTAGGCGCCATCGCGGCCGAAGAAATTGTGCCAAACCACCTCTCGCCATCGCTCGGACGTCCATTCCCTGTGTTTTTGCCAAATGATCAAGGATGCTCCTCGATGGCCCTCGCCGGAGGAAAAATGCACACGTCCGAGCGATGCCAAGACCTGGTCCACTCGCGCGCGAACTTGCACGCGCCGGCGCAGCCGCTGAGATGCGCCAGACAGTGCCAAGAAGCCATCGCAATCGCGGCCGCATGGGTTTTGCGAAACAGGTTGCGAAATGGGAGGGTGGGAAGTTGGCGCGAGCAATGGAGCTGCCACCTCACAGCTTACAAAGATATACTGCACCACACACCTTACACCTCGTAGCTTTTACCACTTAGAAAGCACCAAATAGCTCATTCCGCATAGCTGAAGTATTAGATTCTCCTCTCGAAAAAAAGGGACAGGCTCTACCACCCTCCCATCCCCCAGACTTATCGATTCCCGTGGAACCTATGCAAAACACACGTGATCCTGACCCAAATGTCCAACACACCCGTGAACTCATACGATCCAAACAAACCGGCCTCGGCCCCCCCTCGGTCCCCTTGCAACAAGGGAAACTATGCGCGCGCACTCGTTTTATCAAAAATCAGAGGTTGTCAAGGATCCCGGGCAAAAAACGGGACGAAGTGCACAAGCGCGCGTCGTCGCGCGCGCATGCCGATATCATTCAAATACCTTCGGCCTCGGAAGGATTTCAGAACAGAGTGTAAAAACATGTGTTATATCAGAACTCTTATATATATAGAGAGAGAGAGAGAGAGAGAGCGAGAGAGAGAGAGAGCGAGAGAAACAGAGAGAAAGAGAGAGAGAGAGACAGAGATAATAAAAAGGTTTCGCAACACGCATGCTCAACAAAAGCGCGCGCGCCCCTGCGATTAAACAAAGAATGCCTTCAACATGTTCACGACATGCTACCAAACGGGTTTCGCGCGCCCGCGCATGTCGAAACCGTTTGAGCGCCCTTGCGCGCGTGCTGGGGTGGCACGATCCGTGACAAATTCGCCGGCCCAACGGGCCAAGGGCGTGCTAAGATCTCCGGCAACTGGTTAACAATATTCTAGTTCGCGCGCGCGCGGGGCCGCCCGTGGGGGTCCCCGGACATAAAAAAGAAAACCGGGACACCCCCGGGACACCCGACCACGAACCGAAAACTCGAGCCTTCCGCCCCACGAGGGCCCCAGGAGACCTCGAGACGCCCCCAACAGGCCCCCAAGAGGCCCCAAGATGCCGCCAAGAGGCCCCCAAGAGGCCCCAGGAGGCCCCCAGGAGGCCCAAAAGGAGGTCCCAAGAGGCACCAAAATTTCAAAAATGTGTCCCAGGCGCCGCCGAACGGTTTCTCAAAAGACCCCAAGAAGCCTCCCAAAAAATCTTCTTGACGACGACCCTGTTTGGCCCCAAGAGCAACACAAGACGCCAACGAGAGGTTTCCTCCTCCACCCCTTCCCCTTCCTCCTCCTCCCCCTCCTCCTCCTCTTCCGCCTCCTCCTCCTCCTATGTATTTTCATCATCCTCCTCTCTTTATCATCCTATCCTCCTCCTCCTCCCCTCCCCTTCCCCATCCTCATTTTCTTCCTCCTCCTCGGTGGCGTCAGTGGCCCCGGGCCCACGGCGAAGCAGTAGCGATCATGCAACATGGGCCGGCGGAGTGAGCGAAGCGATTGAATAATACCATGCGGACCACTCTCGCGCGTCTGCCGCGCGCGAATTTCGAACTCCTTCCGAAACCTTCATCGCCAACGTCAAGACGCCGCCATCGTCGTCGGCGTGATGAACATCGGCGCCGTCACTGGCTGCCTCGTCGTCGCTGTCAGCATCGTCACCCGCATCGCTACTATCATCATCGTGTCTACCGTCGTCGACGTTGCCATGATACCGCGCCCGCCCAAGTCGCCGACTCGCACTGAAGTGCCCGCTGGGATGTGCCGAGCGGTCAGCGCCACCGCGTTCGCGTCGGTCGCGCCAAACCAGATGGCCGCTGCGCCCGCGAGCATGCGCGGACTAGCGCGGCCGCAGAGATGCACCAGCCAACACCAAGCACTCATCGCAATCGCTTCTGCATGGTTTTGCAAACCAAATTGCGAGTGGGCGCGTGGGGTCGAGCAGTGGAGTGGACAACTTCAAGTTGGACACTGGGATTCACACCACAAAGACTGCACCAAAGAACTTACACCACATAACTCACACAACATAGATTGCACTGCATGGATTGTACCACTTGGGATGCCGCTCATAGCTTACACCATGTAACTCATCCCACATTGTTTGCACAACAAATATTGCACCGCACAGCTTACACCATGGATAGCACCACATCGCTTACGCCACATAGCTCACACAACATACATCGCACCACTTAGATCGCGCCACATACCTTACACATCACAGCTCAGACCACTAAGATCACACCTCATAGATCACACTACAATAGGATGCACATCCAAAGTGCAGCATATCACTGAGTGCGGCCCACGCTGGCAAACAGTTTTGTTTTCTGAAACTGTTCCCAAACTTCTGGCACTCCAATGAGCGCCGACACCGCCTCCACATTCTCCACGGAATATGTGTTGTGTGTTGCATACTTGATGTTCCCGGAGGTGCTCCCAAAGCTTCTGCCGCCACCAACTTGCCTGAGGGCGTGCGCGCCGCACTATTCCTCGCAATTGGGTGGGTAGGGGAAACAAGAGGATGGCGAGTCCGAGGAGGAAGGTGACGAGGAGGGAAAGAACGCGTGAGTCTCTCTCTCTCTATATATCTCTCTTGCTATCTCTCTCTCTCTCTCTCGCTGTCTGTCTGTCTGCCTTTCTCCCTCTACCTCTTTCGCTCTCTCTGCCTCTCTGTCTCTCCCATTATCTCTCTCTATCTCTGCCTCTCTCTCTCTCTCAGGATCTCTGCCTCTCTCTCTCTCTCTCCCCATCTCTCTTTCTCTCTCGCTCTCTCTCTCTCTCTCACTCTCACTCTCGTCGTGGCCACAGGCATGCGAAGAACTTGACATCGCAGGGGCCCGACACCTGCCAGTCAGGCTCCCGAAAACTGGACGTGCCGCCCAAGGGACACGCCCGAAACCCTGGGGGAGGCCAGCAGGCCCTGGGGTTAAGTCGGGCCTGTCCGGGGGATGTCCGATGAAAAATAAAAGATACCCCAAAAAATAGCCCAAAAATAATCCCGAAATAGCCTGGGGACTTTTTTAAAAAAAATATTTGTTGACCTTTTTGGTGCATTTTTGGGGTATGTTTGATTTTTCATCGAAAATCCCCCTGCAGGGGGACATGCCCGACATAACCCTGGGGCCAAAAGACCGGCTGCTCCTCGCCGTCGCTCGGACGTCCGCCTCCCGTGCATTCTTCGGGCTCGTGCGTGCGCGCGCGTGTGTGTGGGGGGGTTTTGTCGCTCGACGCTCAAGGATTAGGGGAGCAGAAAGTGACATAAGCATAAAAACTCGGAGGTCCGCGCGGATTTCTCGGATCGGCGCTGGGGCCCCCCGGCGGCGCCTCCAGCGCCGCCCCTGGCGCGCTCCGCGCGCCAGGGAGGGGCGTTGGAGAGGCGCTGGCGTAGCCCTGCCTGCCAGCTTCTTATCTGGTACCCTCTTGTCGGGAGCGGCCAAGAGAGGGGTGTCCACGAGGGGCGGGGTGCAAATCATGACCGGCGGCATGTGCGCGGCCCAGCGGGGGGGCCAGGGACGTAATGAAACAAGAAGAGGCGCCATGAAATCTGGGAAATAGCATGGCCCGCGCCTAGATATCCCCCCCCCTAGTCATCCCCCCCCCCCCCTTAGCCGCCCCCGAAACTTCTTCCCCTCCGTTCCTCTGGGGGCCCTGGGACACACAAGTAAATACACACAAATAAACATATTCCCCCATAGTTTCCCATATTTTCTGGGTTTTTGCCTTCCCCCCCCCCTTCCCATATTTCCCTGTATTTTCTAGGGGGTCGACGATTCATTCATTGCCGCCCCCGACCTTAGCTCTCAGGGAGCTATCCGGGAATTTGGCCTCATGGTCCAGGGGGGAGGCCCGCGGCCCGGGGAGAGGCAGGCAAGCCCCAGAGGGCGAAACAACTCGTCGTCGTCGTCGAGGTCGCTGTCACCTGTCATAGACCCAGCACTTTGCACGGCGTAAGTATACATTCGGACTGCATCGACGCCAATTCGTATGTCTAAGTTTTGTGAATCAAGGACTTACTGTGAACGGCCCAGTCATGGGTTCGAACCGAGTGGCTTTAGCGATGATACTCAAACAATCCTGGAACCCACTCTAAGAATCAAACTCCCCCCACCCCACCCCACACACTCTATCCTCCCGCAACGTTCTTTGGACCTACGGGCTTGCACGAGGTGTGGCTGTAGAGCCTGATTGGGCCATGGCCATGCTCGATACCTTGGCGAAGTATGCAAGTGTGAGCGGGGCCAGCCCCCCCCCTAAGATGGGTCAAGGAGTCAACAGGTCCTCCGACGTCTTTCCGAAGGGCGGCCACTCACTTGAAATCCCCCTGAGGTAACGATTCCTGACAGGGTCGGCCTGGGGTAATCCTTGGGTAATCGTCCTGCTCCTGACCCTCCCATGACAAATGCTGAGCCATGGTCCCATACGAGGGCTGCGTGATACTCGGGCGGCATCCTCCAACAAATCAGCGAGCTCGCCCTGCACGTACGGCAGGCCCTCGATCACCTGTTGCGATCCCAACCTGCCCCTGGTCACCATCAACGGCATCATCACTACTGCCACAATCATCATCATCATCATCATCATCATCATCATCATCATCGTCATCTGCATCATCATCATCAGCATCATCATGATCAGCATCATCACCATCATCAGCATCATCATAAAAGACTAGTAGAATAGGCAACAGCATCATTATCATCATTAGCATCGTCATCATCATCAACACCACCATCATCATCAGCAGCAGCAACATTATCATCAGCATCATCAGCAACATCATCAGCAGCATCAGCATCAGCATTATCATCATCAGCCTCATCACCATCAGCATCACCATTTTAATAATTGTCGGAATCATCATCAGCAGAATTATCAACATCAACAACAACAACATCATCATCAGCAGCATCCTCATCAGCATTATCATCAGCAGCATCATCCGTATCATCATCATCATACTCATCATCATCATCATCATCATCATCATCATCATCATCGCCATCATCATCATAGTCATCATCATCCTCATCAACATCGTCATCATCATCGTCATCATCAGCAGCATTGTCATCATCATCATCAGCATCAGCATCATCATAAGCAGCTGCAGCATCACCATCATCATCGGCATAATCATCAGCAGCATCAGTATCATCATCGAAATCATCTTCGTCATCGTCATCATCGTCACCAGTGTCATCTTCCGCATCATCATCAACGTCATCAGCATCGCCATCGTCATCGTCATAAGCATCATCGTCATCGTCATCGACATCATCAGCATCATCAGCATCGTCATCAACATCATCATCAACATCGTCATCCTCATGACCATCATCAGCATCGTCATCAGCATCATCATCATCGTCATCAGCATCGTCACCACCATCAGCATCATCATACGCAGATGCAGCATCCTCGTCACAATCCTCCTCATCCTCCTCATCAGCATCGTCGTCGTTATCATCATCGGCATCGTCATCGTCATCGTCATCATCGTCATCAACATCATCTGCAGCACCATCGTCATCGTCATCTTCATCACCATCATCATCAGCATCAGAGGCATCATCATCAGCATCATTAGCATCGTCAGCGTCAGCGTCAGCGTCAGCGTCAGCGTCATCATCATCATCATCAGCAGCAGCAGCATCATCAGCATAATCAGTATCATCATGATTGTTACCATCAGCATCAACATCAGAATCAGCATCATCATCATCGTCATCATCACCGACCAGCATCAACATCATCAGCACAGCAGCAGCAGCGGCAGCATCATCATCACCAGCAGCAGCAGCACGAGCGTCAGGAGCAGCATAATCCTCAACCTCATCCTCATCATCAGCATCATCATCATCAGCATCATCATCAACAGAATCATCCACCTCATCATCATCATCATCATCATCATCATCATCAGCATCATCATCATCATCATCATCATCAGCAGCAGCAGCAGCGGCATCATCAACATCAACATCCTCATCATCATCAGCATCATCAGCATCAACACCACCAACAGCATCAGCATCCTCATCTTCATCATCATCATCAGCATCATCTTCATCCCCCGTCCAACTCACCCTCCACATGATCCTCCCCATCATCAGTATCACTTACCATCACTGCCACCACCACCATCACCATAATCGTCATCATCCTCATCACCATCATCATCATCATAATCATCATCATCATAATCATCATCATCATCATCATCATCATCATCATCATCATCATCATGATCATCATCATCATCGCAATCATCATCACCATCATCATCATCAGCATCATCATCATCGCAATCATCATCACCATCATAATCGGCAGCATCACCACCATCCGCACAGCATCATCAGCATCATCAGAATCATCAGCATTATCATCATCAGCAGCAGCATCATCAGCATCAATATCATCATCATCATCATCATCATCATCATCATCATCATCATCATCATCATCATCATCATCATCATCATCATCATCATCTCCATAGTCATCATCATCCAACTCCTGTCGACGCACGACGTATGTAGTACTCCCCTGATTCTCCTCCTTCTCCTCCTCTTTCTCCTCCTCCTCCTCTTCCTCGTTCCTCCTGCGCTCGTACCTCCTCCTCGTTCCTCCTGGTCCTCCTTTTCGTTAAATCGCATGTTCCCATTCGCCCCAAGTACTCAGTACACAATCGGATTTGAAAGGGCGGGCCCAACTAAGAAATTAAGTCGCCAGCGCAACTGTTGGCGCCGACAGGAGCAAGCGGCCAAACCGTTGGTTTCAAATGATTTGCCGAGCGGGATGCACGCCGGCGGCCACAGTGCCTCCCTCCACCGCTCTGTTCCTCCCCTGCTATTCCTCATCCGAGCACGCTTGACTCCATGGCGAGGGGGCCTGGCTTCTCCGAGGGGGCACCTCTGGGGCCCCGTGTGGAGCTCCTTTGCTCTCGGCGATGTCGAGTGCTTCAAGACCCTTCGGCACGCCACCGAGGCCGATGTCGCCAGTGGCAGGAGTACTGTTTGGGAACAGAGGGCCAACAGCGAAGCTGACAGGCTGGCCAAGCTCGGAGCAGACTGCCACGGGGTCACCGAAGAATATGCCCAGATTGTTCGAGGACTTCGTAGCCTAGCCCGTGGGCCCCAGCGACACGACGGGGCTCGGAGCCCCTCGAGCGGGTGCCGCGGCCAGCTCGTCTCCAGAGTCGTTGCCAGGAGGCGAAGCTGCCAACAGCCAGGCGGGGGATCCCGATGGAGCAGGCGAATCAGGAACCAACGAGGATACGAACTCGCGACACCTCAAGAGAAGATGAGGAGGGGGAGGATGAGGACATGCTGTGAGCAACGCACTGCCACTGCATTCAGGTGAGGTCAACTGTGGCTCAGAGCTCCGAGGGCGGAAGCCGAAAGGCCGTGCACCTCCGCACGCGCACCAGACGCAGGCTCCGTCACTCCTCGCTTCACTCTGTTAAAATTCGAACACAAGAGAAGTCCTCGCAATCTCGGCCACTCATGGCCTGGGGGGAAGAGACGGGACCGACGGACCAGACTCAGCACGAGGGGGACGGACAAGTTCGACCTCTGACAGGTCGAGCTTCGGCCAAAGTGGGAGAAGCGAGGATGCAAGATTACAAACAAGCTTTAGCTACTCTGATTCTTCGCTGGAGCTCCGCTTCTTCCTTCTCCGACTAGGAGGAGTGCATTGCGGCTCCACCCCGAGCGGCAGCGTCGGCTGCCGAGCTACCCAGTCGACGCCACCGCTCAGAGAAATCTAAGCCTTCTACATATGGATCCAAATGGGCCTTCATCTTGACAACATCTCTAACCCATTTGGCCCCCTGCGCAAAGTATTGCATCATGTCTGCACACGAAGAGGAGGAGGGGGAGGAGGAGGAGAAGGAGGAGGAGGAGCACGAGGAGGCCGAGGAGAAAGAGGAGGAGGAGGAGGCGGAGGAGAAAGAGGAGGAGGAGGAGGAGGAGGAGGACAAATGGACCAGGAGGGGGACCAGGGGGGGAGGATGACGCAGACCCGAGCCTCCAACGACTCGGTCTTCTCAGGCCGCCGGCCCCCATGGCGCCCTCCCTGGGAACGGAGCACCTCATCCTGGGCCGTCTTTCCAGAGCCCCCGATTCCGCTGGCGGCCCCCTGGACGCCGAGAACTCCCCCTCCCCAAAAATGTATGTGATTACGTTTTCGGGGCACTGAGCTGGGGGACAGCATTAGGGGGTAGGGGGAGGGGGTAGACGACGCCAGCCCTGCATCTATAGACAAGGCCCGCGGTTTCTGAGAAGCAAGGGCGCTTCTAAGAAGAATTCCCCCATCCCCCTACCCCCCTCTGCGCGTGGCTGAAATTCGACCGTACCGATCAAGAGCGCAGGCGAGCTCCCTGCCTCCGGACACAGCCCGGGCCGCCCCCCTTCCTGGCCCCGCGGGCGCGCCCTGTCGATCCACGCGCCGCAGTCCGCGGTGTCCCACCACGGCTTCGCGCGCAGGCCCGGGAAAAACTCGGGGTCGATCTGCGCGCGGGCCCTCATCTCTGTCGGGGATCTACTGCCCCGGTCAAACCAAACTTAGAAGCCAGGCGAAGGCTGGCAAACCCGTGGCTGCTAAAACGGAGCTCCCGGAAATAGTTGCTTTCTTCCGGGAAGCAGCCCGTTCATGATTTAGCGCGCTGGATTTTATTCCAGGAATATGTTTTCTTCTTCAGGGAAGACCGTTTTTGCAAGCACGGATTTGCCAGCCCTCGCCCAGCTTCCGACAAACCCAGGCCAGTCGGGCTTTGCAAGATCCAGCAAGATCCTGCAGCACGCCACCGCGGGTCAGTGCAGCCCTGGCTCTGCAGGATCCTGCAAGGCCCAGCACGCCAACCCGCATCAATGCCACCCTGACACTGCAGGATCCTGCAAGGTCCAGCGCTCTGGCTGACCCCCGTTCGCGTTGACCCCCGTCTCAATGCTGCCGACTCTGGGCGCCACGATGCTGACCGGCCGCTTTGCGGCTGATCGGGAGCGTGCTCCTCTCTCGCCTGACTCGCCAGAAACGGTGGCAGGGAGCCATTCTGGGCGTCTCCCCGGAGGCCGATGTCGCGAGAAGTTCCCGAGCGAGATTCGCAAGATTCGCCATAAAATGTGCAGGTAGCACCGTTGTCGGTCTGACTTCCTAGGGTGCTAAGGAATCAGGATGGCATGAGCTCATGAAACAACCTCCTTCAATTCACCCAAGGGCGCACCCAACCGATTTGCAACAAGCGGCACCGTCAACAAATTTATACCAGATAACGGACCGCCTGACGAAACATGTACTCTCGTGCGAAGTGTACACAGGTTTTCCCACGCTGCCCACGTTGCATGGGGTCGATATCAGGCGACACCAAAGTAAATGAAATATCAGGCGACACCAAAGTAAATAAAATGGACGGATGAAAAACAGGAATCCCACGACGAAGAAGACGAAACAGACAAAAAGCGAGGAGTGGCAAGAGAGGCCGGCATGGAGGGCGAGGACAAAGGCGAGACGCTCGATAACAACGGAATGTATTTGACATCGCGCACGCAGTGGCGGCTAGGTTTGGCTGTGAGACAAAAGCCTCGGCTTGCGCCCTGCACCGCTCCCATCAGACATCGGACGTTCGACGGCGCGCCGCCGGGTCCGCGAGCGACCACTGGGAAAGAAAGCACAAGTCCAGGTCGAGGACAAGGAGCAGTTCCTAGAAGAAGGAAAGGCATTGTGTCGGGCATGTCCTTCTATAGGCGGATGTTGGGCGAAAGATAAAAGAATGTCAACTAAGATTCAGAAATAGCAACAAATAGTCGGAAACTCGTCCATCTACTACTTCTGGACATGCCCGACTTAGGAAAAGCGGCATAAACACAAACTGTTGGCGCTCCGCGCGGATTCCTTGGATCTGCGCTGGACCCCCTCCGTGGCGCGCGGAGCGCGCCAGGGGCGGCGCCGGAGGCGCCGCCCGGGGGGGGGGGGGGCAGCGTTAGGGGGCCACATGCGAACCCTACCCCACCCTCCCCCTCAGAAGGCGTGGGGGGGTAGGGGTAGGGTTCGCATGTGGCCCCCTAAGCGTGGATCCAATCCGCGCGGAGCGCCAAGTTTCTTACAGACCGTGGCCCTGGCGTACAGAAGCAGACAGCGGCCGCCCACGTCGCCGGCGCCATTGCACACGATGCCGGCCATGACGACCTCAGGCACGGCGCCAGCCTGAACAGACGTGGACCCGAGTAGGGAAACAGAAAGTGGCATAAACATAAAAACTCGGAGGTCCGCGCGGATTTCTCGGATCCGCGCTGGACCCTCCTCCCTGGCGCGCGGAGCGCACCAGGGGCGGCGCCGGAGGCGTCGCCAGGGGGGTCCAGCGCGGATCCGAGAAATCCGCGCGGACCTCCGAGTTTTTATGTTATGACACGGTTTGTTCCCCTACCGAGGGCCCTGACTCGGGAGATGGGCAGGCCCGGGCAGGCGGCCCCTGCGCCCGCGGAGGTCGAAGGAGCTGGACGTGCGCGGCTCGGCGAAGACCAAGCCCACAGCGCCCGAACTTCTCGATCGTGTCCGAGGCCCTCTGGAAGCTCCCACGACGCCCCAAGAAGCCCCCACGAGCCCCCCCTGAGGCATCCCAAGCGACTCCGAGAGGCATCCGAAGGAGGCCTCTAGTTCACTGCGGCGCCCCGAAGGGCATCGTTCCCCCGATAGCAGCAGCTCCTCTGGGCATCGTTCCTGGATGGGCTGTTAAGGGTACGCGCAGCGTGCTTCTCGATTGTGCCTGCGCGCTCCACGAGTTTGTCGCAAAAAATGCCTCATTGCGCCTTTCCATGCAGATCCGTGTGTCGAAAGGCAAGTGGCGCAGGCAAGTGAGGAACCCTGCAGCGCTCGCCCGGCCCGCCCGGTCCGCATCGCACTGCGAAAACTTCTGGCCACGTGCGCGACCTCTGCTCTGGCGTCCCCGACCAACCCTCGCCCGAGGTCCAGGTGCTCCAGCAATTGGACACGCACGCCCAATTGCAGGGGCAGCATTCCGCGCAAGCCGTCGCCACCACGGGGTTGACCTACTTCATCACTGTCACCGAATTCGAAGAGCTGCGCGACGACAAGCACCCAGGGAAGCCAGGTCTCTTCTGGGTTTGGGAATGCCGCACTCCGAACAACACCCCCGCGAGCTCACGAATGCGACAGCAGATCCGCGGTTGACGACACCCTGCAAGACGCGGTCTAGTTGGGGTATGGGAGAAGGCGCATTCCGCTGGACCCCCGGCGAGCTCGAAGAAGTGGCGACCGTTACGCAGCTGGCAGACCCTGGGGAGGCGAGGTCTAGTTTGGGTCTGGGTAAGCCTGCCTGGACCTCCCCCCCTCGAACTCGCGAAACTGCGACACTTGCGCACTTGAAAGCACTAGGGAAGAAAAAACATAAGGACTGAAGAAAGAAGACAAGGAAGGAGCGATGAGAGGGAGAGGCGGGAGATGAGGCGCAACGGGTGCTCTATCCAAAATGAGAACCAACAGAGGACACTGGAGGTCGAGCAGGAAAAACAACATAGAGACGGGGGCACAGACACACACACACTTTTTGCGTCGGCGGCCAGGCAGAGTGACTGCGCTGGCGGAAGAGCAAATAGGGGCACACACACAGATTCTCTCTCCGGACTCCAGTGTCACGCCGGCGGCACAGTGGTAAGATGGTGTCTCCTGCTTGTGCGGAGGGGGGAGAAGAAGAGAATGAGAAACAAGGAGGAGGGGGAGGAGGAGGCGGAGAAGCCCAGAGGAGAGAGGAGGAGGAGGAGGAGGAGGAGGAGGAGGAGTAGGAGGAGGAGGAGGAGGAGGAAGAGGAGAAGGAGGGGGGGAGGAGGACCCGCTGCCTCCCGCGGGGGGGGCCTCTCCGCCCAGCCCCTCCGAGTATACGCACGGGGCGTCTCGCAGGAGGGCGGCCGGCGAAGCGTGGCACCCGGCCAAATCGCGCCATGGCGCTGGGCGACAACGCGAGACGGGGGGGTACGACAGGGAGATAGTTATATGAACTGGGGGCCTCCCAGATGGGGTCGGAGTAGATGGGGTCGGAGGGTCGCGCCGCATCGCCGATACATCGGCGATGTATCGGCAATGCACCGGCGATGTATCGGCGACATCGGTGATGTATCGGCGACGTCGGCGACGGTCTCCACATCGAGCCGCATCAGCGATGCATCGGCGGTGCGGCGCGATCCCCCGACCCCATCTACTCGGACCCCACCATCTAGGAGGCGTAGATGAACGGGGGCTCGGCGGGAAGGAGGAGGAAGAGGAGGAAGGGGAGACGGCGTTTGTTTTACAGCCCCAGTGTCCCTGAACATTCCGCCGTTTGTGGCGTTTTTCTTCTTCGAGACCTGTCGGCGATACGCCGCAAATAGATCGGCGATAGGCCACCGCTAGTGAGTCCCCACGTTCCTGGGCGGGGTGGGGCCACAGGCGATGCATGGAGGATTGGGGGTCGATATGCGTCCCCCTGCGCCTATCCCCCACCTGTCGCTGCCTCTGAAGAGCTCCGGGAGAAGCCCGAGTCCAGGCTCAAGGCCCTGGGGGGGCTCCGACGGGGGGCTCAAACCTCCCGAATGGCGCCATGGGCGCCCGCGGCCGTGGCGCTCGCGGCACCACGCCAGTCCTCGAGGAGCATCCGGGTGGCGGGCTGCCAGGGCGCGCGTGCGGCTCGTCTCTGCCGCGCTGCGACTCAGAAAAGCGCTTGGTGTTGGAGGCCTGGAAGTGAGCACCAACACCAACACAGCACAGGGGGTTTTCCTCCACAGGGGGAAGATGATCCTAGATTTCGGTGTTGGTGGTAATATTTCGGTCACCTTGGAAGCCAGAATCTTACCACCATCACCGAGATCGGGATCGTCTTCCCTCGGTGGAGGCACACCGCTGATCTTGGTGTTGGTGTCAACCTCTAGGCCTGCGATGGCGTTGCCTCCGCCGCGTCGGATCTCAGGCCAAAGCGGCGAGGCCTGCGCACACCTCCGCCGTCCTGCGCGGGCGCCTCCCGGACCCAGGAGCGGGGCACGCGCCACCCTGGCTGGGCCACTGGGAGGCTCACCCCGAAGCCTCCCTCCGCAGAGAAGGCTCTGCGCAAGCCCTACTCGCCATCGCTCGGACGTCCATTTCCCGTGCATTTTTCGGTTTCGTGCGTGTATTTTTTCGTAAGGTGACCCACAATGCTCTTCGATGGTCCTCGCCCCCCAAAAAATGCACAAGTCCGAGCGATGCCAAGCCAAGGCCTCCCTCCGCAGAGAAGGCTCTGCGCAGGCCCCATGCCCGCCCCGGCTACGGCGCACGGCGCGGCCGCCCAGTCAGTACCAAGGACTGGGCCGAGGTGGCTGCCATCCTCAAGCACAACCCCGGCAGCAGGAGCCGCGACGGCAACGACAAGTGCAGCGCCATCGAGATGACTGGCACCAGTCCACCCCCAGCAACGTCGCCAGGATGCTGGATCGGCACGGCCGTTACCACCCTCAACTCCGACGCCCAGGTCTTCGAGCCGAATCTGGTCACGATCCGCACCAGTATCCCTGAGATATTATTGGATGCCTTCGGGCCCAAATCCCACCACAAGCAGCACTGCGAACTGCCAGTTTTTAGCCCCTACTACTGCTACTGCTCCTGCTGCTGCTGCTGTTGCTGCTGCTGCTACTGCTACTGATACTGCTACTGCTACCGCTGCTGCTACCACTACGACTTCGACTACGACCACTACTATTACGACTACGAAGACTACGACTACTGCAAATAATAATACAACGACGACGACGACGACGACGACGACGACGACGACGACGACGACGACGACGACGACGACGACGACGACTACTACTACTACTACTACGACTACTACTGCTACTACTACTACTACTACCACCACCACCACCACCACTACTACTACTACGACTACGACTACTACTACTACTACTACTACTACTACTACTACTACTACTACTACTACTACTAAGACTACTACTACTACTACTACTACTACTACAAATACTTGTACGAGTATTTCTATTACTACTAGTGCCAATACGAGTACACATGCGACGACTACTACTACTACTACTTCTACTACTACTACTACTACTACTACTACTACTACCACTACTACTACTACTACTGCTGCTGCTGCTGCTACTACTACTACTACTACTACCACTACTACTCCTACTACTACTACTACTACTACTACTACTACTACTACGACCACCACTACTACTACTACTACGACTACTACTACTACTACTGCTACTACTACTACTACTGCTACTACTACTACTACTACTACTACTACTACTACTACTACTACCATACGACAACCATACGGATAGCATACGAAAGCCGCACAAGTACCACACGAAAGCCATATGATTGCCATCTGAAAACCATACGATTACCATACGAAAACCCTACGATTACCATACGAAAGCCATACGATGACCATACGAAAGCCATACGATTACCAGACGAAGGCCATGCGATTACCGTGCGAAAACAACTCGAATACCATACGAAAACCATGAAATTATCATGCAAACACCCTAAAAATACCATGCGATTACCATACGACTACCTTGCGAAAACCATAACGGTACCGTAAGACAACCATACGAACACCATACGACCCCCATACGCCAACCATACAACACCCATCATACTACCACACGAAAGCCATAATATTACCATACGAAATCCAAACGAAAACCAGAAGATCACCATGCGAAAACCATTTGATGACCATACAAAACACTATAAGATTACCAGACGATCACCAGACGAAAACCAAAATATTACCATGCGAAAACAATAAGATTAACAAGCGACAACCATACGAACACCATAAGATGACCATACGAAAACCATCGGGAAACCATTATATTACCATACGAAAACCATAAGATCACCATGCGAAAACCATAAGACTATTTTTCGAAAACCACTGGAAAATCATAAGATTACCATGCAACAAACAATAAGATTACTATGCGACAACCGTTATATTACCATGCGGAAACCATAAGACTCAAACCGATTACCACACGACTACCATACAAGGTCCATGATATCACCATACGGTTGCCACACGGAAACCAAAATATTACCATACAAAACCCATGCGGAAGCCATGAGATTACCATACGAAAACCATAAGGTTACCAAACGAAAACCATAAGACTGCCATGCAACAACCATGAGATTACCATGCGAAAACCATAAGATTACCATGGGATAGCCATACGATTCC
>CAUYUJ010000715.1:30000-40000 GCA_963575745.1 Prorocentrum cordatum | reverse complement strand
TTCGCAGTTTCCTGTGCCAGTTGCAGCTTCAAGTTTCCACTGTTACAGATCTGCTTCTTGCTGCTTACTGTTCCTTGCTGACTTATTGCTGCTTACTGTTCCTTGTTGATGGACCGCGCGAGGGGGTGAGGCCCAAAGCGGGCATACGCCCAAATCGTATTGTCTGAATTGCTGGGGTGGGGAAAAATTGACACCCCTCACGCAGATCGGCGGGGTCAGGGTTCAAAAACACATTGGATTTGCCACATTTCTGAAATTCGGCAGCTACCCTCACGCAGATCGGAGGGGTCAGGGTCTAAAAACACAGTGGATTTGCCACATTTCTGAAATTCGGCAGCTACCCTCACGCAGATCGGAGGGGTCAGGGTCTAAAAACACAGTGGATTTGCCACATTTCTGAAATTCGGCAGCTACCCTCACGCAGATCGGAGGGGTCAGGGTCTAAAAACACAGTGGATTTGCCACATTTCTGAAATTCGGCAGCTACCCTCACGCAGATCGGAAGGGTCAGGGTCTAAAAACACATTGGATTTGCCACATGTCTGAAATTCGGCAGCTACCCCTCACGCAGATCGGCGGGGTCAGGGTCTAAAAACACATTGGATTTGCAACATTTCTGGCATTCGGTGACACCCCTCACGCAGATCGGCGGGGTCAGGGTCCAAAAACTTACGGGATTTGCCACATTTCTGAAATTCGGCGGCACCCCTCACGCACATCGGCGGGGTCAGGGTCAAAAAACATAAAAGGATTTGCAACATTTATGGAATTCGGTGACACCCCTCACGCACATCGGCGGGGTCAGAGTGCAAAAACAAAAATGAGTTGCCACATGTTTTGGAATTCGGTGGCACCCCTCACGCAGATCGGCGGGGTCAGGGTCCAAAAACACATGGGATTTGCCACATTTCTGGAATTCGGTGGCACCCCTCACGCAGATCGGCGGGGTCAGGGTCCAAAAACTTACGGGATTTGCCACATTTCTGAAATTCGGCGGCACCCCTCACGCAGATCGGCAGGGTCAGGGTCCAAAAAACACAGAGGATTTGCTACATTTCAGAAATCCCGCGGCACCCCTCACGCAGATCCGAAGGGTCAGGGTCGAAAAACAAACAGGTCCCGACACTGCTTCACGGCGAAGCCAAAGCCTCATGACTTCGCCCTTCCATGGCCCATGGGCCGGCGGCAGGGGGCAAAGCCCCTACGGATCACGATCCGATGAAACATGACTACGTGCTCGACCGCATATACGAGCCCGAAGCCTCTGAAGGCCAGCCAAGGTTTACCCAGTTCTGTTTCGACATGTTCAGCGACGAAGGCCTGCTCGACGTAATACACGCCCGAATGGCACAGGAGTCACGGCGAGACCCGTCCACCTGCAGCCGCCGATTACGGCACTCCACCATACATGACCGACATCCGGGGATGTACGCCATCAGCGCCGCTGCGGACAAGGTACGCCGTGCACAACGTCACGCGCAGAGCGCGCCGCTCTCGGCACGAACCGCTGCATCCCTTGAGCGGCCCGGCCGCCCCCTCCGGTTTCCCCTCCTCTTCGGTGGGCCTCAGCCTGGCTTGAGCAGGCTTCGCCTCCGCAAAGCGACGCCGACGGCGCCACGGGCCCGCCCCTCCTCTCCCTCCCTCTCTGGAGTAACGTAGTCACGCTGGCCTCTGGCCCGCTCCGCCGCCTTGCCTGGGCCCCGTGGGGTGGGGTGGGGGGGGATCGGCTCCCAGCGAGCACCTGTGCCTGTTCGCTGTGGGGCCATGGGCACCACAAGCGGGAACGGCGCGCAATCGGGTCACGTTGGGAGGAACAAGAGGAGGAGGAGGAGGAGGAGGAGGAGGAGGAGGAGGAGGAGGAGGAGGAGGAGGAGGAGAAGGAGGAGGAGGAGGAGGAGGAGGAGGAGGAGGAGGAGGAGGAGGAAGAGGAGGAGGAGGAGGAGGAGGAGGGAGGAGGAGGAGGAGGAGGAGGAGGAGGAGGAGGAGGAGGAGGAGGAGGAGAAGGAGGAGGAGGAGGAGGAGGCGGAGGAGGAGGAGGGGGGGGGGGGGCCTCCCGTGCGTGGCCTCCTGGCAGGGCAGGCCACGCGCCGGCTCCAGCGCAGCCCCAGGCGGCGGGCGCGGCGCGCCGACGAGCGGGGACGCCAGACGGCGGCGCGCAGCGGCAGCAGCAGCAGGTGGAGGGGGTGGAGGCGCAGGAGGAGGAGAAAGACGAGGAGGAGGCGGAGGATTTTTTTTGACATCCACGCACCGCTGCCCCAACAATAAAGCAGGATGGGCGAGTTCCTGCAGTGACGGTGCTGCCTTTGCACGCCTGGCTTAAAGCATAAATACCCCGTGGGAGAGAGACGCTTCCAGCCAGGACGTGAGTTCGAAGAGAACCGCAGCAGAGAGCCGTCGCTCAAAAGAAGCAGAGACCTAATCGGACGAGCCCGATGAGAAGTGAGGTCTGCTTGAGGATGCTCCCGCGGCCCTGCCCTCCCTTCGGGAGGCGGTATCCGCAAGACGGAGCTGTCCTACTTCATCGTAAGTGTCACCCCCCCCCAGCTCCAACCCCGTCCCGCCGCCCCGCACCGAGGGAGGAAGAGGAGGACCAGAGGAGAGGGGGTCCACCCTGAGAGCAGGCTCTCGCGGGTGGCGGCCCCGTAGGGCTCTGTTGTAATTAGTGCGCCCGTGGCGCTTGAGACTCCCAAAGCATGCAGATGAAAGTCCGCTCTTCTCGAACCTGCCTCGACGAAGGAAAGCACCGCAAACTGTCCACAGGTAGCAGTCCACACCGTCTGAGCAAGTAAGAACAACTACACAGTGGCCGAGCTGGTCTGCAACATCAAGATTGGTGCGTACAGCTGACTGAATCCCAGAGCAACGTCCAGGCAAGGGGAGATCATTCGCCCTTGGGCCTACGTAACATACAGAGCACTGCCAAAATTTGCCACGCCTGTTCCATTGATGCACTGGACCCTCGGCCAGGCCTCCTTCAGCCCTAGGCTTTTTGATCAGCGCGCATTCAGACAGGTCGAGGCGCGGCCATCTCGGAAGCAGCGTGGCAGCTAGACGGCAAACTGTCCTGGAAATAGCAATCATTCGAGAGAGTACTTCGTCAACAGCATTCGCAGGGCGAGGGTGCTTGGCCGCTCCTGCTTTTGCTGCTGCGTCTGCATGGCCGTTACCACGCCTGCGGACACGCTAATCATCCGAAATGTCTTCTTCCACGGGGTCTAGGCGCGCACGCACCTTAGCTACACTCGAAAGATTGTGGCATTTATTCACGTACTGAAACACACCAGAATATTTTCGCTTATAACTGAGACGCTGCACGGCTGGCAATTGGTAATGCTTAACTACCGCAGCACAGTCCGAGTGCCCTTCTGCTGGACCGACTGTCTGCAAGCTGGCCATGCCTAGGGCAACACATTCAGCTGCAGGCGCGCTCTGAGGCAGCGGAGCATGCACAGGGCCGAAGACAGACGACAAGAGGCAGCCTGCATCATCGACCCTGCTCACGCCCCAGCCCGCTCTACAGAGGTCCGCAATCGGGTGCCTGAAACACGAGCCATCGAAAAACAGCTTACCAGCCATGTCCCCGTCTTCTCCTTCAGGAAAACCGTCCGATCTGATCTCCGTTCCTCCCGACGCGAGCGGAGCAGGCCAGACGGCGCACGGGTGCTCGCAAACTCCACGACAGAACAAGAGGCGATCACCATCAGACAGATCGGACAACGCTTGATCTAGAATTGAGGCCTTGGCGATCTCCTCCCGTTCGTCCTGGCAGGCAGAGCAGGTCCACAACCTGCGATGTATAGTATCGCGCTCGATGCCGCAGAGTGGGCAAAGAAGTCGCACTTGAGGCAAATCATATCCAAGGCTCGCAGCACGATCTGCGGTCCAAACTCCGTTGCAGGCAAGATTACGAATGCATCCTTGGCCAAGTGCCGTATACTTCTTACTGCTAGCCTGAGCACGCACAATGTCCACGCAGACTCTGTCCCATCCCGTCTCCCACTTCTCGACAAGGCTGCACTCTAACAAACGAACACACTGTTTGCGAGCGAGGTCTTTGAGGAGGGTGGGGCTGACGAAGGTGAGGAGGATATCAACTCCGTCATGGTCTCTGATGGTGGCAAAATTGGGCATGGTCCATTTAAGCCTCTTGAGCGATAAATAAAGCGCCGAGACGGGACCAGAGACCTCGGACCATTTGGTGAGATTGGCTCCTTCCTCGGAAACCAGAGACCATGCACGGTTTAACTCGGACATCGGGATGGAGTAGAGGAAAGAATGACGCTGACCAGCCCAAACCTCCTTGCTCCACCGAATGATAAGCGCACACACTCCGTACCAGCAAGGATCGTTCTCCATCGCCAAGGCGGCCGTGAGTGACGTGCTCCCGCTGGACGGCCTTAAACATTTGCCCGCAGCCACACGCATGATCTGCAGCTCTCTGTCGCTCACACCGTGGACCTCGGAGCCGTAAAGCAAACCAGGCAAAGGACCAGACACCAACAACTTGGTAGCATACCTTCCCGGGAAACGTTTTTGTCGGGCAATCCGTCGGACTCTGGTTTGAAAAACTTTGGCTCGGCGACGCTGCTTGGGGTTCCGACCTCGATACCTCCGAGTCTTGCCAGCAGTGTCATCAATCCCAAGATTGACCGCGGTGCTACTGGTACCTGATCCAGCGAACTTACCGAGCCACTCCTGCAAACATCTTCCAAGCTTGGGGCAAATGGCAATGTCCCCCGCTTTGTCGGGAGCAACTTCCCAATGCAGCTCGTCCACCACTGCCTTAAATACTGCAGCCGAGCCGTGCTTCAAACCTCGCAACACATCTTTGAACTTACCTGCGGCAATCAACCCAATATCGTCGATGTAGAGGTCGAGCGAGGTAGATGGGTAAAGAGGAACGGAAGAGAACGAGCGAATGTAATATATGCGAACAAACGTGGTAGCCATACTACACCCAGCAACCACTCCCCTTATGGCCCTGTAGGGCCCATCGATATAACCAGCAATGTTGATGAACCTCATAGCCTTGTAGGTGTTGATACATAACTGAGCTATGACGTTAGGAAAATCTTGTTCAATACATCTGGACGCTAGTGCTTCGAGATCGATCAGCTCGTAGAACTTATACAAATCCCAAAGCACCGAGGCAGCTACGTCCCCTCGCCTGGTGGACATCTCACTGCGAAGGGTCTGGCGCCAGACTACGTCGGAGGCGCTTTTGAAACCGTAGCCACCGAAAAACGATCTCATGTGGGACTCCTCCCACTCCAGCGCATACTGTCTACGAATTTCCCCCCATATCCTATATAAAGAGGTGAAAATCCCAATAGGACGGAGTCCCCCCATGGGTTTGGGGACCATGGCCAGCATAACAAGGCGAATCTGAAGAGGCAACGAGGAAGTAACCTCACAGACGGCAAGGATGCAAGACAACACTCTGAGGGCCCCGTCACAGAGACTGTTGAAATGACGCATGTGGAAACCATCCACCGAAACAGCCGATCTACCCGCGTATTCTTTACTGGCAGCCCTAAGCTGCTCGGGAGTAATCCTGGACAAAGGCTCCATGGGAATAAAATCACAAGTCTCAGAAAAATCGTCAACACTCGAGTCGGCATGCCAGAGCGCCGAGAAACGCTTTCCTTCTGCCTTAAGCAGCGCAAGAGGGTCAGCCACCACCTGGCCGAGAGCCGAAAGCGTCGAGGATGGAACCCAGGCTTCAACAGGTCTCGTCCACAGGTGGGCCGATCTCGCCCCCTGGTCCAAGTCCTTTTGAAGCCATTCCTTCCACGACTGCTCTCCCTCCTGGCGCGAGAGAGTGTAGGCAACCGTAACCGCGGCGTCCGGCCGCTCCTGTAGGCCTGCAGCTCGTACAGGGTCCTGGTCAGCATAAGAAATCTCACACTGGACCTCAGACAGCAAGGGGCCGCGGGGGCCAGAAGAGATGTGGTCGCAAATGAATTTAGAGGGGTGGAGGATAGAGGTCGTCCAGTCAGAGGGGTCGTGGACGCCGTCATCCACGCGCTCCGAGGCACACCGATGAGGACGCTTGTCCTGGCGCCACGCACGGAAAGCATGGGCCAGCCACTTGATGATAAACAACCGAGGGTGTCTACACGGACGGTGGTCTCGCTTATGAATGTCGACCCACCAAGTCTTAGGAACCTCCCCTCTACACCCCATCCTAGGCAGGGTCTTCTGATACAGCCCGCACAGCTCGCGTTCAGCCTTGTTCGCCCACGCTTGATAGAGCTTATTCAGCGAGACCCCCGAGTCCTTATCCCCCGCACGCGCAGCACAAAGGACAGACTCAGCCATCACTTCCTCGGTCTCCCAGCTCGGCGGACACGGGCAGGGCATCTTATACATCATGAACTGATTGCTATCCGAGAGACCCTGGCAGTCGTGGAGGTAGCAGCTGACCACCGCAACGGGCTGCTGCCCTCCAAGATTAACGAAAGCTCCGATAGCACGATACGGGACCAGCTCACAACCTCCAGGGGGCTCGAAGAGGCCGACGAAATGCCTGCACATGACCGCCACCCCCGCAGAGGTCCCCGTCGTCGACGTAACTTTAGCTGGCAGCGCAAGCATCTTCCACCCGTTCCTTAGAGCCCACTGCTGAGCTTCCGAGATCCGATCCGCTCCCAAATGGTGTTCCTGCAGGAGGACCACATGAGGAGGAGGCGGAGGAGGAGGAGGAGGAGGCGGAGGAGGAGGAGGAGGGGAGGAGAAGGAGGGAGGAGGAGGAGGAGGAGGAGGAGGAGGAGGCGGAGGAGGAGGGGAGGTGAGGAGGAAGGAGGAAGAGGAAGAGGAAGAGAAGGAGGAGGAGGAGGAGGAGGAGGAGGAGGAAGAGGAGGAGGAGGAGGAGGAGGAGGAGGAGGAGGAGGAGGAGGAGGAGAGGAGGGGAAGTCGGGAGCGGTTGCGCGGCGGGAGATGACATGTCCCCGGACCTCGAAGATGCTCTCGACATCGCCGAGCGCTCGCGGAAGCCAGCTGGCCCGCGTGCGTGCCCACGGGCGCGTCGACGACGACAGCCCCGACGGACCCGAGAGGGCGCGCTGCCCACTCGCTGGCCTCCGAGAAGAAGCCAGGACCGACCAACACGCCGCCAGACAGGGAAGACAGCGGCCCACGAGGGCCCCGTCCACCCGAAGCGACAAGGCAGGGCTGGGGGCCCCAGCGGGGCCCCGCCCCCCCGCACCGAGGGTGCCGAGAGGCGGTTCCCGAAGCGCCCCCAGGCCTGAAAGACCAGCAGCTTTCCCAACCGAGCAAGCAAGCCGCGCTCCACGGAGCGCGCCCCTCCAGCACGGACCCGCACTCAGCTCGGAGCCCAAGCGGCAGCGCCGAGTGCGCCTGCGCACCTGCCCCGTGGCAGCCGCCTTCGCCAGCAGCTCGGGGGCGGCGCCCCGCGCGCTGTCCGCCAGCCCTCTGCCGGCAGCCCGTCGCCCACCTCCTGGAGCGTGGCCTTCGTGCCAGGGAGCCGTTTCAGCACGTGTGGGAGCCCGCTCGTGTTCCTGCAGCTCGTGTTCCTGCACCTCTCGGGCGTTGGTAGAACTGGGTTTCGTGGAACCTGGTTTAGTGATCTGTACCGGGGGCGCCCCCCCGTCCCATTTCCACTAACCGGAACTGCCGTCACCCGAAAAAAACAGCTATGGCAAACCTGGTTTAGTGATTCTGGCCAATTCGAAGGCTCCAGGGCCCTACCACTGACCGGGTCCCTTACCTGGGGTCCTGGCCATACCCGAACCTCGTGCTCCTGCAGGCGCTCCAGGACCATCCGATGCGCAGGGACGAGCTCCATGCTCCACTCCTCGCACCCTTCAGCCCCGCAGCCGGCTGGCATGGCCCCGTTGTGCGATCTCCGCTGAAGCTCCTGCACTGCCCGCAAGGCGCGACTGGCCTCGGCCAGCTGCACGCCCAGCTCGAGCCTGGGCTCCACGTCGGCGCTGGGTGTGCGGTGCCACCCATGGCCCGCCCCTCGCCCATCACCTCGTGCGCGCCACTTTTTCCGCACGTTCTGCGCGTCCCTCACGCCCCCGCGCACCTCCTTCTGGAAGTCGACGCGGGCCAGCTCGCCGTCCTGGGTGGTGCTCGCCACTGTTGCCCCCAGAGCCCTCCCTGCCGCCGGTGCCGTCTCCGTGCCGCGCGCGTGCATCACGCCCTTGTGCTCTTCCTTTTTGAAGTCGCCGCGGTCCAACTCGCCGTCCTGGGTGGTGCTCGCCGCTGCAGACGCCAGAGCCCTCCCTACCGCCGGTGCCGTCTCCGTGCCGTGCGCGTGCATCACGCCCTTGTGCCCTTCCTTATTGAAGCCGCCGCGGGCCAGCTCGCCGTCGAGGGTGGTGCTCGCCGCTGTAGCCGCCAGAGCCCTCCCCACCTCCGATGCCGTTTCCGTGCCGTGCACAAAAGCCCTTCTGCTCCGCTGCGGGCCAGCTCGCCGTCGAGGGCGGTGTCTACCCCAGGTGCCACCGCTGCTCCCCCCTGCCGATGCCGCCGCCTGGTCGCCATCGTTCGGGTCGTCGAGCGTGCTGTCGTCCACCCGTGCTCGATCGCGCCTCCGAAGCCTCAGACGACCCTCTTGCCGCCAAAACCTCCCCTGCCGCCGATGCCGTCTCTGCGCCGTCCAGCTGAAGTCGGTCGGGCCCAGCTCGCTGTCCTCCATGTCGGCCCAGCTCTCCCTGATCCCGCCTGTCGCCTCCAGCTTCGACTTGGGATTGCCCTCGTTGTGCTCGCCGACCTGCGTGCGCGCCTCCTTGAGCTCGGCCCCAAGCTCGCAGTAAGGCGTCGATGTGCGCCAAGTACTCCAGGTGCGACTCCTCTTGGGACTCCTCGTCTGCGTCGCCGAAACGGTGCAGGAACACCAGTGTGCAGCACGCGTCGCCTCGCTGGAAGCCGCGCCCGTGCCGCACTCCAGCCACATGCGCGCTGCCGCCATGATCTCCTCCCTTTCCCCTGGGCGCCTCAAGGGCCGACTGGCAGCGTACAGCTCACGCCGAGGCGCGCTCCAGGTGGGAAAACACACACAAAACACACACTGTGGGAAAAACACACTGTGGGAAAAACACACACACACACACACACTGTGGGAAACATACAAACACACACACATACACGCACACACACACACACAAAAAAAAAAAAACGCACACACACACACACATACACACACACACACACACGTCTGTGGGAAAAACACACACACGTGTGTTTTTGCCCACAGACGTGTGTTTTCGCGCTCCAGCTGAGAGGGGGGCCTTCGCCCTCCGGCTCGAAGCTGGGCCAAGCCCTCGGCTAGCGTGGCCTCGCCCCAGGTTGCCACGAGCTCGGCCGCCATGCCGAGGGTCCGCTGCGCGTGGCCGCCCAGCCCGGGCAGCTCCAGCGCCGCTCACCCGGCGCGAGCTCGGCTCTCTGCTCTCTCTCTCTCTCTCTCTCTGCTGGCGCGGCGCCTCGGCCTGCAGCTTCAGCAGCAGAGCGGCCGCCGCGTCGATCGAGGGTGACGGTGGCCATACGCAGAAGGCATCTATGCGCCACCACCGTGCCAAGCCAGGGCCATCCTGGGCCCCAGGAGGGTCTATACACCATCCTGGGGCCCAGGATGGCCCTGGCCTGGCACGGTGGTGGTGCACAGATGCCGTCGTCGGATGGCCATGCCATGCCCGACGACGGGTCCCCCTTTGCCACTGCGCACCATGGCGGCGCTGCAGGGCGACTCGAGCCGCGCGCGCCCCAGGACCGCGCGAGCCAAGGCGCCCCAGCCGCGGCTGCGCGCCCCCGTGCGGATTCAGCCAGCCCCAGCCGAATCCTGAGCCCAAATGACGGAGGAGGCGGAGGAGGAGCAGGAGGAGGAGGAGGAGGAGGAGGAGGAGGAGGAGGAGGACGAGGAGGAGGAGGAGGAGGAGGAGGAGGAGGGGGGGAGGGGGAGGAGGAGGAGGAGGAGGAGGCGGAGGAGGGGGAGGGGAGGGAGGGGGAGGGGAGGGAGGGAGGGAGGAAGAGGCGG